>CP139501.1:244421253-245021253 GCA_021014915.2 Artemisia tridentata subsp. tridentata
TTACTTTCAGTAGAGTATCCAACAAAGTAACCTATGTCTACTTTCTCACTAAACTTGCCTAAGTGGTCAATGGTGTTTAAGATAGTGACAGGACACCCAAATGGTCTAAAGAAATCAATTAGTGGTTTCCTACCATGCAATAACTCATAAGGGGTCTTATTGTGAGGTTTAACTATCTTAGTTCTATTTTGCACATAACAAGCAGTGTTGACTGCTTCAGCCCAAAAGATAGTGGGTAACTTAGACTCTGACAACAATGTCCTAGCAGCTTCAATCAACATTCTATTCCTCCTCTCAGCCACACCATTTTGCTGAGGAGTTCTAGCCACACTAAATTGTCTAGTTATCCCTTTTTCCTCACAGAACTGATTCATCACTTGATTCTTAAATTCAGTTCCATTGTCACATCTGATGATCTTAACCTTGTGATTAAATAGGTTTTCTATCCTTGTTATAAAAGCCTTAAGAATGCCAGGTGTCTCATTCTTAGTTGCTAAAAAGAATACCCAAGTAAATCTACTAAAATCATCAGTGACCACTAAGCCATACATCTTTTTGTTCAAACTATTCACATAAGTGGGTCCAAATAGGTCCATGTGTAACATAAACAAGGGTTCAGTTATAGAATTCACCAATTTGGACTTACAAGATGCTCTATGTTGCTTTCCCATTTGGCAAGCAACACATACTTCAGGATTCTCAAAAACCTTTGAAGGTAATCCTCTGACCAAGTTCCCTTTCACCAACTTGTTGATAGCTTTGTAGTTCAGATGTCCAAGCCTTCTGTGCCATAGTTTGGATTCATCAATAGTGGCTTTGGCAAACAGACAAGTTAAATCTCTTTTGGGAATAATGTTTTTTATGTCCACACTGTATATGTTGTCATTTCTAGGGACTTTAAGAAGTACTAATTTATCATCAGGTATCTTATAGTTGGGAGATAAGACAAGACATTCAGTGTCTGTAAAAAGAACAAAATTCTTTCTGTCACACATTTGTGAGACACTAAAAAGATTGAACTTTAAACCATTCACCAAATACACTTTTTCAAAATCCAATTTTCCAGTTCTGATCATGCCTTTTCCAACAATTTTACCTCCTTTGGGATCATTCCCAAAGGCAACATATCCACCATCCAAAGCTTCAAAGTTCTCTAAATTGCTTTGGTCTCCAGTCATGTGTGAAGAGCATCCACTGTCAAAAATGCATTTATCCTTTAGCTCCTTTTGTAGATTGCCCTGCACAAAAAGTAAGAGAATTAGTTTCTCTTTGGGACCCAAGCCATTACTGACTTGGATCTACCTTGTGCATCAAAGTAGTCAAATTTCTTCAACTGCATTGGTGCACTTCTGTGTCTGAGAACATGATCCAAAACTTTAACTTTAGGTTTCCAGACCCAGCAAGCTGAGGCTTTAACAACATAAAAATGATTGCCCACAACAGTATCAGTAACAACTTTAGGCAAAACAGCAGAGTCTGCCTTAACAGCAGAGTTTGCCTTAACAGCAGAATCAACTATATCCTTTTTATGGGCACTGTTGGTGCAATAGGAGAGATAACTCTAGAAGTACCAACTCTCATCAAGACTTCCTTGGGAACCATGTTTCTTTTGGGGTGAGGGTGAGTCTTTCTAGCAAAATTTCTATGGTTCACCCTTGTGTACTGGTTCCTAACTGGTTTTTGATAGTAGTAACACTCATCTTGCAAATGTTCAAAACTACCACAACTATAACATGCCTTTTTAAGTAATTGAAAATCAGTACCTAATTTTTGTGAAACTAGGTTGTTCCAATTTCTCTGGTTTCCTCTAGGCAAGTTATTAGTTCTCTTAGGATATACTCTAGGTGTGTTGTCAAACTCAGCCATCTTCCTAGAGATACCTTTACCAAACCTAGGCTTAACAAACTCAACCTTTTTAGCCCTAGGTACTTTTGATTCAACAACAGTAGGAATTTCTTCCTTTTTGTTCTTAGGGGTTGAATCAGATTCCACTACATCATCATCACTGTCAGACACCCAATCTTTAATCAGGGGTGCTTGTTCATACTTCTTTACCTCAACCTTAGGTGACTCTATTTCTTTTTCACAAGTTTCAACTACAGATTTACTAGTTTCACCTACAGGTTTGACCTCAGACTCAGATATGAAAGTCAATGTCCTAGTAGGAGGGGCATTAGCACTAAGTTTCTTAGGGTGAGCAACAGCATTATATCCTAGACCACTTCCTGAGTCTGCAAAGTGTCTTCCTATTGGTTTACTGAGAATATCAGTGGCAAATTGTTGTTTTTCCACCCTAACAACATGTTTTTCAGTTTCACTTTTAGCTAAATCTCTAGCCTGTTCAGCCTCTTCTACTTTTTCCATAAGAACCTTAATCTCATCATCTTTCTTGATAAGCTCATTTTTCAGGATAGTGATCTGATCAAGGTATTCAATTTCAGCCTTTTTATAAAATTCTAGCTTCTCTTCTATGTTCTTTAAACCATATGCATAACTAAGATTGTCTAACTTAAGTGTTTCATTTTCCATCTTAAGATTTCCATTACTAGACTTAAGTTCATCAATTTTATCAGAACATGTTTTAAATGAACAAGATGATTTATTTGATACCTCAGAGTCTGATCCAGAAGAAGAATAGGCCATGAGAGCAAAATGTTGTACTTGAGGTTCCTCTTCAGCTATCAATGCACAATTTGGACCATCTTCAGCATGATCACTCCAGTCATAATCTCCTAACCCATCACATGATACCATAGCAGTAGTAGGATTTGGCTCTTCATCAGCAGACTTCTTGAAATTCTCATTGCTTCTTTTTGGTGCTTTGCATTCTCTTGCAAAGTGTCCCTTCTTTCTACAGTTAAAACATTCAGCCTTTGATTTGTCAAATCCCACATTCTTGTTCCTTCTGAACTTCATCTCTTTACCAGTTCTTTTAAGAAACCTTCTTGCCCTCATTGTTAACATTGCAAACTGCCATTGCATATCAATCTCTTCAACATCATCAGGATCAAGTTCATCCAGATCTTGAGGCATGACTGAAGTACTTGTAGTAAGTTCAGCCAAATAAGCATAAATTGCAGCATCACTGATGGTGTTGGTGTTAACAGAGTCAGCAGCAGAGACATGTGAACCAACAGCAGGAGCAAAAGTACCAGCAGCAGAGTACTGATCTTGATGACTACCAGAATTCTTGTTGCTTGAGGAAACAAAAGCAAGATTATTTGTGGTAGAAGATGAGCTTGACAATCCTTTAACTTCAGATTCATACACCTTCAAGTTGTTATACAGATCGTCCAATGTCATAGTATCAAAATCTTCCTTGTGCCTCCAAACCACTGTATGAGTGTTCCATTCAGAAGATAGACTTCTCAGAAACTTTAGATTGACATCTTCTTGAGATGGCTCAATCTTCAAAAGAGCCATCTGACTGGTTAGCTTATGAAGTCGATCATAAGTTCCCTCAATGTTCTCAGAACTTAAAGCAGTGAAAGTTTCAAACTGATGCTTCAGTAGATTCTTTCTTGATTTCTTGGTAGCTTCATTCCCACCAAATCGAAGTTCGACTGCTTCCCATAACTCCTTAGCAGACTCAATATGAGTAAAACTCAATTGATAATCATTAGGTATTCCCATCATGAGAATACTGTGAGCCTTAACCTCCAATCTTCTCTGTGCTTTCTCCTCGCTGGTCTTGAGAGTCAAGACTGATCCAGTAGCAGTCTTGGTTTGCACACTATCGCCATGTAGAACAACTTCCCAAAGTGAGTAATCAACCATTCTCATGTACTGTTGAATCCTCATCTTCCAGATCTCATACTCTCCAGTCTTGAGCATGGGGACCCTTGATGCAGTAACCATGTGAGTAGAATCGGCTTCCATTGCTTACTTGTTGAATTAACAGATCTTGTAAGAAGTAATTCTTCTTGGTACCAGTTTCTAGATCACAAGCTCTGATACCACTTGTTGATCCCAGTTGAGCTTCACGATCTTATTAATTGCTTTAGATAAATCTAAGACAATCGGTATAGAAACTGATCTTGAGTTGTATATCAAATATTATGCGGAACTTAATATTTGATCTTAAGAAGAATAAACACAAACAAATTCTCAAACAACACTTCAATATTAATACGATTGCTCAATAGCAATAGGGTTACAGAAACCTTGAAGTGTAAACAATAATACGTATGCTAAGATAATCGATATCTAACCCTAACCCTAGAATCTCCTTTTATAGCGTAAGGAGTCCTAGTCGGTTTACAAGACTTCCTATACAAGAAAAATATCTTACGTATCTTTTCTATAATTATCCTTAACATACTATACATATCTAATAAGCAGCAGAGTAAATCTTCTAGCAGCAGAGTCTTTATGAGCTAGCAGCAGAGTTACACTATGCCTATTATCCCAAACCAGCAGAGTCACAAACAGCAGAGTCATTATACTAATCAGCAGAGTCACATAACTATTCAGCAGAGTTATGTTTCTCGAATCAGCAGCATCTTTTAGACCCAACAAATCGATTCGTTGATGCATGTAGCTCACACTACCATTGTAGGTGATAGTCTTAGTTAAATATATGCATATTGAAATATAGATAGATTATTAATAGGATTTTATCAACAAGTTTGCATGTGGCTACTTGATACATAAATTAATTATTAAGATTATGTGTACTTATTTGGTTATTTATTTTTATTAATTACTTGTTTTTTGTTTAAATTGTATGACACGTTGTAAGTAAAAAAGAGTAATTTTCGAATAGAAAATAAATGGACTAAATAACTATGAAACTTGTTGTAATAAATTATAGATCTTGCAAAGTTTTATGTGCCGATAGTGGTTTGCTTCGCACGGTAATTTGCTCCCAGGCGAGACTAGCAATATTATAGTTTATAGCATGTTTTTTAAGACTTAAAATCATAAACTTTTAATTGAGTGATAAGTTTTGTACCAATAGTGTGAACGGCTCACCCAGTTTTGACAAACTATAAGAGGGGTATAAAGAGGATTGACATTAAATTGTTAAACCGAAAGAGACGCGTTTTTAATTGGCATTTAGTGCTGACGTTTGTCTCTCCGCTCCTTTGTGCGTCTAATTGGAGCTACCAAATAAGCTATTAATGTACAAATTCATCTTAAGGGTGAATTGACCTCAATTTCATGTGCCACTTTGTGGTAATTATCCGAATAACTTGGGTCTTTTGACTCATGTAGTAGTAGGATATAGTGGGCGATAATTGTAGGTAATTCTTTGATTGGTGAACCCAATACCTCAATTAAAACTTTGTTGATTTAAATCTTAGCTTATAATTGGTTAATAAAAATGTTTTGAAACTTATGATACGAAGATGTGTGCATGCTTCTTCGTACATATTTTGATTGACACATCAAAATTGGTACCCTAAAATTTAAGTTCATGCCATCTAATTAAAAGAAACACTTGAAGTTGTAATTTAGCTTAAGTGAGACCTAGACTGGATTACAATGACAAGGTAAATTTCCGTAAATGCGTGAGACCATATATGGAGAATTTGTAGTTTCTAAATTAGATGACTTAATTAACTTGTTAGTGAGACCTAGAAACTTTAGGCATAAGATGGGATGAAACATTCTTACTTTGCAAAAGTGTATTTGACAAAAGTAAATCCCATAATGATCTAGGAGTCGGAAATTGTTTGCCGATTATTGTTCGACAGATTACCATATTTTGTACTTTCACTACTAGCAGATCAACTGATGTAGTGAAACTATGGAAATTTGGATCCTAGTTTTCAAGAAAATTCAATGGTTATATGAATATTTCCTTGGGTATTTTATTTTCTTGAAAAGATTGTATTATCGAAAATACTAAAATTGAATTTTGTAAATTCTTTTAAATGTATTAATGCATCATTAAACCGTAAAGGTGAGACATTCTTTTATTGGTAAATTGATTTACACCCGTAGGGTTTTTTTTTGGCTAGATTCAACTTTACTAATAGAATAAACCTAGTCTCCTTTCTATGAGAGAATAGTAAGACTTAATCCTATTCTTTTTCATGAATGAGAAAGGTATGATAGGAAAATTATAATTGTCTAAATTCTAAGAAATAACTCACAGAAAACTTTAATAGTTAAGGAAATTGTATATTTTATGAGTTATTAAATTAGAAGCTAGACTAATTACCGCAAAATTGGTAAAAAAAAAAAAAAACTAGCATAATTTATCTAGTTGTTGTGCTTTGACCACTTAAATATGCTACATACCATTGTGGGGATGGTAGACATATTAAGGAAAAATTGCATGCCTAATTTTCAAGTTAATTGCATTGATGGATAGTCTATCATCTACATAATAGAATACACTCTTTTTAATACCTAAGTAATTGTTACGAATGGGTCGTCTCAAAGATGTAGGAAAGTAAATAGCACACTATTTGCTTTTACTGGTTATGAAACACTTACAATGTTGTCAAATCCAGTGGGAGCATTGTGTTGTAATTACTGAATAGTGAATTATTGTAATGATCTGTTATTCAGTGGGAGCTACAAGCTTTGTCATCTTGGTAGTAACCCAAATTATCTCTAGAATGTCTTGAGATAATTACTTTCCAATTACAGATACTTGTAGTTTTAAGGATAGTCATGTACGATTCCTTACTAGACAATGTGGTTCTATATCTACTAATTATGCTAATACCTATGACACAATCATATTGATCACATAAACAAATGAGTGACGTGCTGTTTATCTGATACATGATGTCGTTCCATGCACAAGTGAGAGAAATCTTATATTGTGTGCAAGGTACAACACATAGGAATATGACTTAAAGAATTGTCTTGACCGCAAGGTAAGAAACTAACGTTCTAAATATGACTAATATACATCTAATTCAAGAAACACTTGTTATTGAAATTTAGCTTAAGTGAGACCTTGACTAGATTACAACAACAAGGTGACATTCCATGATTACGTGAGACCGTACATGAAAAATTACTGTTTCTAAATTAGATACCTATTAGAACAAGTGTCAATATGATAATAAGACTACTTCAAACTCAATATTTATTTATTATTGAAATGACATAAATAAATGAAGTAATCTAATACTACTTCAAATTTGAATATTTATGTATACTTGGAGTGTCATAAATAAATGAAGTAATAAATTAACTTGAAATTACTATTGAAACAAAATTGTGGTGTTCATGATTACTTTAGTTAGACATGTTTATACTTTATTGTAAAGTTATAAATATGAAGTCTTTTAAATTGTTACAAGACTTATTATAATATAAAGTAAGACGTTAACTTGTTATGTCTTCTTTATTAAGACATATACAAGAAGTCATTGAGTTGATCAATGATTTATAACGTATAGTGGGATTATAACAGTTTATGTCTTCTTGTTGAGACATGGACACGAAGTGACTTAGTTAAAAGTACTTGTGTTATAAAGCATGCAATTGGCCTGAAAAAACCATTTCACCATTAAGTTGACTTAGTTGGTAAATAGGTAAGCAAGAAGGAGTATAAGTTTATCTTACATATTGTTAGATTGTCTCACAACATTAGTTCTAATGAAATATCTCAAGTTTGTGGTGTGTTCAGTTAGGAGAATCAAACTCTATTGGTATTGTTTGATTAAAGATAACTATAACTTCCTTTCTTCCAAAAGTTATCAAGGTTAGAAAATTGAGTATGAGTTGTATATACTCAATAAGACTCCAACTTAGAAGATTAGTAAGACACCATTTATTGTGGAATGTGATGAATCACATTAAGTCTTAAAATTGATATTCTTAATTTGTTAAATAACTTATAAAGTAGGATATTAACAAACTAAGTAAGGAACTGTCAATGTGTATTTGTAATGTCCCAAAAGAGAACAATTTAATGTTGCAATACTTGCTAAGTATTTATAGATAGTATATAAATTAAAAAAGGCAAGTGGGAGGTTTTATCTTGAAAAGATAAAATTACAAGATACATAATCTTCTTAAAATACACTAGTAAATGTCATGATGAGGATTAAACATGTTAATGTTAAATCTCAAGATGATGGAATTCTCATTCATAAATCCGCAAGGATATCTCAAATATTTGAATAATATGTTGAGGATTATGAGTTACAGGATTGTGGTAAACCTGTTGGTCATTAAGATGAATTGCAAATATTGAATTTGGCAAATTACTCATACTATTAATGTTTAGATGCAGTCCATAAAGATAACTAGTTTTGGAAACTTAGTTAATCATGAACTCTATAGTTAGACTATAGAATGAAGATGAGTTTCTTCAAAGGGAATGAAAATCCTAGTGGTTTAAATCTTTGTGTAGAAATTATATGAACAATTTTGTAAACATATTTAATGTATAACAAGATTATTAATCATACTTAAGCAATTAACTGTGAATGAATATTCTTTCTAGGCACATTAAATGTATAAAGATTATGATTTTCATCCTTAGTTTCATTAATATGAAATTGACAATGGAATATCAAAACTCTTTCTTGAGTAATTACTTGTGCGAGGACGATAAGTAATCAAAAGGAGTATTTGAATTCAAATAATCTTTGAAAGTATACAAAGTGCAATAATTCATGAATGGATTAATGCATGCATCTAGGAGATATACTTATGTTTAATTATTAAATTCAAGTTTTGAATTATAGTTAAAATAAGATAATTCCTTAGTATTCCTGTAAGCTAGTGGGAGTGTTATATTTATTTTCTTATTTCATATATGTTATATAACATATAGGAAGTAACATTCCATATACGTTAAATATTAAGTCTTAGTTTGGAATGAAACTTCACTTGAGGATTTAGGAAATAAACATACAACCTTGGAATATATGTTTATTGTTATAAACATAAGTGTTGGGTCAAGAATTTGACCCAAGTTCCCTGACAAGATTTGAACATAACTCACTGATAAAATAGTGGGTTACTCACTGATAAAGAAATCAGTGAGTGTAGTAAAAATCCCATTGTTGAAGAAACATTTACTTACTGATACGGTGTCAGTGAGTAAAGTATACGAGCTACAAACAACACCAGTATCACTGAGAATTGACAAATGTCTCAGTGGACCTGAAGATACTATCTCTACAAGCAGACTGATAAATGGGCGGGAACTTCCAACAAAGAAGTCAGACAAAGTACAAGAGGGACCACTTGGTGGATGACAACTCACACCAAGTGGATGACAACTCATAGCAAGTGGAGCAAGTGGATGTCAACTCATAGCAAGTGGATGTCAACTCACACCTACCCATCTTATCTTTGTCTAGTTTACCTGTGTATATATAGTCTGTGTTGTAATAGATTTAGTATGAATTCCTAAACAAACAAATAGAATACACACAGTGTATTAGTTGATAGGAACCATCCTCTCACTGAATCACAAGCATAGCTTGGATCAGTGAGAGTTTATTTGTCACCAAAAGAGGATAAACCCTCACCTAAGGGGATACCATACCGAAAGTATCCCCTTTAAGAAGTTGAAGATGTTATCATGTAATCTAATAGGTTTTGAGTCATTGTAACAATTTTTTTCTTTATTAATGGAAGCTGTTCTTGTTTTACTCAATTTCATGGACTAACAAGTGGTACCAGAGCCTAAGGTTCATTCTTATGAGCCAGATCCATGTATAACTGCTGATAACATTCTACAAAAATTAATAAATGTGATCTTCAAAAACTGCTACTGAGATAGCAATTTTTGAGGGGGAGAAACACATTTATTTTGGTGACTGACAAAACACCAACCCCTCCCTGAACCCCACAAAACACACACCCACCACAAAAATCTTATCCAATAGAGATAAGATTAACCCAAAAACCCAGATCTATTCACACATCCAAAAAATAACACACACCTCAAAAAAATAATCCTTATACTCACCCACACCAGATCTAAAAATCCATTATAACCATCGATTTATCAAAATCAAAAACAAAAAAAACAAAACTGATAATCATTGATCAGTAAACAACCAAATCCAAATAGATCGATCTATCATCAAAAAACATATCCATAAAAAAGGATTCACTACAAAAAGACCCAGCTCATACTTCATCTCCAAAATTAACACAATCACAGATCTTTCTAAAACACTATCACTCTCATCACAAAAAACCCATATACAACAATCCAGTCGATCTGTTATCAAAGATAACCCAATCGATCTACAAAAATGTAAATCGAGTAATCAATCGACACAAACCCACCTCCTACCAAATCCACTCTCGACAAACAAAAATATCGACACACCATCACTCTCTACTCAAAAAACCCTAACTCCCAGTCGAGCGGAAAGATGGCTGAAAAAAAGGGGGATTGAGTCGACTTTGAAGGGTCGAGTTGATAAAGTCACTAATAATAGTGATATAATTTGTTTGTATGCTGATGACTCGGCTGAGATAGATGAAACATCTATATCAGGCGAAGAGAGGAACGGTGGAGATGAAGAAATGGGTTTGAAGTGGATTTGTGGTTTATAGTTGGTAGAAGTTGTGTTGATGATGACTGAGCTTAGCTCGAGTGATTTGTTTTGGTTAAAGTATTTTTTTTTATTTTTGCCTGTTTATAACTGGTAAAAGGATTTGATGGTTGGAATGGTGATTTATGAGTTATTTGATGGTTGGAGATGAAGCAGTTGTGTGAATAGGGATATGAAAATGGGTCTGATCGAAAAGGGGTCTCTGAATAATCAGGGATATGGTTGAAAAATGAAGAGGTGGCCTGATATAAAAATGTCTGGCGAGAAGGTGGGAGTAATGTAGTGACTGAAAATAAGTTGTAATGCTTATCAGTGTACCTGAAAAAACAGGTAACTCAGGGTGGGTTAATGAGGTCTCAGGCTGAGGCTTTTCTGAATCAGGGAATGGACGAGTTGTGTGAATTGGGTTTGAATAAGGAACCCTAAAAAACAATCAGGGACTGAGAAACAAAAAACAGTTGATAGTAGTTCACTGGCGAACTGATATAAGCCTCATGGTGGTATCTCAGGAGGTGATAGAGAAGAAAAAAATTCTCATCAGGGAACTGATATAAGCCTCATGGTGTTATGGTGATTGAGAATACTGGTGAAGTTTAAAATACAAGCCAGCAAGTGTTTTTATCAGGAAACTGAAACTCAAACCCGAACCCATAAACCCCATCAGATCCCTGAACCAGTGACTAAAACCCAAGTCACTGATCCAAGTCCCTAAACCCAAGGGCCCTGAATCCCCAGGTCTCCTAAAATTGGAGTTTACTGATGAGCTTCTCAGGGAACAGCAGTATCAGGCTGCTGATGTGTTCATCAGGAAGCGGTAGTATCAGACTGCTGCATTGTTCTTCAGGAAGTGTGGGGTGATTGAAAAGTTCTCAGGAAGGGTGGGGTGATGAGGTTTTCGGGATGATTATCAGGCTGAGATAAACTGATCAAAAATTGCGTTGAGTCGCAAATTTTGAGGGGGAGAAGGGATCAGGGAGTGAAAAGTTCTCAGGAAGTGTGGTCATCAATGGGTATGTCATGAGTTCCAAGATGATTCAAGAATGGTTATGAGAATCAGTGAACGCATACACCATAACATAAACCTGAACACCAGATCAAAACAGGTGACTGACCTTCAAGAACCTTGAACCACCTTTGGTGACTGAAACCCAGGTCACTGAACCCTCCTCTCAGTGAGACAAACAATGAACCAGTCAAAGTGAACCCTCAGGACCCATGAACCCTGAACCTAGTCACTAAACCCAGTCACTGAACCGGTCATTCAACTCACTGGACATCAGGAACTAAACCCAAGTCTCCTGAACCCTTAAACCTTCAGGAACTAAACCCAAGTCCCTGAACCCTTGAACCTGATCCTCAGGAACTACACCCAAGTCCCTGAACCCTTGAACCTCAGAAACTAAAGTCAAGTATCTGAACAAGCAGGTTTGATCCAAGGCTATTTGTATATTCAAATAGGGGGAGATTGTTGGGTCAAGAATTTGACCCAAGTTCCCTGACAAGATTTGAACATAAAATAGCCTAACTCACTGATAAAAAGTGGGTTACTCACTGATAAAGAAATCAGTGAGTGTAGTAAAAAGACCATTGTTGAAGAAACATTTACTTACTGATACGGTGTCAGTGAGTAAAGTATACGAGCTACAAACAACACCAGTATCACTGAGAATTGACAAATGTCTCAGTGACCCTGAAGATACTATCTCTACAAGCAGACTGATAAATGGGCGGGAACTTCCAACAAAGAAGTTAGACAAAGTACAAGAGGGACCACTTAGTGGATGACAACTCGCACCAAGTGGATGACAACTCATAGTAAGTGGAGCAAGTGGATGTCAACTCATAGCAAGTGGATGTCAACTCACACCTACCCATCTTATCTTTGTCTAGTTTACCTGTGTATATATAGTCTGTGTTGTAATAGATTTAGTATGAATTCCTAAACAAACAAATAGAATACACACAGTGTATTAGTTGATAGGAACCATCCTCTCACTGAATCACAAGCATAGCTTGGATCAGTGAGAGTTTATTTGTCACCAAAAGAGGATAAACCCTCACCTAAGGGGATACCATACCGAAAGTATCCCCTTTAAGAAGTTGAAGATGTTATCATGTAATCTAATAGGTTTTGAGTCATTGTAACAATTGTTTTCATTATTAATGGAAGCTGTTCTTGTTTTACTCAATTTCATGGACCAACAATAAGCGGTAAAATAATTAATTCTAATAGAACATGATATACTATTAGAAAATCTAAATTGAAACATATCTTTGAAAAGATATAACATGAATGAAATCTAAGTTTGACACAAGGATTTTTCATGTTCATCATGTTATTTGTTGTATCATGCTTGGATGAAAGATGATTTGTAAAACCCAAAATTTAACATAATCCGAAGTGACTAAAATGCCCCTAAGTTTAAACTTTTAAGAACTTACAAAATACGCTATAAATTAAAATTTGAGTTATATAACATGTTATGACTCGAGACGATACAATATGGATATATAACCTAAAGTAAATTAACTAAAGACTTTCCTAATCCTTATATTAATCAACACACTATTATTTCCTTGTGCACCCTACATTTTTTTCTTCCACTACGAAATTGATAAGACTAAATCATAATAGTATATATACCTAAACAAATAAAAGATTTTGATTTACGCTTATCTCAAGCCATTCATATCAATTAAATATTTAGTTCCCATAATAATGCACCGATCCATAATCTCACTCCCATACTCACGCCTCAATCACTGTCAATCAGTCAATAGAAATTTTGGATTGCCTTTGTGAAATTCCCCTGGTCCCATTTAGATCACATGATTCCCCTTATTTTACTCCCATAATACTCGGCATTTTCCTATAATATTTCCCCCACCTCTCTAAATTACAACTGAATATTCACAACAAGCAAAACACACCTATAAACCCTAGAACAATATTGTGGGGCAGTGTAAACTCTCTTTTCTTTTGTCGTGATCAAGGAGGGGTGTCAGGAGGCCATTCTAAGCGTGGCAATACAGGCACAAAGGTGGTAGTAAGCTCCAGTTCTGGTGTGCTTCGTGGGTGGTATTAGGCTCGAAGGGGGTCTTTGGTTTGGTGCGACTAGGGTATTCATTGTGAGTACGATTGCTGGTCCCTCATTAACTCTCTTTATGTAATACAACTTTGTCTCATCTCTAAACCAAAACTCTCTCTAAACAATAAAACACAAACACTAATATACTCTCCAAGCCTTTCGACCTGCTGCTGCTCTTTATTGCTTCTGCTGTTCGTTCTTGATCAAGCACAAAGGGAGGTTTTCGTGTGACCTGTAGAGGTGTTGCTTTCTAGTTTGTGGCATATTCTTAGTCGTGGGTTTTGGAAGTTGTCGATGGGATAACTAGTTAGGGATCGACTGCTGCTACCTTTCTTCTCTTCCTGTCAATTCGTAAACAAGGCAGCAAAGGAGGCTTTTCTTGTGTTCTCTACTTGATGATATAGGCGCGGTGATTCTGGTTCGGAATGGTGATAGGGGTTTTCAGCTTGTGTTCTTGCCTTGTTTCCTCATTCGATCTTTTGTTCTTAGCCTAAGGTACACCACGACTTCTTCTTTGTCACACCTTAATTCATTCGAACCAATTATATATAACCTAATCATCTTCATACTAAGTAACTCGTATAACCAGTTGATATGGTTTTGTTTCGTCCATCTATATTTGAATATAGTCGCCACATGAAATCATAAAACGTATAAACACATATGTGAGTCTTATGGTATGTTCTTTTCGAATTGATATTGGCTGGTGATGAAGGTGTATTAGTGTGTGAGTTTGAATCTGTTTTAACCCACTTTACACGACCCAAATATATGTTATATTCTAGTCCTAACGAACTAAAGAAAAAAGGAAAAGGGGCATGGTCGTGTGGGGTTGTGCTCGGTATTAAAACAAAACAAAGGGGTGTCGAGTAGAGAAAACCCATGAGTTTATGTGGTCTTCTGTGGTGTCCTGTGGCTGTGATTTTGAGTCGTTTGTTGGGCTGTTGTGGGTTGTATGAGGCAAGAAACGAGGGCGAGTTTAAGTGTGAAAAAGGGTTGTGTCGTGTGTTTCACACGTTAAGCATGTTTTGAAATATTCATATGTACTGGTCGTGTGAATTAGCATGTTTATATAAGGGTGGCTAGTGTTCAAACTGATTTCGATACATGTTTCTTACGATCCGAAGTAGAGAAATTTCATGCATGGGTTGTTTTTCCTTCTATCATTCGAATACTATAATAAGAGTAAATTGAGTTTTTGTATAATGAAAGTAGAGTAAATAAGAAAGAAGCGTGTGGGGTTATATGGGTGCTTTTCTTCTTTCTTTTGGTCTTATGTATGAGTTATCAATGTCATAGGACAATGATGTGAGACACTTAACTGTGGGAATAGAGGAGTCAATATCACATGAATTATTATAACCTTATTCACTATCTTTCATAATTCACCCTATACATTATTGTTTAGACACAATAAAACCCAAACCTACTTACATATTCATAATAAATCCTAACTCAAATATAGAGTAATTTTAACTAATTACATTTGACAAAAAGGTAACACTAACGATAAATGTTTAATATTGCTAATTCAAGGAAACTTAATAAACGTCATAAAAAAATAGGAAACTACTAAAAATGAAAAGCATACTAAAATTCAATTGAACTTAAAGTAATATTTGATATTTAATTCGTATAGGTTCCGGGAAGCGGGAGTGATTCTGTGTCTTTGATCCATCCATCTTTATTTCGTTTTTGCTGTTGAATAAGGTACAGATATTCTGCTCTTTGAATGAGGAGCCTTCGTCCTCCTATTTTGATTCGTATTAGGGTTTCCTTAGCCATTGCTATGCTTCCCTACATTTTGATATGTGAACCTTTAATATGACCCTTTGGCATTTGAACCATTGATATGGGCTTTGGACATTTGAACCTTTAGCATATGAACCTTTTGATATGAACCCTGTGATTTGGACTTTGATATTTGGACTATGACTACATGGACCTTTGCTTTGATTTGGACTTTGACATTTGACCCCAGTTTGATACCCGAGCCAAGTTCGTTTCCTAGCCATGAAGGTAACATGGCCGTGTCTGTGATGCACCACTGGCATGACTAGCGTGTAGCCCTAGTGATTTGGTTACACCATCCCCATTTTGATTATGATATGCATGCACACTATATGATTTATTATGGCCAATATGATTTGTTCGGGGGGCGAATGGATGCATCCTAGGTTCGTGTCCGTGTTCGTGGACAGTTCGTTTTAATATGATATGGTGACTGGGGATGGGTGCAATCCACTCCTTTCACAAAGTTCGGGAGCTAGCTACTCCATTTGAAGAATGAGGACACCCCTCATATTATCTGATTATCTGAGAGGTCTCCCCTCTATATGATTATGAAGATATGATATGATATGATATGTGATATGTTATGATATGGGCTCGTGGTGGATTACTGTCCTAAACCTTTACTCTTTATACCTTTACTTATATCTTATTCATTATGCTACTTCTGTTCATTTCCGTTTACTTTCGTTTCCGTTTATTATATATCTGTTCACTGGGCTTTTTAAGCTCAGCCGCATTTCTTTTCCTGCGGCAGGTTTTAGTTGGAAGCTGGGTATGAGTGAAAAGACTTTTGGACTTAGAAGACCTTGATAGTTACTCTGAAGTAGAGACTCTTAGAAGGATTTGCATTTGCAGGCTTAGTATTTAGTTTTTGTTTCCTTTGTATCCTTGTGTATTCAATATTTCATTTGTAACCTTTGAGAATCTTTGTATTACCATTGAATGTATGCTTTGTTTGATCTGATATGAATCCATTAATGTGATACTTATACCCTTGCTGGGTTGGGGTGTTACAATTATGGTATCAGAGCGACAGGCTGCGATTCATAATACATTTACCCTTGGCCTGTGTAAGTTAGGACCACTAAGTTTCCCTGTAAGCGCTCATAAGATAACCTGTAAGATTTGCTTTAGAATCTCCCTATAGGAACCTAAATTTGACCATTGAGAAATGGGTAGACTAAGACATATATGTGAGTATCATTTGCTTCCGCATCACTCTGATTGGTGCCTCTGCCCTTAGTTAAGCCTCATTAGAAACTTTTCAGGAGTTAGAAGTTTTGCAACTTAAAGCTTAGAACCCAAGCAAGTTTGGAATACCTCGGAAACCCCACCTGGATACCTTACACCATTTAAGTTTCATTTTCAGATTTTGACATCCACCTCCAATTTGTTTGACAAGCTATTTGACACCTTTCCGACCACATCGTAGGTCATTCAACCATAATGTGTTCGGCACATTTTGTGAATTCGTTGCTTATGCTGAATGTAAATGTATCATCCGATGCTACTTACCTTTGCATGAATCCATTATTAATCCTATGAGGATTCTGGTAATTATTAACCATGGATATAGGAAGTTATGTTCCTTTCCTTTGAATGACGAATCTTGTCCTGCCAACAAATTCCTTTGGAAGGATATGATGTTATACTATCTCTGTATGGGTTTGTTAACTGAGCATGATGATGCTGATGACTGATATTCCGTACATCCCACTTTTGACAATTATATGGTGTTCATATTATTGATATTACACACCTTACTTACTGCTTATGCTAAGAAGCCGGACAATTCCTACACTTTGAATTGTTCGTTTATCCATCTCAACACTTTTATTGAAACACATGCTGAACTTCAAAATATGAACTATCCGTCTGATTTGATGACTGCATTCGTTCTATGAATCTTTTGATCTTGACATGTCTTATTGTATGGTCTTTTGGTTATGGACTGGATGACTATTTGTAAATCTACCATAAGACTACCGTATCTGAAATGTAATCTTGCCAACCTGCTTCACCCTATTTCGTTATAGAGAATCTCCACACCTGAATCTGCTAAAGTTTTGCCGCTATCGAAGCACCAACCCTGAACTCATATGATTATCAAGTTTTCCTGACAACCATTACTATCCACCCTTGGGAAGTTCTACCATCGGAAATATTTCATTGTACAAAGATTTTCCGGTATTTTTGATGTAATATGATTTTGTTCACTTCAGCGATTCTCTTGGATGCTCTTGTTAGTTTATGAAGGAGAAAGAAAGAAGTATGTGTCGACGTATCGACTATTGTAAACTTAACCGCACCACTATCAGTAATCATTATCCATTTTCGAGTATCAATAATTGATTCGGTCTTTCTTTCGAAACTTCGTATCTGATTTCATCGTTTTAGATTTGAAGGGCTGAAGCAGCAATCACAAGGACTTCAAGGGGGTTAACTAACCGAGAGTAACCTCTGTGAAGTAGTTCAGTTTTATTTTTGAAGAAGAAGGAAGGCGGCATGAAGTGTATGTGAAAGTTTTTCCCTAAATGATTTTAGAGGCTATCCTTGCACTCGTTATAACCTTAGGAGTTTGAATGATGCCAATGGTATTGGCTAGAATGGTCGTGTCTTTGCGTATTTTGGACAAATTGCCATAGTATGACATTGTGTTATGTTCAGAAAATGAAAGACGAACATAGAGATTATTGATGAGACGACCACTTGTTCTGGAAGAGGAATTTGATTGACATTCAGAAACCATTGTAGATGACACTACCCTGTATATTGTGAAGACAGAGTTTTCCATGGGAAGAACCGAGATCGAAGACAGTTATCAGAGTGAGAAACTTGGTGGAAGAGTAGTAGAAGATGGTGGCGACGAGCATTACCAGGGATGAAGCATATAAGAAGAAGAAAGGAGCTGGGATAATACTCGATCATATATTATGCAACCCGTGAAGATTACAGTTCGGGCATCAAGACAACCAGACCGTAGGAGACGAACCATTCAACACATAGTCTGGAGTCGACGACGGCGGTGTTTAACTCAAAACCTGGAGCGGTGTTAGAAGACCTGTCGAAGAAACGCAATCTTGTTTCTCTATCCATTTTAGTTGTACTAAGATGAATTGATAGCTGAAGCAGACTTGCGGTTGGAGGGATGCACAATGATCACATCAGAGACTGCCGTCACGACATCACCGTATCAAGAAGAGTTGCCGAAGGTTTGAGAAACCAGACTCAAGTTTGTAATTCCTTTTTCGCCATGAGATAAGATAGACAAGCGTCAAACTACTCCAACTTGGAAGAAATTTTGAAATTTTGTATGGGAATGGACGAATTCTGAAGCGGACTTTTGTGTTTAAACGAGATGATTCTGTGGAGGATGAAGCTACCGACGACGCTTTCATTTCCTCTCAACCTACTTAAACCCCATTACCTGATGATGAGGTCTTTTGAATGATTTGGTCCTCTGTTAGTAATTCCGTTCTATGTTCATTCTGCGTTTGTTGAATAACGATTTGTATGAGAATTTTGAGGAGCTATGGAAGGAATTTTGATATTTATGAATAGACGGATGTCGGAGTAACCACTTGTGTTGGCTAAATTGATTTTGGTAAGTTATGAAGTATTGGCGCTATTAACGACGCATATGAATTCTGATGGACAATTACGGATTTCTGTTACTTTTCGAGTAATTTCTTATTCTTAGTTATGACGTTTGGTTTTGGTGACCTCTGAGACTGTAGGTGGACTAGGTGGATTTAGATAAGTTGTGTTGTTCATGACTTGAGATAAAGTATGACCATCATGGGGGCATAATTATATGATGCTAGTATTATGACGCCTGATCAACGTGATAATACTTACATCATATAACGTGCACTTGTTGTGGGCATAAGATATTTCGAGGAGTGCCTTAGAACCTTAGAATTTCTAATATCTGATTGAGATCATCCGCGTTTAGTAGGACTTTAGATTCATTCTACCGATCCAATTGATCTGCTGTCTTTGATATTCGACTTGATACGTTTGGATGCTCGACGCGCGTTATGCTAACCTCTGCACTTCCGATAATAATCTTAGATTCTATTATAGGGCTTTCTACCATTTTGATGATAGCTAACCATATGCTTTCTGTCCGTATGGATTCGATCTGTTCTACCATACATACGTTTCGCATTCGTTGAACCTATTCTTTGTGATCTGCTATGAGTAAGACATGAGATTCTAAATCTTGAGGAAACAAAATCTGTTTGTGTATGAGAATACCCTTGGAAGGCTATATTGAAGCCGAGGCTATTTGAAAAAAAACTGAAGAGTTACACATTTGCATCACCTCATGGTTGCTACAATCCGATGTATTCTCATCTAATTCGCCTAATCAATTCGATGTAAACCCTACGTATTGGTTGTACCTCTTCCTAGAGAATTCGATTATCAACCGTATATTGGTACGTTATCATTTGGATTCAAACTCAGCATAGTGTGTCTCGTTTTGTTTTCGATCCCTTCATTCCTGATTCTTTGCAAATTTCGAGGACAAAATTTTTCTGTTAGAGGAGAAGAGTTGTAAAACCCAAAATTTAACATAATCCGAAGTGACTAAAATGCCCCTAAGTTTAAACTTTTAAGAACTAACAAAATACGCTGTAAATTAAAATTTGAGTTATCTAACATGTTACTACTTATAATAGAAAAATGTTCAACAAGTCAATAAGTGAAAACTTGAAATTAATGTATTCCCCATTTTGCCCTTGCCAAGAATCATTAATTATACAGCATGCCTATTAAAATACAGGCATCTCTTAAAACTAATTACTCCGTATTTCTCAACTCTCTCTCACTTTAACCTAAAAACACACACCACCATCTCTCCAAACCGCCGCCGCCATCACTTCGTAAATACGCCTCAACCTCCATCATTTGTGTCCGCCGCATTGGACCACTACAGAAACCGACGCCACCGTCGATATCCACCCTCCACCGTGTTCTTCAGCCGCTGGAACCACCAAGACCCAAAGGGTTTTCAAGTTTTGAGGTATTTTTTTGAGTTTTTTTAATAGATCTACTTATATTTATAAAGTTTTGAAAGTTTTCTTTTAGATCTAAAGATTTTATTGGTATTTTTTTTTGTTAGTGTTGCCTATTGCCGCCGCTGTAACCGTCTTTAGCTCGCCGCGAAGAGTCGCTCCGACGCCGCTGTTCGCCGGAAAGTTTCTGCCTCCGCCGAAATCATTGCTACGCCGGAAATAGTAAGCTTTATTCTTAATATTGTTACAGTGGTTATTATATAAATTTTGTTATAAAATTTATTATGTAAATTTTGTTTTGATAAAGTTTATAGTTTAAGTTTTGTTATATGTTCATATTGTAAACATTGAACCTGAACCAACTGACGGAAAGAATTACTGAAGCCGACTATGTCACTTTTGTTTGTTGTAAATCGTATGGGAGTTTTTGATATTAGAAGATGAGTTTTTAGTATATTAAGTTTTGTTTACTTAAAGCTTTTCATGATTTATCAATTTTTATTGTTGTTAATAGTTATAAAATTAATCATGTATATTGTTATAAAATTATTGATGGGTTACCCCCTTTGTTGCCAATTGGTTTTAGATTGGAACCCACGTGGGCTAATATATTACAGGAAGTGAGTTGTTTGTTGTTTGAGTTTTTTGTAGCTTCAACTTGGTGTTGATGAGAGTTATACTTTGTTGGTGGCGAAGAATAACGGGCTATCTATTGTTGGAGAGGTTAACATTGAGGTATATATATGTTAAAAATGTCAACCATCATAATTTGAGTTTGATTTGGTACATGTGATGTTGGTAATAAAACTTTCGTTTATTTTGTACGATGCAGGCAAACACAATTTATGGTGCATTGCGTGGATTGGAGGTACGTACATAACCGATAGTTATGTTTATAAGTTTATACATTACTAATGGATACATCATGTTGTTTTCATACATTTGTTATATATTGCAGACATTCAGTCAATTATGTACTTTCGATTATGGAACTAAAACTGTACAAATATACAAAGCTCCATGGTTTATCAAAGACAAACCAAGATTTCCGTTTCGTGAGCTTTTGCTTGGTAAATTGGCTACATCTTTTGTTTGTTTTGTTAAAATTTGTGGACTGTTCTGATAATAGTTGGAACAATGTTTATGTTGTTCCACAGATACTTCAAGGCATTACTACCCAATTGACATAATCAAGCAAATAATTCAATCTATGTCATATGCAAAACTTGTAAGTCACTCTTAAGCTGTTTCTTTATTATAATTTCAATTATTATGTTGTGATTTTCGTTCAGGTACTTCTAACGCAAAACTTGTAAGTCACATCCTTTAACTTTCTTATTGAACTTAAGTACTTAACTGCATGTTCTGATTTTGTGATTTTCGTTCAGTAGAATGTTCTTCATTGGCACATCATAGACGAGGAGTCATTTCCCTTAGAAGTACCTGCATATCCAAAGCTATGGAAGGGTGCATATACAAAGTGGGAACGATTTACTCTGGGAATGATTTATCAATATATTTTTCTTTCAGATATGAGTTTATTTAACTTTCAGAATTAAATTTTAACAGTTTTTTTTTTTTTTTTTTCAGATCAGCTTGTGTCGCCGGGTAATCTACCGCTGGAATCCACATTTGCCGGAATATGTTGCTGTCCCGTGGCTGTGATTCTTAGTTGTGGCCAAAAAGGCTTTTTTTAGTTGGTTTATCATTATGTTTGTGGTATGTCAAATCTAAAGAGGCCTTTTTTTATTTTCCGCAAATTTTCTTGATGTAAATGTAAATGTAATGAGTTGATGTTGGAAGATTATATACTACTGATAAAAAAAGTTTAAAAGGAATGCATTCTTTTTTTTCTTTTAATTTTCATAATATCTTGTCAATCATGAAAGCTTGCATCATATCATTTCCATAATATCTTTGTCAACCATCAAGACTTGCATCATTTCCATATTATATTTGTCAACCATGAAAACTTTCATCATTTCTATGTTATCTTTGACAACAATGAAGTATCGTTTCCATATTATCTTTGTATCTTTTCCATATTATGTTTGTCAACCATGAAGCTTGTATTGAACCATTTTTTCGACCCAACACGTTGGGATGACCAGGTTTAAAATGACAATTTTTTGACCGGAACGGTTGAACCGGGTTTCAAAATATTTTGTGCTAAAACTTTTACTAATTTTCTTTTATAACCCATAAATTTTTTTTTATCACTAAAATTATCTGCCGTTATAAAATCCCGTTGCTATGCACGGGTACTCGTCTAGTATAACATGTTATGACTCGAGACGATACAATATGGATATATAACCTAAAGTAAATTAGTTAAAGACATTCCTAATCCTTATATTAATCAACACACTATTATTTCCTTGTGCACCCTACATTTTTTTCTTCCACTACGAAATTGATAAGACTAAATCATAATAGTATATATACCTAAACAAATAAAAGATTTTGATTTACGCTTATCTCAAGCCATTCATATCAATTAAATATTTAATTCCCATAATAATGCACCAATCCATAATCTCACTCCCATATTCACGCCTCAATCACTGTCAATCAATCAATAGAAATTTTGCATTGCCTTTGTGGAATTTCCCTGGTCCCATTTAGATGACATGAGTCCCCTTATTTTACTCCCATAATACTCGGCATTTTCCTATAATATTTCCCCCACCTCTCTAAATTACAACTGAATATTCACAACAAGCAAAACACACCTATAAACCCTAGAACAATATTGTGGGGCAGTGTAAACTCTCTTTTCTTTTGTCGTGATCAAGGAGGGGTGTCAGGAGGCCATTCTAAGCGTGGCAATACAGGCACAAAGGTGGTAGTAAGCTCCAGTTCTGGTGTGCTTCGTGGGTGGTATTAGGCTCGAAGGGGGTCTTTGGTTTGGTGCGAATAGGGTATTCATTGTGAGTACGATTGCTGGTCCCTCATTAACTCTCTTTATGTAATACAACATTGTCTCATCTCTAAACCAAAACTCTCTCTAAACAATAAAACACAAACACTAATATACTCTCCAAGCCTTTCGACCTGCTGCTGCTCTTTATTGCTTCTGCTGTTCGTTCTTGATCAAGCACAAAGGGAGGTTTTCGTGTGACCTGTAGAGGTGTTGCTTTCTAGTTTGTGGCATATTCTTAGTCGTGGGTTTTGGAAGTTGTCGATGGGATAACTAGTTAGGGATCGACTGCTGCTACCTTTCTTCTCTTCCTGTCAATTCGTAAACAAGGCAGCAAAGGAGGCTTTTCTTGTGTTCTCTACTTGATGATATAGGCGCGGTGATTCTGGTTCGGAACGGTGATAGGGGTTTTCAGCTTGTGTTCTTGCCTTGTTTCCTCATTCGATCTTTTGTTCTTAGCCTAAGGTACACCACGACTTCTTCTTTGTCACACCTTAATTCATTCGAACCAATTATATATAACCTAATCATCTTCATACTAAGTAACTCGTATAACCAGTTGATATGGTTT
The DNA here is from genome assembly GCA_021014915.2 of Artemisia tridentata subsp. tridentata. Lineage (NCBI taxonomy): Eukaryota > Viridiplantae > Streptophyta > Magnoliopsida > Asterales > Asteraceae > Artemisia > Artemisia tridentata. The sequence continues at coordinate 244,445,145 of CP139501.1, forward strand.
TGTTTCGTCCATCTATATTTGAATATAGTCGCCACATGAAATCATAAAACGTATAAACACATATGTGAGTCTTATGGTATGTTCTTTTCGAATTGATATTGGCTGGTGATGAAGGTGTATTAGTGTGTGAGTTTGAATCTGTTTTAACCCACTTTACACGACCCAAATATATGTTATATTCTAGTCCTAACGAACTAAAGAAAAGAGGAAAAGGGGCATGGTCGTGTGGGGTTGTGCTTGGTATTAAAACAAAACAAAGGGGTGTCGAGTAGAGAAAACCCATGAGTTTATGTGGTCTTCTGTGGTGTCCTGTGGCTGTGATTTTGAGTCGTTTGTTGGGCTGTTGTGGGTTGTATGAGGCAAGAAACGAGGGCGAGTTTAAGTGTGAAAAAGGGTTGTGTCGTGTGTTTCACACGTTAAGCATGTTTTGAAATATTCATATGTACTGGTCGTGTGAATTAGCATGTTTATATAAGGGTGGCTAGTGTTCAAACTGATTTCGATACATGTTTCTTACGATCCGAAGTAGAGAAATTTCATGCATGGGTTGTTTTTCCTTCTATCATTCGAATACTATAATAAGAGTAAATTGAGTTTTTGTATAATGAAAGTAGAGTAAATAAGAAAGAAGCGTGTGGGGTTATATGGGTGCTTTTCTTCTTTCTTTTGGTCTTATGTATGAGTTATCAATGTCATAGGACAATGATGTGAGACACTTAACTGTGGGAATAGAGGAGTCAATATCACATGAATTATTATAACCTTATTCACTATCTTTCATAATTCACCCTATACATTATTGTTTAGACACAATAAAACCCCAAACCTACTTACATATTCATAATAAATCCTAACTCAAATATAGAGTAATTTTAACTAATTACATTTGACAAAAAGGTAACACTAACGATAAATGTTTAATATTGCTAATTCAAGGAAACTTAATAAACGTCATAAAAAAATAGGAAACTACTAAAAATGAAAAGCATACTAAAATTCAATTGAACTTAAAGTAATATTTGATATTTAATTCGTATAGGTTCCGGGAAGCGGGAGTGATTCTGTGTCTTTGATCCATCCATCTTTATTTCGTTTTGCTGTTGAATAAGGTACAGATATTCTGCTCTTTGAATGAGGAGCCTTCGTCCTCCTATTTTGATTCGTATTAGGGTTTCCTTAGCCATTGCTATGCTTCCCTACATTTTGATATGTGAACCTTTAATATGACCCTTTGGCATTTGAACCATTGATATGGGCTTTGGACATTTGAACCTTTAGCATATGAACCTTTTGATATGAACCCTGTGATTTGGACTTTGATATTTGGACTATGACTACATGGACCTTTGCTTTGATTTGGACTTTGACATTTGACCCCAGTTTGATACCCGAGCCAAGTTCGTTTCCTAGCCATGAAGGTAACATGGCCGTGTCTGTGATGCACCACTGGCATGACTAGCGTGTAGCCCTAGTGATTTGGTTACACCGTCCCCATTTTGATTATGATATGCATGCACACTATATGATTTATTATGGCCAATATGATTTGTTCGGGGGGCGAATGGATGCATCCTAGGTTCGTGTCCGTGTTCGTGGACAGTTCGTTTTGATATGATATGGTGACTGGGGATGGGTGCAATCCACTCCTTTCACAAAGTTCGGGAGCTAGCTACTCCATTTGAAGAATGAGGACACCCCTCATATTATCTGATTATCTGAGAGGTCTCCCCTCTATATGATTATGAAGATATGATATGATATGATATGTGATATGTTATGATATGGGCTCGTGGTGGATTACTGTCCTAAACCTTTACTCTTTATACCTTTACTTATATCTTATTCATTATGCTACTTCTGTTCATTTCCGTTTACTTTCGTTTCCGTTTATTATATATCTGTTCACTGGGCTTTTTAAGCTCAGCCGCATTTCTTTTCCTGCGGCAGGTTTTAGTTGGAAGCTGGGTATGAGTGAAAAGACTTTTGGACTTAGAAGACCTTGATAGTTACTCTGAAGTAGAGACTCTTAGAAGGATTTGCATTTGCAGGCTTAGTATTTAGTTTTTGTTTCCTTTGTATCCTTGTGTATTCAATATTTCATTTGTAACCTTTGAGAATCTTTGTATTACCATTGAATGTATGCTTTGTTTGATCTGATATGAATCCATTAATGTGATACTTCTACCCTTGCTGGGTTGGGGTGTTACATGATTTGACAACATTAATATCTAATTGAAAGTTATTAAATAACTAAGTGTAATGAATATGGTTGGGTATAGAATTACATCCTCAGCCTGGAATTGCTCCTAAATTCTAAGTATGAACCATATGGCAAATTGTTGTGTAATCGTTATAGCTGTCAAATCTTGAAAGATTGGAAGGCATCAAAATTTACACAATGGATATTAAAGTTTACGGAAATTTTAAAGAGCATATTGTTGTTTGCATACAATGATGCTAATAAAACTTGTGGAAAACTAGAAGGGGGGGTTGAATAGTTTTACCGTTTTTTAATTTGTCTCAAAAACTTTTACTATTTAAAAATTTTGATTCGAGTCTTATGTGCAATCAATCAACAACAATAGGAAAAACACACTAAACTAACTAATTATAAGTAATGAAAGTAAAGAGAAGAGATGGAAAGATCAAACCGGGACAAAAGGGATTTATAGTGGTTCGGCTATGAAGCTCTTCTTCGCCCTACTCCACTGCCCGAGTACCACACTCGAGAGTTTCAAGCACTATGTCAACAACCTCCCTTTAGGCGGAGAAAACCATACACGTCGCTTACCCTATTTCTGACACTAAGCTAGATGTCGAGTGCTAATCTTAGCTAGCACCAATCTACCACGATCTACTTGATCCTTTCTACTTCACACTAGACTCGATCTACCCGATCTTCCTATGATCCACTTGATCAATCACACAAGCCCAATGGCTTCAAGAGATCTCCAAGATCTCACAAGATCACAATGATTAACTCTCACTTGTCTCAATCTACTCTATCTACCCTTAATCAACTAGATCAACTAACAAGCCCAATGGCTACAAGAGATATTCAATATCTCTATAAGATCACAATGATCTTTCCTCACAAACTCTCAAAAGAAAAATGATCTTGATGTATGCTATGATACAATCAAGTGTGTAACAAATGTTACAAGTGCTTCTACTTACAACTATAACACTTTGTATCTTCTTGGATACTTTGTGTTCTTCTCTTGCACTTGAAGAGGAATGAAGAGGATCACTTGGATGGATGATTGGATCACTCTTAAACAAAAGAAAAACTAAACTAAATGATCAAGAAGAGAAAATGTGAGAAGGGTATTGAACTCAGAAAGTTTTGTGTGAAAAAGGATGCCCAAAATCTGTGAAGTGGGCTGGTAGTTATAGGCAGAAAAAACTGGCTGTTATAGGGACACGACACCACTAAACCACACACGGTACCACTAAATTTAGTGGTACCGTGGTACAGTGCCAGAAAAAAACGCTCATCTTTTTGTCTTTTCTGGTGAATACTTATTTGGGGAAGTTTGGAGCTGATTTTGGGGGAAAAAATAGATGTTATGTATTTTGAACTTATTTTTCCATTAAAACATTTCTTAATTATTCAAAATTAATTAGTAAAGTATATTTTTGAAAGAAATGTTTTGTCACATAAAAATGTGATGTCTAAAACACAAATTCACATCTTTGATCATTTGTCAAGTTGTAAATTTGTTTGTGCATACCTAGAGCGATTTGCGTAGAAACGGGAACTTTCGATTAAAAACTTGTTTACGTTAATTTTAACGTAACGTGTTTTCACATTTTGTCATCATCAAAATGTGAAGTTATCGAAGGATTTGAATAACCTTTTTAGAACATTATTTGCATCGACAATCTCTCCCTTTTTTATGATGACAAAACATAAACTCATTTTAGGTTAAAATTAGTTTTAACAAGTTTTTAATGAGTTTACTCCCATTTTCCCCCCTTTTTGTCGAAGCAAAAAGGTTGCTAAGGCTCCCCCTTGATGTATACTCCCCCTCGTTTGGAGGACATCAAGGAATCGAGCAATGATTTGTGCTACAAAACAAGGTTAGATAACAAATATAAAAGATCTAACATGTATCACTTATGACAAATATCCAACCACAAATAAATGACTAAGTAGCCAAGCCCCCAAAAATAAAATAACCACATAAAGGAAAGCATTCATTCATAAAAGAAAATTGTCATACATAGTTATGACTACTCATAGAAACAAAACAAACTACAAGAAAGCACATAAACATCATTAGTGATATGAGACTTCAAGATTTGCATCAAATGCCAAAAGGGTCCTATGCTTTTATTTGAGAAACTAGACATAAACATGTTTAGTTTGGGCTATTGGTTGGTGGAGGAGGAGGGATGATGGGTCCTTGTGGTGGTGTGAGAAGGTATTCAAGGTATGAGAACCTAAAGTTTAACTCATCCCTAAGGCTCATGATGAGGTGTTGGTTGTGATGACAACAAGGACAACTTAGGGTATGTGGTTGTAGGGGATAAAGAATGGGATGACCAATTAGTGGTTGTGGTGATGGTGAAAGGGAAGATGATGATGTGTTAGTCCCAAGCTCAAAGGGAGTTGATGGTGATAGGGTGAGTGTAAGTGCCAAAGGTTGTGTGGGGACTTTGGGTGGAGGCAAGGATGTGGCAATACTAAAAGTGGAGGAGGATGATGATGTAGTTGGCCTAGTTGAGTTGGCCTTTGATTGAGCTAGGGGTGTAGAGATTGAAGAGGTGGATTTGGTTGAGGTTAATGGTGTGTGGACATCTTCATCATCATCCAAAGTGAGATCAATGAGAATAATCTCATTGGTTGGTTTGAGGTTTAACCTTGGCCTTTTAGATTTGTGTGAAGTAGTAGCCATGGTGGAAGACATGATAAGTGTATGGTGTATGTGGAACGGTGGTGGAAGAGCAATGCATGAAATGAGCTTATATAGCCAAATCAAATCATGCAAGGTTGGATAGGATGGTGGATTTAGGGATTTGTGTGTGTTGAAATCAGTATGTTTTTGAAGATTCTCAGGAAAAGAAGGTCAAAAAGTGGAAGAAAACAGTTAAAGTTATCTTCCCAGGGTAAAATACCACTAAATGACCCACGGTACCACTAAATTTAGTGGTGCCGTGCCCTATTTAGTGGAGCCGTGGCCTGCAGTTGACTCTTTTTCCAGTTCTGCAGGTTCTAGGTTGCCTAAATAGGTAATTCTGGGTGGACTATTTGCAGCAAATCCCAAAGCCTCAATTCACTAAAGAATAATCACATAATTTTCCTAACACTAGTCTCAACTAGCAACTAATGACATCATGTGATCATCTAAGTTTAGGAAACTATTAAGCATGCATCATACTAAGCAATTTTATCATCTAGTGCATGCATGAGAAATATAAAACAAAGAACATGAACTAGATAAAGTTTGTTGATATAAATAATACCTAAAAACATTATTAATACTTCTTGATATCTCTATGTTTTGATAATCACAAAATGTAAACTCATTAAATATAAACTTATTAAATAAACAAGTATTTAGTTGTAAATATTCATTTCTACAACTTAATCACTTAAGGTATGAATAAACAAATGCTTAATGCATTATATGATCAAAAGAACATTTTCTTAATCACTTGATTTTTTATAAAATGACACAAACATTTTATATCTTTTAGAAAATCATTTTTGGTATTTAATAAAAATGTTTAATCCATTAAAAATTTATGAATTCAAATTTTCAACCAAAAATGGCAAAAATGTTCCAGAAAAACCTTCCCCACAAAAAGACAAATCTGTGCAACGTTCGGGTAGGGCGGCCCCCTTAATTTTACTAGGCGGCCCCCTTAATTTTAAGGAGACCGGCCACCTATTTAAGGGGACCGCCCCGCTCCTCCAGCTGTCAGATTTTGCCTATAAACACTGGTTCATTCCTGGACTTTTTCCTCACCTTTTGCACCCCCAAACCTTCTGTTCTAAATCTCTTCTTATCCTTCCAAATCCTTTCTAAATCCTTTGATCATATATTCTTAAGCATTGGTTTCCAAGTGATCCAAGCTTCTACCATTCAAGTGCAAAAGAAGAATACTCCTTCAACAACTAGAGAAGAAGTATTGCAACTTAGTATCATCTTGCTACCTAAGTTGTTTGTATAATCATTCATTCATTTTTGTATAAGTTGTGTATATTTGTTAGATAGGTGTGAGCATAATTGCTTAGGCTAGATTAGTGTGTAAGTAGTGAAGTTGTGAAGAAGTTAAGGTGTGTAAGTAGTGAAGGTGTAAAGAAGTAGAAGAGTACATAAGTAGTGCTACGTTGTGATGTAGTTGTGAAGCCGGTGTGAAGAAGTTGTGAAGAAGTTGTGAAGAAGTTGTGAAGAAGTCGTGAAGAAGTCGTGAAGAAGTTGTGAAGAAGTCGTGAAGCCGTTGTGAATAAGTTGTGAAGAAGTTGTGTAGAAGTTGTAAGATTGGTTCTAGCTACGATTAGAACCCGACATCTAGCTTTGTGTTGTTAAACCGGTGTAAGCAAAAGTTGTGTAAGGTTTTCTCCGCCATAAGGGAGCTTGTTGACATAGTGAAGAAAACTCTCGATTTAGGTGCTCGGGGAGTGGAGTAGGGCAAGGAAGGTGTCCTTGTAGCCGAACCACTATAAATCTTTTGTCTCGCGGTTAGATCTTTCCATCTCTATCTTTCTTTTCATTTCATTACTTTACTTGCATTGTTTATTTAGATTTACTTATATTTGTTCATATTGTTCAAGAGTTGAGTTCACATAAATTCGAATATAAGTTTTCAAAAGTAAACAAAGTTTTCATAATAAAATTAAAAAAGGCGTAAAACTATTCAACCCCCCCCCCCTTCTAGTTTTCCACAAAGTTCATAAAAATAATAAGACATTAAGATTGATTAACTAATCAAAGTTACCAATGTCAAGTAAAAAATGTTAAGAGAATTTAAACTTGTTAATGTTAGATGGACATTGCCATGACCCCATTAATAATAGATTAATAATACTTAAGTTAGTGATACTACTTAAGTTAGTGTTATCTAATCTCTTCTCTTCCCCAAACTTTTAATCTTGTTCCCAAGCCCCTTGATTGCTTTTTTAATGGACTTGAACCCCCCGATTGTTTGCTCATGCATCGAAACTTGTCGATTGTACATGGTTGTTTGCCTTCTCATCACGGAAGTTAAATTGGTTTGATTGAAGGGAAGGTCGGTTGTTGGTTCGAATGATGACATGTCAAGGTTGCGAAAGAAGGTGTCGGGAGAGGGAGTACGAAGATGAGACGTTCCTTCTTCATTCACCTCATCATCATCCTCATCCATAGGTTTAGATGACGAACCATGACTGAAGGAGGAAGATGAGAAAGTACCATCGGAGGTGGATTTACAACCACGTTTAGACCCTTTGTCTTTACGTTGCTTTGTGCGACGTTGTGGTCCACCAAGAGGTTTCATGACGGGATTGACTAGAACATAGTCGACACTATTAAGATATGGGTAATTTTCCATAACCCACCGGAAGAGACGAGTATGCAACATGCCGTATGGCATGAGCTTATCGGTACGACTATGAATATTAGCCATTCTCTTTGCCACGTAGTACGCGAGGTTGTATGGCTCCTCGTTACTTAGACAATAGAGCATATGGGCAAGACTCACCAGAATATGATCCCGGTTACCCTCAAGACACAAGACATTTTTTCACAGAAGAAGTTCCCAACTTTTAAGATCGGGAAGAATCTCTTTGAGATAGATATGATTGGGGTCAAGATAGACAATGGAACCATCACGCTTTTGGTGCGTTTTGGAGACTCTAGGAATTTGGACATGTTGTTTGATAGTTTGAAGGTCGGGGACCTCCATACGACAAGAACCTTCACTTTCAAGATTATAGTGAAGTGACTCTAAAGAATGGTCTTCTGTGTAGGCACATTGACCATAGGACGGGACACCTAGAATGTCCCCGAGTTCAGAAATGGATAAAATGATATTTTCATTTTGAATCCAAAAATCAAGATAGACATTACCCTCAAGATCATTGAAGGTACGGACACGACTATAGAACTCAAGAACGAAATGATGACAAATTTGATCATTTATTTTGTATAAACAATCAAATTGGATTGTAGGAAAATATGCTTTGATGTTATCCAAGAGAACAAAGTGAGCATCGACTACATGACCTTCGTGTATATATCGATATTGGACTCGAATGAGATAAGCTTTTTGCTCATCTGAGATGTTTGGATCATTGATTAGGATGGGGATGTAGTGTTTGGTATCTTGATAATCCATACGAGGCATTGTTACCTACAAAAATATAAATAAGTATATGTTAATTTTTTGCATTTTGATGATCACATTCTCAGTGTGTGTGTGCTTAAATGCAAACAATGTGGAGGTGCGGTAATCTCGACTCTAAAAACAAAATTAATGAGATTACCCAAACGCTACTAACTTCACTTTTGCTCAACCAAATATGTCGAAGAATACACATATATTATGCAGTTCGATCAATATTTGTGAGACTATGTATGCATGCAAAAACGTTTTTAGTTTGCATCAACAATGCATGAAAAATGTTTCATGTTCCTAGTTTCATGAAATTTTTCGAAAACAATGGAATTGGGGTGTTTGGAAAATTGCGTCAACTTGGCGCCAAAAATCTTAAAATTGAAAAGCTTCAATGTTAATGATTCCTAATTGAATTTTAAGTATCCTAGACATGATTCCACTAAAAACATTTAATCTTAATCCGATTTAACTAGTAAAATTCAGACTAAATTTTATAATGTAAGTGGGTTTATGTAAAATCCTAGGTTTAGGGAATCATGTATGTTATACATTGTCTAATTCTAGTCTTAATTGCATAAAAATTCAACCAAAATAGAAAAACCCCAATTCAATTTTATGCATAAGAACAAACCCTAGACTCAAATTGAAAAGAAATTAAAGTTAATTGACTTACAATTTGTGTTGTAGTGATTAAGATTCTTTGATTGCAATGCCTCGATCTTGATTAACAAGAGTGTAATTGGATTTTGAGTGTGGAGTTCGGTTTTGACAGCAAAAGGGAATGAGTATTATGGTTTTGAATGAGTGTGCAGAGGGAAAGGGAAGAAAAACGGGCTTCAACAGATATACGGTACCACGGTACCACTAATTTTAGTGGTGTCGTACCACTTTAATGGTGCCGTGTATGTCTGTGACCCATTTTTGTTCTGTTTTGAGTTTTGACGAATTAATCTTACTTATTTAGTAAGATTTTTTGACGCGAAGGAAAAGTTTATACCTAATAAACTCATTTAACGGAAATGATTAGGTGTAATAAAAAGGAATGACCTTAGTATTTCCGAGGAAATGCATAAGTGATCATTGGAGGAAAATGAGGAATGACTTTTAATATTTCCCGTGAAATATGTAGAAGTCATGAAACGAGATGTAGAGAATGACTACAATATTTCCAGTGAAATATTTAATTCGTCATGAGCGGAGTGAGAAGAGTGACTCATAGAGTTATGATGCAAGACGAGAGAAATGACTTCAACACTTCCAGTGAAATATTAAAAAGTCATAAAACAAGACATAAGGAATGACTTGATATTTCCAGTGAAATATTTAGAAGTCATGAGACGAGACGTAAGGAATGACTTAATATTTCCAGTGAAATATTTAATAGTCATAAGACGAGACGTAAGAAATGACTTGATATTTCCAGTGGAATATTTACAAGTCATAAGACGAGACGTAAGGAATGACTTAATATTTCCAGTGAAATATCTAAAGTCATAGGAAGGATATGAAGGATGACTCAATATTTCCAGTGAAATATTTAAGAGTCATGAGACGAGACAAAAGGAATGACTTAATATTTCCAATGAAATATTTAACAAGTCATAAGATAAGACGTAAGGGATAACTTTAATATTTCCACTGAAGTATTTAAATAGTCATGAGAGGATGAGAAGGATGACTTAAAAAGTCATGAGGCGAGACGTGAGAATTGACTTCAATATTTCCAGTGAAATATTCGAGTGGTCATAGGAAAGATGTGAGAGATGACTTTAATATTTCCAAAGAAATATTCAAATAGACATAAGAGGGATGTGAAGGACGTATTGGTTAGGATATCGACGATATTGTCCTTTGAGAGAAACTTTTCTAAGAAAAAAATTCCTCTTTGGACATTATCGCGACGGAGGAGGTGAGGTTCTTGGTCAAGTCTATTTGCACTTCGGTTTCCGCACTTCATAGGAGATTATTTCATTCATAGTGCTTGTTGTCATGCCTTTCCAGCGCTTACGTATTCGGCTTCGGTTGTGGAGATAGCAAGAGTCATTTGTTCTTGGAGAACCAAGAAGTTTGACAACAACCTATGAAGGTGCAAACATCACTTTTACTTTTTCAATCCACATTATCTCCCGCATTATCAGGCTTGGTATAGACAACATTTTCTACACCAATCCTCTTGAGATATCATAATCTAAAGTATATAGTGCCTTTTACGCATCAGAAGATACATCAAACACTTTAAGGTAAGAAATTTTGAGATTCTTCTTACAAGCGGGCACAAAGCCTGACACTAGACATGATATCGGGCCTACTTGCCGTTAGGTGAAATAAATTACCTACCATGCCTCTAACCTAGTATTATCCGCGCACTCACCTTCATCATCTCTTGTGAGATTCATTTCCGCAGATATGGGCATTAATATTGATTAAGATTTTTCTAAGTTAAGTATCTTATATATACATATATATATATATATATATATATATATATAGTATATATATATATATATATATATATATATATATATATATATATATACATACTTTAGTATACTTAGATTTAAGAAAATGCTATCTACAAGTGATATTGTGCGAGGGCATAGGGAATAAACTTGATCCACTCATCATGCTCATCTCAAACTTGTCACGCATATATATACATACATATATATATATATATATATATATATATATACACACACACATATATATATATATATATACATACTTTAGTATACTTAGATTTAAGAAAATGCTATCTACAAGTGATATTGTGCGAGGGCATAGGGAATAAACTTGATCCACTCATCATGCTCATCTCAAACTTGTCACGCATGATCTCTGAGTGATCATTGTACATTTCTGGACAAGTTGAATTTGTCATCGACAAATATTTGATTCATGATGGAATGTGAATTTCGTCCATTAAGTTAGTGCCTACTAAGTTAAATTCTAAGAACACTACGTGCTTAACATGTCTACTAACAAAGGGGGTTTTAAGAAAGCGTACCTTAGCCTGAGGTGTTGCCCTTAAAACTAGAACACTAGACTACCTTTGTTCAAAATTAAGCAATATAAGACATGACTTGACTTTGAATCCCAAGATTAGTGTAATCACTAATCATACTCCATTGGTTGGACTTTCAAGTTGCTTCACAACCATTTCTATCTAGCAAGACAGAAACTCAAACATTTGGTCCCCAATTTCTCATGGGTCCAAAGTCGTTAGTGTTAAACATCCTACGCATTTGTTGCATTTGTTTAGGATGTGAGAATGGACGACACATTTCCTATGGTAAGTAACTTTGAGATTGACGGTTATTCCAAGTTACGGGAAAGTTACTTGGATAACTTTGTCTTCTAAAGTTACCTCTCGGCAGAGGAGTTCTTGACCGAGGTTTAGGAACATTTGTTCTTCTAGGTGAAGGAGTCTTTGATCTAACATCAAGTTTTACATAACCAAGTCCGGTGGTTGACAAGGATTTGTAAGTACTTTTGACTTCCTTTTTACTAGTACTAGGTACTTCCACATTATTAATAACTAAGTGACTCGGTTTAGGGCTTAAGTTATTTTTAAAAATTGGCCCAGATCTGACTTTAGCACCAGACGGTACCACGTTACCATTAATTTTAGTGGTTCCGTTTGTACCTTTAGTGGTGCCGTTATCTACAAATTCAGATACTTCAGGCTTTACAAATTTTAATTTTTAGTACTACTTGTAGAAGCTTGGTTTGGGTCAAATCCTAATCCCGCACGATAATGTTCATAAATCTAATATTTTCAAGCATATCATTAAGTGTCTTTGTTCCTTCTTCAAACTTAATGATTCTCAAAGCATTTTCTTTGAGTTTCTCATTCTCTACTTGAAGACTTAAGCATTATTTACATCCTACATATACTTCTTTATTTTTCTCAAGTCTTTTGACTTGATTCTTAAGTTCTAAAACTTGCATTTCGAGTTCATGCAATTTTAATTTTACTGTTTTGTTTCTACCTAAAATTTTAGAACTTACGTCCCATAGTTTATTATATTCGTCATGTAATCTATTGTCATCTATTGACGAATTATCATCACTATAATAAGAAGAGTCGGAATGTACCTCATTAGAAGCTTGAGCCATTAGACATGTTTCATCATTGGGCTTCTTTTCTTCTTCTTTACCGCTATCACTCCAAGAGCCTTCTATGAAAGCTCTTTGGTTATTGGATTTTGGTGGTTTATGACATTCTCCTATGAAGTGGTTAGGATCTCCGCATCTAAAGCATTTCCTATCACTTGTCCTTTTCTTCTCAACTCGATTCTTGTGTGATGGCTTCTTGTCATCACGAGGTTGCCTAACAAACCTACCTGTTCTCCTAAAGAACTTTTTAAAGTCTCTAACGGCTAACGCATACTCTTCAACTTCGCTATCGGAATTCGAACATTCCTCATCACTAGACTCCTTTTTGGCTTTCAAAGCTAGAGATCTAACTCTCTCGCTTTTGCCTTTGTCTATATCGGAGTCTTTCTTGATTATCATCTTGTGAACCTTCAAGTTTCCTACTAGTTCATCGAATGATAATGTCGCCAGGTCCTTCTACTCTTCAATGGCGGTGACCTTTGCTCTCCATTTAGGATGTAGAGCCCTAAGGAACTTCCTAACGTAATTCTTGCTAGAATAACCTTCATCAAGAGTTTTAAGATTAGTAATAATAGTATTAAATATAGCAAAAGCATTATCAATAGATTCATCTTCCGAAATGGAAAAATTGTGCATATTGTTGAACAAGAAGATCCATTGAAACACCCCAACCCGATAAGGGTAGAGGTATTACGTTATGGTGACATATCAAAGCAAACATAAGAATAAGACTTAAATAATAAAAATAAACTTCAAAGGTTACAAAGGGAAAATCTGAAACTACAAGGTTACAAATTAGAATTTCAATAAATACTAAGTCTAAAATATAACCACTTCTAGCCATCTCTAATCCAGAATAGCTATCAAGGTGTAGTCTTCCAAGTCCAAAGTACTCTCCACTCATAACCCAGCTTCCATCTAAAACCTGCCGCATGGAAAGAAATGCGGCTGAGCTTAAAAAGCCCAGTAAACAGATATAGATAACATAACATAACTGTAAATAAGCATAAGCAACAAAGGAATAAGCATACAAAATGAAAGCATAAACATGAAAGTCATACGAATTCAAAGGAGAACTAAGAATCAAGAATGCATGAGAACTGAATAATAATGAATCGAGAGAAATAAAGAAATAATGGAAAAGTTCATATAAGGACGTGCCATAGGAACTCCATACATAATCCGTCAAATCATACTAAAGCCATACAAGTATACGAAGAGGGGAGACCTCTAAGTAATCATAAGTGTGAGAAGGAGTGTAAGGCACACACCACCTGGTCACCATACATATACATACATAAACCTAGGATGCATCCATACGCTCCCTAACAAAATATGAATGCCAGTACTAGACTGGTCACACATATATAAAGTTGGCCAATAGTGTACACAAAATCATAACATAAGGGGGGAAAACCGTAGATCTATCACACCTCTACGGGAGTGTCATGTCTAAGGTGCCATCAAATACATGGTCATGGTACCTCCACAACTAGTTAAGCTCAGGCACAGATCTATCATAGCATAGAACAATAACAAACTAGCATGGCAAGAGAAACAAGATCGTAACTCAAATAGTATGGCAAAACATAAGCATAGTATAGCAGAGACATTTAGATAAATGTCAGAATGAATCAATAAGAATGACAATCATACAATGAAAGTCACGAGTCAAATAAGGGAATCATATCAGGCATAGGATCTCAAAGGTTCATAATCAAGGTTCGAAATCAAATGGTTCATAGCAAGGTTCAATTCAAAGGTTTCTATCAAATGTTCATTTAAAGAAATCTTTTAATAATGGTTTTCATAAAAATGATCTTTAGAACGGTTTTCATGAAGGTAGTCTATAAAAGTAGTTTTCCTAAAAGTTAGCAAGTTTCTATATGAAAATGGTAGTGCATCATGCTCATAACGTCGTTTTAAAATAGTTTTTCTCAAAACATTTCCATGATACAATAAAGAAAGATTTTCACATCCAGTTACAATATCAAATGAACCTTCAAAGCATCAAGTGATTCGAATACTCGTGTCATAGGGTTACGAATGAATTATGTCAAGTATCATATCACAAGGTTCATAATGAACGAATGTCAAATGGATCATCATAACAACGAAGCATATCAAACGAATGAATCAAAGTACATGGGATCATAGCAATGGCTCAAGGGGATCATATCAGAATAACGAATTAATAATAAAGATCGAGTCATGAGGATGAAAGCACCCTTACTGAAAAAGGGTAGAATATCTGTACCTTAGACCGCAAGTGAAAACACAACTAGAAACGAAAAGATCGAAAGTAAACTCCATCTTCAGCGAATCTACACGAATTTATGATCGTCTGATTAATAACTTATTTTAAATCAGATTACTTATTTTAGTCGGCTCTTCCATTTTAAGTAATCTTCTATTTTAGGCAGGTTTTCCGAATTAGTAAGTTTCCATAATTAGTAGGTTTCCATATTTAGAAACATTAGTCATAAATATTCAAGTTTATCCCTTAATCAATTTGAGGTAGCAATGTGACTATATTAATAGTTTAAGGTTCATAACGTAGCTTTTTTAAGTGTTAGGGTTCATTATGCAAATACAACAAGTTTAGGGATTATAGTGTCATTATGGTAAGATTAGGGTATGAAATATAAATATTATAAAGTTACATGGTTTCACAAATTAAGGCCTTTAGTTTAGAAAAATGACAATTTAACCCTTTAGTTAATTATTACACAAGTAATCCTTTTAAAAACCTTTTTGAACCTTTAACAGTTTATATATATGAACTGGTCACGTTTTGACGATTTTGTGAATCACATTAGAACTCAGAAATAAAATCCAAAAAAATTCACACAGGTACTTCGATGTCATTAGAATTCACACTAATTTTTCCAGAATTTATTAGTTCGTATAACTATAGTCTAAAAATCCCTTAGGCCAACTCGTCCAGATTCATGATCAGATTTTACATACGAAAAGTTTGTATTTCTTTACCCCATCAAAATAATTTAGAAAAATCTAAAAAAACTCCAGTAACTACTAAACTTATGAAAAATGATTCCTGTACAAGGGCATCTTCTAACTCGACATGGTTTGCAAACTAAAAATAAAAAACACGAACTGTTTTCCTAGACATACGAATCCAGTTTTAACACTTGAACTTGTAAAATCGAAAAGTGTATCTTTCCGACCTCTAAAAATTACAAGGCTTATATTTCCAGAGAGCTTTTTTCCCAAACTTAATTTTAGACCCAAGAATCACTCAAAAACACGTTACCATCATCAAGATACAATCGAATCAAGTTGACCTAAATTTCCTGGGCAGTAGCTAGTGTTCATTATTTTATGTGCAAACATTCCAATGACCCATCTATTAATACAAAACGGGTATAAATGATATAAAACACTTATGGGTCGACTCATATATGGTCTTTAACATGATTATAACAAACTCGAATCAAAATAATAAACATGGGTCGATCTATATATAGAGTTTATGAGTCGTTATTTTATGTAGTTGTTATTTCATGTAGAATAGTTATCATTTTATGTAGCTCTTCCATTATTTTATGTGGTTAATCTATCGACAAGAACAACAAACAAAACGTACAAGAATCAAACAATCAATATTGTATTGAACAAGGATAGATACGGTTACCCTTGTAGCGGGATCAAAGAACAAAAAAACCACAAGATCAAATCACCAACAATTCTCTTCTCCTCCTCTTGATCAAGATCGAATGAAAGGAAAGAACATAGATCGATTAGGTTTTGTTCACAAATTCGAATGGATTAAAATGATACATATATGATTACCTTTGTTGTGATATGTATGGAATATGAGAAAAATGATCAAGATCGAATGTTTGCTCCTCCTCTTCTCTTCTTGCCGACTAGAACCAAGCTTTAGGGTTTTGGTTTTGGTTTGTTTTTTCCGTCCAAATGGTAGAGACAAAAGGGATTTTTAGGGTTTGTTGGAGACTTGAATGGGATATACGGTTTTGAAAAGAAAAAGAGGAGAGATGGGCCAAAATTTAGGAGGCAATTAAGGGTGATTTGCAACCTTCCAATTTGGCCAATATTCATACTTATCTTCTATGATTATGTTGTGTACAATCTTAATTTTTTTCGGCCTATAAGGTACTTCTAAACATGCCATACTTTTAATTATCAAGTTCTTGTATCATTTTATATTTTTACTTAAGGTTATATATTCATATTGTATGGTTTCGAGTCATAACATGTTATATAACTCAAGTTTTAATTTATAGCGTATTTTATAAGTTCTTAAAATTTCAAAATTATAGGGTATTTTGGTCATTTTGGATTCTGGTAATTTTGGGGTTTTACAATTCTTCCCCTCTAAAAGAAAATTATCGTCCTCGAAAATTGAAGTGAAACGAAACGGAAGTACAAAGGACCAGGAACGGAAATGTGAATGACTTGTTTCTCATGACTCTATCTTGTTGATCAAAATAGCTTCGGTTTCTTCAGAAAGGACATACCATACTGAATTCAGATCAAAAGAATAATATACCAAACTTAATAGATGATAATCGTATTCTCTCGGGAGAGATACAGGAAATACGTAGGATTTGACGGATATGCCGTCCATAGAATTTGATTAGACAAATCAGATGAGAACGTACAGAAAACAGATTGTCGATAACATCAACCGGCAGAAAGCTCTACAACAGAATCTAAGATCTTATTGGAAGTGCAGAGGTCAGCAAAACGCGTGTCGAGAATCCAAACGTATCAAATCGTATAATGGTGAAAGTAGATTAAGCGTATAGGTGGAACGAACCTAAAGTCTCACTAACGCAAAAATTCTCAAACAGCTTATCAAAATTCTAAGGCTCCTAAGGCACTCCTCGAAATATCATATGATCACAATAAGTGCACGTTATATGATGTAAGTATTATCACGTTGATCAGGCGTCATAATACTAGCATCATATAAATATGCCCTCATGATGGTCATACTTTATCTCAAGTCGTGAACAAAGCAACCTATCTTAATCCACTTAGTCCTTCTATAGTCTCAGAGGTCATCAAAATCAAACAACATAACTAAGAGGAGAACGAAACTACTCGTAAGAGTAACAGAAATCCTAGAATGTCTATCGGAATTAAGGTACGTCGTTAATAGCGTCAATCCTTCATCACTCACCAAAATCAACTTAGCCAATCTAAGTGGTTGCTTCAACATTCGCCCATTCATGCACATAAATCTCAAAGTTCCTTCCATAATTCGTCAAAATTCTCATACCACACTCGTTATTCAACAACGCAGAGTGAACACAGAACGGAATTACTAACAGAGAACCTAAATCATTCAAAGGACCTTATTATCAGGTAACGAAAACTTAAGTAGGTTGAGAGGAAGTGAATTACGTCATCAATGGCTTCATCCTTCACAAAATCAACTCTCCCAAACACAAATGTTCGCTTCAAAATTCATCCATTCAAATACATGATTTCAAATCTCTTCCAATTCCAAGTAGTCTGTCTACGTCTGTCCATATGATCATAGGGTGGAAAGGAATTATAAACTTGAGTCTGGTCCCTTAAGCCTTCGGCACCTCTTCTGGACACTGTGGTGTGGTAACGTGAATTTCTTCTTATATGCTTCTTTCATGGTAACGCCTATCACGAACACCTTCTACTACCCTTCTACAAGGTTTCTAACTCTGACAACGGTCTTCAATCTTGGTCCTTTCTGTGGGAAACACTGTCATCGCAAGATACCTGGTAGTGCTGTCTGCAACAATCTCCGAACGCCAATCAAACCTATTCTTCCAGAACACAGGGGTCATCCTACTTAATACGAAAATGATCTACATATTCCTCTTTCGTCTCTGAGCACAAACACACTATCATATTATGACAATTGTCCAAAGACTCGTGAAAAACATGATTCTATTAGCCAATACAATTGGCATCCTTTAAAACTCATAATGATCACAACGAGTACGAAGGCCGCTTCAGGGATCATCTTCATATCTACTTCACATCACCAATCTTCCTCTTCACGAATAAAACTGAAATGCTTCGCGGGGGTTACTCTCAGTTAGTCAACTCCCTTCTTAGAAGTTTTTGTGGCTGTTTCTTCTGTCCTTCAAACCTAAATGAGACCATCTGATACGGAGTTTTCAAAGGTAGGCCAAATCAATCATTGGTACGCGAGAAAATAGATAATGATTACGAATAGTAATATGGTTAAGTTCACGATAGTCGATACGCCGCCGCATACTTCCCTCTTTCTTCTTCATAAACCAACAGGAGAATCCCAGGGTAAACACTAGGGTGAAGAAAATCATATTCCATCAGCTCCTTCAATCTCTCAACTTCTATGGTATCGTGGTTTCGTCAACTGAGATCAGTTCAATGCTAACTCTACTTCCCAAGCAGGGGAGGTCATCAGAAAACACCAGAAAATTTTGTACAACACTATACTTCCAATGCCAGATCTTTCTAAGGTGGATACTAATAGGTGTCAGGGAATTCCCAAGAGGTTCATCAGAAAACACCAGAAAATTGTTCATATTGTTGAACAAGAAGATCCATTGTAACACCCCAACCCGATAAGGGTAGAAGTATTACGTTATGGTGACATATCAAAGCAAACATCAGCATAAGACTTAAATAATACAAATGAACTTCAAAGGTTACAAAGGGAAAATCTGAAACTACAAGGTTACAAATGAGAATTTCAATAAATACTAAGTCTAAAATATAACCACTTCTAGCCATCTCTAATCCAGAATAGCTATCAAGGTGTAGTCTTCTAAGTCCAAAGTACTCTCCACTCATAACCCAGCTTCCATCTAAAACCTGCCGCATGGAAAGAAATGCGGCTGACCTTAAAAAGCCCAGTGAACAGATATAGATAACATAACATAATGGTAAATAAGCATAAGCAACAAAGGAATAAGCATACAAAATGAAAGTATAAACATGAAAGTCATACGAATTCAAAGGAGAACTAAGAATCAAGAATGCATGAGAACTGAATAATAATGAATCGAGAGAAATAAAGAAATAATGGAAAAGTTCATATAAGGACGTGCCATAGGAACTCCATACATAATTCGTCAAATCATACTAAAGCCATACAAGTATACGAAGAAGGGAGACCTCTAAGTAATCATAAGTGTGAGAAGGAGTGTAAGGCACACACCACCTGGTCACCATACATATACATACATAAACCTAGGATGCATCCATACGCTCCCTAACAAAATATGAATGCCAGTACTAGACTGGTCACACATATATAAAGTTGGCCAATAGTGTACACAAAATCATAACATAAGGGGGGAACACCGTAGATCTATAACACCTCTACGGGAGTGTCATGTCTAAGGTGCCATCAAAGATATGGTCATGGTACCTCCACAACTAGTTAAGCTCAGGCACAGATCTATCATAGCATAGAACAATAACAAACTAGCATGGCAAGAGAAACAAGATCGTAACTCAAATAGCATGGCAAAACATAAGCATAGTATAGCAGAGACATTTAGATAAATGTCAGAATGAATCAATAAGAATGACAATCATACAATGGTTCATAGCAAATAAGGGAATCATATCAGGCATAGGATCTCAAAGGTTCATAATCAAGGTTCGAAATCAAATGGTTCATAGCAAGGTTCAATTCAAAGATTTCTATCAAATGTTCATTTAAAGAAATATTTTAATAATGGTTTTCATAAAAATGATCTTTAGAACGGTTTTCATAAAGGTAGTCTTTAAAAGTAGTTTTCCTAAAAGTTAGCAAGTTTCTATATGAAAATGGTAGCGCATCATGCTCATAACGTCGTTTTAAAATAGTTTTTCTCAAAACATTTCCATGATACAATTAAGAAAGGTTTTCACATCCAGTTACAATATCAAATGAACCTTCAAAGCATCAAGTGATTCGAATACTCATGTCATAGGGTTACGAATGAATTATGTCAAGTATCATATCACAAGGGTCATAATGAACGAATGTCAAATGGATCATCATAACAACGAAGCATATCAAACGAATGAATCAAAGTACAGGAGATCATAGCAATGGCTTAAGGGGATCATATCAGAATAACGAATTAATAATCAAGATCGAGTCATGAGGATGAAAGCACCCTTACTGAAAAAGGGTAGAATATCTGTACCTTAGACCGCAAGTGAAAACACAACTAGAAACGAAAAGATCGAAAGTAAACTCCATCTTCAGCGAATCTACATGAATTTATGATCGTCTGATTAATAACTTATTTTAAATCAGATTACTTATTTTAGTCGGCTCTTCCATTTTAAGTAATCTTCTATTTTAGGCAGGTTTCCCGAATTAGTAAGTTTCCATAATTAGTAGGTTTTCATATTTAGAAACATTAGTCATAAATATTCAAGTTTATCCCTTAATCAATTTGAGGTAGCAATGTGACTATATTAATAGTTTAAGGTTCATAACGTAGCTTTCATAAGTGTTAGGGTTCATTATGCAAATACAACAAGTTTAGGGATTATAATGTCATTATGGTTAGATTAGGGTATGAAATGTAAATATTATAAAGTTACATGGTTTCAAAAATTAAGCCCTTTAGTTTAGAAAAATGACAATTTAACCCTTTAGTTAATTATTACACAAGTAATCCTTTTAAAAACCTTTTTGAACCTTTAACAGTTTATATATATGAACTGGTCACGTTTTGACCATTTTATGAATCACATTAGAACTAAGAAATAAAATCCACAAAAATTCACACAGGTACTTCGAAGTCTTTAGAACTCACACTAATTTTCGCAAAATTTATTAGTTTGTATAACTATAGTCTAAAAATCCCTTAGGCCAACTCGTCCAGACTCATGATCAAATTTTACATACGAAAAGTTTGTATTTCTTTACCCCATAAAAATAATTTAGAAAAATCTACAAAAACTCCAGTAACTACTAAACTTATGAAACATGATTCCTGTAAAAGAGCATCTTCTAACTTGACATGGTTTGCAAATTAAAAATCAAAAACACAAACTGTTTTCCCAAACATACGAATCCAATTTTAACACTTGAACTTGTAAAATCGAAAAGTGTATCTTTCCGACCTCTAAAAATTACAAGGCTTATATTTCCAGAGAGCTCTTTTCCCAAACTTAATTTTAGACCCAAGAATCACTCAAAAACACGTTACCATAATCAAGATACGATCGAATCAAGTTGACCTAAATTTCCTGGGCAGTAACTAGTGTTCATTATTTTATGTGCAAACATTCCAATGACCCATCTATTAATACAAAACGGGTATAAATGATATAAAACACTTATGGGTTGACTCATATATGGTCTTTAACATGATTATAACAAACTCGAATCAAAATAATAAACATGGGTCGATCTATATATAGAGTTTATGAGTCATTATTTTATGTAGTTGTTATTTCATGTAGAATAGTTATCATTTTATGTAGCTCTTCCATTATTTTATGTGGTTAATCTATCGACAAGAACAACAAACAAAACGTACAAGAATCAAATAATCAATATTGTATTGAACAAGGATAGATACGGTTACCCTTGTAGCGGGATCAAAGAACAAGAAAACCACAAGATCGAATCACCAACAATTCTCTTCTCCTCCTCTTGATCAAGATCGAATGAAAGGAAAGAACATAGATCGATTAGGTTTTGTTCACAAATTCGAATGGATTAAAATGATACATATATGATTACCTTTGTTGTGATATGTATGGAATAAGAGAAAAATGATCAAGATCGAATGTTTGCTCCTCCTCTTCTCTTCTTGCCGACTGATGAGGCGAAAAGTGTACCGCTTTTAAGGGGTCATTTAAGCCCGAAATCGTATTTATTTGATCAAATATTGCCCTAAATCGTTCCTTTTGTCATTTTAGGTACTTTTGAGGAGAAATCTGGAAAAGGAGGCATTTTGGACGTTTTTGGAGCATTAAAGTGAAGAAAACGGCAAAGTCTCAAGAATCGGCTAAAAGTTACTCTTGACGGCGTCACAATTAACATGGGACGGCGTCATGCCTTGGCAAGAAAAGTTGGATGTGAAATTTACTCATGACGGGCCAGTGAGTTTGCATGAGAATTCTGACGGCGTCACGCTTTAACTAAATCAAGGGCGTCACGGCTTAAATCATAAGGGGACGGCGTCACGTTCATGATCCGACGGCGTCAAGCCTTGATAAGCCAGAATGGATTTTTGAAGAGCTAAAGAGGGACGGCGTCAAGATGGTCATCCGGGAACCCTAAAAGCGGCGAGGTGACGGCGTCACAATGCATAAGGTGACGCCGTCAGATGTCAAAGTCTATATATAGTTTTCTAATTTTTTGTCATTAAGGGAGAGCTTAGTGTGTGGAATTTTGGGATAAAACCCTAAGACGATTTTAGCTACTTTTTCAGGGCTTTTTGCCTTGAGATCTTCCATGTTTCATTGAAAGATAAGTTATCAATTAATCATTCAATATGTCTATGTGTTGTTTGATTCTATCTTATGCTTGTCTTTTGTTTAACATGTTAGGCTAATTTTATCTTGTGTTTGCTTAGATCTAATGAAACCTAGCTATTGATTATTGGTTGTTAGTGTGTTGTTAGTTGTATTGGATGATTGTTTATCTATGTTAGGCTTAAGAAAACTGGCTAACTTCCTATTCGGTAACTTGCTTGAACGTCTTAAGAAACATGAACCAAACGCGTACTAAAGGTTTTTATGGTTGTATTTAATGCACAAGCGAATTCTAGTGATCCCATGTTAGGAGCTTCCTAGCCGGCTCGACATAGGAGTGAAGTAGGAGCTTGTAGAGTTTGGGGAAGTAAGTACGCCACCCCACGAATGGTATTAAGGAATACACCCGTCATCCACGCGACTAATACACACTAATTAACCGGTAAAAGATAGTTAGGGAGTAAGGAAATCTAAGTAAACACATTTCTCTACACATAAGTTTCTCACCACTTTTCATTTTTGTTATTTTATTTTATTTGCATTTGTAGTAATTTGGGTTAGTTGACTAGCAACTAATTCCGCCCACTCCTTCAAAACCCGAGATTTTACTTGCTTTTATAAAATATAAAAACATAAAAAGAATCTTCCTCAACCCTTAGACCTAATTAGAGTAGCCTTTCACACCTAACGAACACTATTCCCTGTGGAGAACGATCAATCCCCCGTACTTACCACTACACTATACTACATCGGTCAGGTACACTGCCTGGTGGGGTTGTAAGCCTCTTGAGATCCCTCGAGAGGTAAAACCTGTTGTAAGGTTGCAAAACCCACGCATCAAGTTTTTGGCGCCGTTGCCGGGGAATAGTTATTGTTTAGGTTGAATTTTTATTTCTATTAGGTCTACTCACTAGATTCCTTTCTAGTGAGATTTTTATTTTATTTTTCTAGGTTTTCTTTAGTCTATCTATTTTCTTCGTGTCTTTGTTCGTAACCATTACCGTCCGACATCATGGAAGATGGTAATATCCTTAACCCCCACAACCCACCACCACCTCCTAGAACCCGCACTTTAGGAGGATATTCCCTAAGTTTGGATGATGACCCCCCTAATCTTAGAATCACTAGGAGCCGAAGCTCGATAAAGACTCTTGCCACACCCTATGCTGAACCCGAAAGGGAAATGCATAAATTAAGGCGACTCCACCAAGCGGCTGAACCATCCACGATCAATTTTGATGATGCCCTCTCCGAGGAAGAATCCAATCATCATTCTACACCTCCTAGCCCTCAACCCAATCACGATATGGAAGTTCCCGAAATCCCAATCCCCAAATGTCTCAAGGACTACTCTTCTCCCACCCCTCGTGGTTTTTCCAATGCTATCGTTTTTCCAAATGAACACACGGATGGGGTCTTGCGTGCAACTGATATTTGGCTGGTCCAAAGTGTATGCAAGTTTCACGGATTGAAAACTGAAGATCCAATCCAACACATCAAGGACTTCCTGAAAATAGTGGATACCCTCCACACGGACGGAGCCACTAGAGATACCTCCCGGTTGCGATTCTTTCCCCTTACCCTTCATGAAAGAGCCGGAGACTGGTATAACCAACTTCCTTCCGAATCCATCTTCACATGGGAACAGCTTATCTCAAAATTCTATGAGAAATTCTTTCCCATAGGAAGAACTTCAAAGTTGAGAGACGAAATCCTCCGCTTCCATGTTGGACCAGCAGAACCTATTCACAAATCTTGGGGTAGATTCAAGGATCTAATTAGACAGGTCCCTCATCATGGCATTGAACTCTGGCTTCTTGTCCAAATCTTTTATGACAGTGTCTCCAAAAATGACCAATTGGGCATTAATAATTCATCAAAAGGAAAAATAGCCAAATTAAGCGTTGAGGAAGGATGGAATAGAATTGAGGAATACGCGAATGATCAAGACGATACCTGGGACGAACCCGATTCGATCATGAGCGTTTCCAAGATCATGAAAGAGCCTCCTTTTGCTAGCCGGGTGAGTAGATTGAATGATCAGGTATCTTATCTAGACAAGTCGCAACCAACTAAGCGGTTATCAAACCCATACTTGATCTGTGATCAATGTGGTGGCCCGCATGAAGTAGAAGAATGCGAGGATGATACCACCACCGATCAAGCATGCTTGTCAAGCCACGACATCTTCGATGATCCTTCGCTCTTAACTTTCTACCAAAACAATGATTTCACCCCCTGGGGAAATCTTGTGAGAGAAGAGGGAGGAGGAGAATATCCTGACTACAAGGTTAGGAGCACTTTTGAGGATGATCTTGGGCACTTCACGTTTGAGAAGAATCTGCAACTAAATGGTCTCGACAACCTCGTCACTAGCCAACAAAACGACGTGAAGGCCAAATTCGCAGAACTCAACGCCATTCTCGACGGCCTTGGCGAACCACAAAGAGATCCTTTACTCGCCATCACCACTCGTGCTGGAACAACTACTAAGGATCCACCCTACCCAGCTCAACCATCTAACGCCATGGAACCCAACACCCCTCATGAGGAGAACGATAATGTGAACGACGAAAATCCCGAGCAAACCCCACCGGTAACTCCATCCCCACCTACTCCTGCCAAACAGCCCCTTAAAGTCCCATACCCATCTCGCCTCAAGAATCAAAAGGTCGAAAGTGATAATAAAAGATTCTTGTCATATTTAAAGAATTCGGTCGTCACCATACCCCTTCTTGATGCATGTTATCATATGCCCAAATATAGTACATACTTCAAGAGGCTGCTCACCAACAGGAAAGGGCTCGAGGGTCTTGTAACCTTAGGAGAAGAATGTTCTGTGGTGACTCAACGAGGGCTACCAAAGAAGGTGGACGACCCAGGTAGTTTCACCTTGCCCTGTTCAATTGGATCTCTTTCAGTCAAAAATGCCTTAGCCGACTTAGGAGCAAGCATCAATCTTATGCCGCATTCCCTGTTCCGCAAGCTAGGGTATTCTGGGTTGAAACCAACCCGTATGAGCATCCAACTGGCCGATAGATCAGTCAAATACCCTTTAGGAATATGCGAGAATGTGCTGGTTAAGGTAGCGAAGTTTAAATTTCCAGTTGACTTCGTCATCCTAGAAATGGAAGAAGATGATCTTGTGCCCATCATTCTAGGAAGACCCTTCCTTGCAACTTCTCGTGCTGTTATTGATGTTCATGACGGCAAACTAACCTTACGAGTGGGGGCCGATAGCTTAACCTTCGACATCAAGGACACAATGAATCTTTCTCTCGAAGCAGATAATCAACTGTATTTCATCGAAGAAATCGATGAACTATCCGACGAGATTGATAATTGTGTAGATGAACAGGTGGAAGCCGGTTGGTTGCGAGATGAAGCTTTCTTACACATCTTAGAGGAGGAGAAGGCTATGGATGTGAATGCAGTCTCCTTCTATCCCAGACAAGAAATCTAACAGCTTGAGCTTCGTAAACCCGAGAACAAACTTAAACCTTCCATCATCAAGCCACCTGCGGTAGAACTCAAGGAACTCCCAACCAACCTTGAATATGCTTTCCTCCAAGGGGAAGATCAACTTCCGGTAATCATAAGCTCTTCTTTGAAAAGTGAACAAAAGGATCAACTCTTGGGAGTTTTAAAAAAATATAAAGGAGTTATAGCATGGAGTGTAGCCGATATCAAGGGTATTGACTCTACCTTTTGTACACATAAAATTCTCATGGAGGAGGATTATAAACCCAGCGTGCAACCTCAAAGGCGAGTAAATCCCAACATAAAGGAAGTCGTAAAGAAGGAAGTCATTAAGCTCCTAGACGCAGGACTAATTTACCCGATTTCGGACAGTCCATGGGTAAGTCCTGTACAGGTTGTACCAAAAAAAGGAGGAATGACGGTGGTGAAGAACGATAAGGATGAGTTAGTACCTCAACGAACAGTAACTGGATGGCGTGTGTGCATCGATTATAGGAAGTTGAATGATGCAACCCGAAAAGATCATTTCCCTCTCCCATTTATCGACCAGATGTTGGAAAGGTTAGCAGGGCATGAGTACTACTGCTTCCTAGATGGGTTCTCAGGGTATTTCCAAATCCCTATCGCTCCTGAGGACCAAGAAAAGACCACGTTTACATGCCCTTATGGCACCTTCGCCTACAAGCGAATGCCCTTTGGACTATGTAACGCCCCCGCCACTTTCCAGCGCTGCATGACGGCAATCTTCCATGAGTTAATGGAAGACAGCATGGAGGTCTTTATGGATGATTTTTTAGTCTTTGGAAACTCTTTTGATCGCTGTCTTGCTAACCTTGAGAAAATGCTCAAACGTTGTGAGGAGACCAACTTGGTACTAAACTGGGAAAAGTGCCACTTTATGGTAAAAGAAGGGATTGTGCTGGGGCACAAAATTTCAGGAAGTGGAATCGAAGTAGACCGGGCAAAAATTGAAGCTATATCTAAACTTCCCTATCCAACAACTGTCAAGGCAATCCGTAGTTTTTTGGGTCATGCTGGCTTCTATAGGAGATTCATTAAGGATTTCTCAAAGGTAGCCAAACCGATGACTCAGTTACTCATGAAGGATGCCCCGTTCGACTTCTCTCAAGAGTGCAAGGACGCATTCGATCTATTGAAGCAGGAACTTACCCAAGCTCCAATTATGGTTACCCCTAACTGGGAGTTACCCTTTGAAATCATGTGCGATGCTAGTGATTATGCTGTTGGAGCAGTATTAGGCCAAAGGCTTAACAAACACTTTCAGCCAATATACTACGCTAGCAAAACCATGAATCCTGCTCAAGAAAACTACACTACCACTGAAAAGGAATTACTAGCCGTGGTATTCGCTTTTGATAAATTTCGCCAGTATCTTGTCCTTTCTAAAACGGTTGTTTTTACGGATCATTCAGCTATTCGATATCTTTTCGCTAAACAGGATGCTAAACCACGGTTACTTCGTTGGATCCTATTATTGCAAGAGTTCGATGTTGAAATTCGTGATAAGAAAGGAGCAGAGAATCTTGCGGCTGATCATCTCTCTCGTCTCGAAAACCCCAGCCTCGCTGAATCTGACAAGAGTGAGATTCGGGAAACATTTCCTGAAGAGCAGCTCATGTTAATAAATGATTCTGAACCTTGGTATGCGGATTATGCTAACTACCTGGCAAGTAGAGTAATCCCTGAGCATATGAGCAGGCATGAAAAAAAGAGGTTCTTTAATCAATTAAAGTACTACTTTTGGGATGAACCCTTCTTATTTCGAAGATGTCCAGATCAGGTAATCAGGCGTTGTGTTTCGGAAAGAGAGGCTGTCAGAATTATGAAAGAATGTCATGCGGGTCCATCTGGAGGACATCACGGAATAAGCACTACTGCACGAAAGGTCTTCGACGCGGGATTCTATTGGCCTACAATATTTCGTGATGTGAAGGGAATGATACAAACGTGTGACGCATGTCAAAGAGCTGGGAATATCTCTAGGAGGGATGAAGCCCCACAGAATTATATACAAGTTTGTGAGGTTTTTGATGTCTGGGGAATTGATTTCATGGGACCATTCCCATCTTCTGGAGGGAATGAATACATCTTGGTGGCCATTGATTATGTTTCGAAATGGGTGGAAGCACAAGCCCTTAGGACTAACGACGCTAGGGTAGTCATTCATTTCTTAAAGAAATTGTTCGCTAGGTTCGGAATTCCGAAGGCTCTTATTAGTGACAGGGGAACCCATTTTTGCAATTCACAAATGGAGAAAGTCATGAAAAGATATGGAGTCTCTCACCGATTCTCCACCGCTTACCATCCTCAAACCAACGGTCAAGTCGAAAACACTAATAGAGCCATAAAAAGAATATTAGAGAAAACAGTTAATCAAAACAGAAAAGATTGGTCTTTTAAGCTCGATGAGGCTTTGTGGGCATTTCGAACCGCCTATAAGACGCCAATCGGGACAACCCCGTTCCGTATGGTATATGGCAAGGCATGCCACCTTCCAGTAGAACTGGAACACAAAGCATATTGGGCACTTAAGGCTTGTAATTTGGATTATACAGTTGCGGGAACAAATAGATTCTTACAGCTCCAAGAGCTTGATGAGTTGAGATTAGAGGCTTATGAATCTTCCATCACATACAAAGAGAGGGCGAAAAGATGGCATGACCAACGGATTAAGAGACCCAAGGAGTTTTCAGAAGGAGACAAGGTCTTATTATATAATTCTCGCTTAAGGCTATTTCCTGGGAAACTTAAATCTAGATGGTATGGACCTTTTACCGTAAGGAGCTCCTCTAAAACAGGAGCCGTTGTATTAATTGACGACGAGGATAGAGAATTCACTGTGAACATTCAACGAATCAAGCATTATCAAGAGAATGGTAATGAAATGATCAATGAGGAAGACATTACTTTTGATGAAGAAGTCACGTAATGTACGTGACTTTGAGTCTAGCTACAAGACTCGTTAATAAAGAAAGGCGCTTCTTGGGAGGCAACCCAAGCTTTATAAGCTTTATTTGCTTTGTGTGTTTATTTGTTTGTTTGTTTGTTTTTATTTGTTTCCGTATGTGTGTTTAATTTTTATTCTTATTGATTCATGTTCAAAACTAAAATTGTGAAAATGCTTTATTTTGTTTTTAACTTCGTCTTAACTACATATAAAGGTATTTTGCAAAAGATAAGTGTAAGGGAAATCTAAATCGGTTTATTAGAACACAAATGAACATGAATCATAATAATAATAAGTTAGCATACATATTCGTATTTGTTTGAGTCAAATGCTTGTATCGAGTCATAATGATGTTTTGCAGGATTTCCAGGAAGTAATGTAAAGGTTTTTCAAGAAATTTTCCGGAAACTTAAAATGAAAATTTTTGTCAGGTCATTTCTGACGGCGTCAGGGGTTATAACATGACGGCGTCAGATTTAATTTCCAGAAATTTTTGAAAATTTTGTTTTCATAAAAAAGTTTTTATTAAAATCTCCAACTTATAATCTCCAGGAATCTGCAAAGTTATCATTCCACAAGCATTATATCCTTATATATAGATTTTATCCCGCCGATGTTATGCAGGTTTTCGTGTTTGTTTTCTCAGGTTCAACAGGTTATTTTAGACAAGGAAATGTTTTGAATCAAGCTTATGGCGATGCATTAGTCATGGAGCTTCAACATTCTCTTTGGAGGAAGATTTAACCGTGTAATTTCATTATCCAACGAGCGAATCAGGGGAGTATTTGATTTCATTCTTTTACTTTATGCTTTTACATTTGTCATTTGAACATTGGGGACAATGTTCATCTTAAGTGTAAGGGGAGGGTAAAAGTACGATTTTTGAGAATACAATTGCGCTTGATTTTTGTTTGTTTGATGGTAGATGTGTAATAAAACTGAGATAAATACCTGTTAGGGCAATTTTAGTGCCAAATTTAAAATTTTTTACAACATATAGGAGTGAAACTTTGATCTTAATGAGCGTCTCATGGATAGGAGTTATATGACTAGCACAAAAACCGTACCACTAAAAAAATTTTCCACCCCCAAATTTGTGAGGTTCGCCCCTAGAATTGGTAGGAAAAGCATTTATGCTATGATGTGAGTACCGGTAGCACTTAGATTCTAGAACTTGCGTTAGGACCATTCCGAGGCCACAAGTGAGACTACATTCGTGTAGTTAGATTTACTACATGATAAGAGGCATTAGGATTAACCCATTGTTTTACACCTGTGTTTTTGTTATAATTACATTGGCTACATTGGTCAAGTAATTCTCCCACACCCTTTGCGTTGTACTCATTTTTAGTACACGATACCCCTAGTACACCCCTCAGAGCCTATCTTTTCGTTTCGACCTTTAAGCATTTTACTTAAAGGAAGAATTTGTTACACCCCACTTAAATGTACACCCAAATCGCCTTAGCCTACCTTGTATGCACTCATTTTTAGTGCATTATTGTTACAACATTTGTTTAAACCCAAGTTAATTATCTAGTTGATTACATGGTTGCTAAGTCGAGTCATATCCTTGTACATATTGTTTTGGGACGATTGGGACTCGTGGGTAAAGTACTAGTGTAATGGAGTAATGGGGAAGAACATCATTTATTACCCCCATATGTGCTAAATATTTTAAAAGTACTCCAAGTTTTTCAATTATCTTAATTCGAGTCATTAGATTAGTTAATTGTAAAGTTATGTAAAAGTTCAAGTGTAAGGGGATGCAATGCCCCTATGATGTATTATTTTGGATGGTAGGGTAAAAGTGTATGCAAAAAAAAAAAAAAAAAAAAAAAAAAAAAAAAAAAAAAAAAAAAAAAATCAAGAAAAATACAAAAAAATGAGAAAAAGAAAAATAGAAAAAACATACGGACTACCATCCCGTTTCATTTTATGTTTATTTTATGTTTATGTTTTGTTATTTTCTTTCATTAGCTTAAGATCGAGTCTAGTCTTGGCTTAGCAACATTGTATAGTACATGTAATTGATCAAGATCTTTAACTCGCCACCAGTAAAATATCCTTTATCCAACAAAACCGTGTTCTCCTTTTCCCTAAACCTAACGTTATAACCCATTTAAAAGCCCTCTTTGATAGTTTATCTTAGGTGCTTACGCCTAGTGGAGGAGGTTTTCGATCCTTTCCCAAGCCTATGGTAATCTATTTGCTGTGACAGGTAGTGAGAGATATTTTCCGTTTTCATTTATGAGATTTATTTTGATGACACTTGAGAGATGTGAGTATCTAAACACTACTTGTGAGGTGCTAGTATGTAATCTCCGTGCTTATTATGATTGAAGTGGAACGAATATTTGTTGTAATTACTTTTATGTTTGCATTAAATGACCCCTAACTTGTATTTTGATTAGAATAAAAGCGCATTTGCTTGAGGACAAGCAAATCTCAAGTGTAAGGGTATTTGATGAGGCGAAAAGTGTACCGCTTTTAAGGGGTCATTTAAGCCCGAAATCGTATTTATTTGATCAAATATTGCCCTAAATCGTTCCTTTTGTCATTTTAGGTACTTTTGAGGAGAAATCTGGAAAAGGAGGCATTTTGGACGTTTTTGGAGCATTAAAGTGAAGAAAACGGCAAAGTCTCAAGAATCGGCTAAAAGTTACTCTTGACGGCGTCACAATTAACATGGGACGGCGTCATGCCTTGGCAAGAAAAGTTGGATGTGAAATTTACTCATGACGGGCCAGTGAGTTTGCATGAGAATTCTGACGGCGTCACGCTTTAACTAAATCAAGGGCGTCACGGCTTAAATCATAAGGGGACGGCGTCACGTTCATGATCCGACGGCGTCAAGCCTTGATAAGCCAGAATGGATTTTTGAAGAGCTAAAGAGGGACGGCGTCAAGATGGTCATCCGGGAACCCTAAAAGCGGCGAGGTGACGGCGTCACAATGCATAAGGTGACGCCGTCAGATGTCAAAGTCTATATATAGTTTTCTAATTTTTTGTCATTAAGGGAGAGCTTAGTGTGTGGAATTTTGGGATAAAACCCTAAGACGATTTTAGCTACTTTTTCAGGGCTTTTTGCCTTGAGATCTTCCATGTTTCATTGAAAGATAAGTTATCAATTAATCATTCAATATGTCTATGTGTTGTTTGATTCTATCTTATGCTTGTCTTTTGTTTAACATGTTAGGCTAATTTTATCTTGTGTTTGCTTAGATCTAATGAAACCTAGCTATTGATTATTGGTTGTTAGTGTGTTGTTAGTTGTATTGGATGATTGTTTATCTATGTTAGGCTTAAGAAAACTGGCTAACTTCCTATTCGGTAACTTGCTTGAACGTCTTAAGAAACATGAACCAAACGCGTACTAAAGGTTTTTATGGTTGTATTTAATGCACAAGCGAATTCTAGTGATCCCATGTTAGGAGCTTCCTAGCCGGCTCGACATAGGAGTGAAGTAGGAGCTTGTAGAGTTTGGGGAAGTAAGTACGCCACCCCACGAATGGTATTAAGGAATACACCCGTCATCCACGCGACTAATACACACTAATTAACCGGTAAAAGATAGTTAGGGAGTAAGGAAATCTAAGTAAACACATTTCTCTACACATAAGTTTCTCACCACTTTTCATTTTTGTTATTTTATTTTATTTGCATTTGTAGTAATTTGGGTTAGTTGACTAGCAACTAATTCCGCCCACTCCTTCAAAACCCGAGATTTTACTTGCTTTTATAAAATATAAAAACATAAAAAGAATCTTCCTCAACCCTTAGACCTAATTAGAGTAGCCTTTCACACCTAACGAACACTATTCCCTGTGGAGAACGATCAATCCCCCGTACTTACCACTACACTATACTACATCGGTCAGGTACACTGCCTGGTGGGGTTGTAAGCCTCTTGAGATCCCTCGAGAGGTAAAACCTGTTGTAAGGTTGCAAAACCCACGCATCACCGACTAGAACCAAGCTTTAGGGTTTTGGTTTTGGTTTGTTTTTTCCGTCCAAATGGTAGAGACAAAAGGTGATTTTTAGGGTTTGTTGGAGAGTTGAATGGGATATACGGTTTTGAAAAGAAAAAGAGGAGAGATGGGCCAAAATTAAGGAGGTAATTAAGGGTGATTTGCAACCTTCCAATTTGGCCAATATTCATACTTATCTTCTATGATTATGTTGTGTACAATCTTAATTTTTTTTCCGGCCTATAAGGAACTTCTAAACGTGCCATACTTTTAATTATCAAGTTATTGTATCATTTCATATTTTTACTTTAGGTTATATATTCATATTGTATGGTTTCGAGTCATAACATGTTATATAACTCAAGTTTTAATTTATAGCGTATTTTATAAGTTCTTAAAATTTCAAAATTAGAGGGTATTTTGGTCATTTCGGATAGTGGTAATTTTGGGGTTTTACATCCATCTTGTTCTCTTTGACTTGATTATTACCTTGGTGAGTGACTAACAAAGTTTTCCAAATATCTTTTGCCGTATTACACATGAAAATTCTTTCAAATTCCTTTTTAGGCAAAGCATTGTAAATCATCATTTTAGCCTCATTATTTTTGGCTAGTTTTCTTTTAAGTTTATCACTTTGTTTGTCATAAGGAACTATTTCATCCTTTCTAGTTTCCGAATTCTTTTGAATCAGTTGAAAGTCACCCTCGGTAATAACATGCCAAAGATCAATGTCTTTTGATTTCACATACGTTTCGAATCTTGTTTTCCAATAGATAAAACAATCGGTTTCAAAAAGTGGTGTTCTTTGCATAGATTGCCCTTCTAGATATTTGTCGGAATCCATTGATCGATTCAAGTTTTAAAATACAATTCACTTTAAAATCTTGACTGACGTGGCTTCTGATACCAATTGTGGAAAACTAGAACGGGGGTTTGAATAGTTTTACCGGTTTTTAATTTGTCTCAAAAAACTTTACTATTGAAAAACTTTGATTCGAGTCTTATGTGCAATCAATCAACACCAATATGAACAACACACTAAACTAACTAATTATAAGTAATGAAAGTAAAGAGAAGAGATGGAAAGATCAAACCGGGACAAAAGGGATTTATAGTGGTTCAGCTACGAAACTCTTCTTCGCCCTACTCCACTCCCCGAGTACCACACTCGAGAGTGTCAAGAACTATGTCAACAACCTCTCTTTAGGCGGAGAAAACCGTACACGTCGCTTATCGTATTTCCGACACTAAGCTAGATGTCGAGTGCTAATCTTGGCTAGCACCAATCTACCATGATCTACTTGATCCTTTCTACTTCACACTAGACTTGATCTACCCGATCTTCCTATGATCCACTTGATCAATCACACAAGCCCAATGGCTTCAAGAGATCTCCAAGATCTCACAAGATCACAATGATCAACTCTCACTTGACTCAATCTACTCTATCTACCCTTGATCAACTTGATCAACTCACAAGCCCAATAGCTACAAGAGATATTCAATATCTCTATAAGATCACAATGATCTTTCCTCACAAACTCTCAAAAAAAAAATGATCTTGATGTATGCTATGATACAATCAAGTGTGTAACAAATGTTACAAGTGCTTCTACCTACAACTATAACACTTTGTATCTTCTTGGATACTTTGTGTTCTTCTCTTGCACTTGAAGAGGAATGAAGAGGATCACTTGGATGGATGATTGGATCACTCTTAAACAAAAGAAAAACTAAACTAAATGATCAAGAAGAGAAAATATGAGAAGGGTATTGAACTCAGAAACTTCTGTGTGAAAAAGGATGCCCAAAATATGTGAAGTGGGCTGGTATATATAGGCTGAAAAAATCTGGCCGTTATAGGTACACGGCACCACTAAACCACACACGGTACCACTAAATTTAGTGGTACCGTGGTACCGTGACTGAAAAAAACGCTCCTCTTTTTGTCTCTTCTGGTGAAAACTTATTTGGGGAAATTTGGAGCTGATTTTGGGAGGAAAAATAGCTGTTATGTATTTTGAACTTATTTTTACATTAAAACATTTCTAAATTATTCAAAAATAATTTGTAAAGTATATTTTGGAAAGAAATGTTTTGTCACATAAAAAAGTGATGTTTAAAACACAAATTCACTTCTTTGATCATTTGTCAAGTTGTAAATTTGTTTGTGCATACCTAGAGTGACTTGCGTAGAAACGGGAACTTTCGATTAAAAACTTGTTTACGTTAATTTTAAAGTAACGTGTTTTCACATTTTGTCATCCTCAAAACGTGAAGTTAAGAAAGATTTGAATAACGTTTTTAGAACATTATTTGCATCAACAAAACTGAGAGCATAGTGGCATTATACATTAAAGAATTAGAATGCTTTAAACTATAAAAGGTTTGATAGTTTAATTGTCATAAATTGGTGGTTGAGGATGTCACGTATTTTATGAAATATTATGTGGCAATATCCAGATAGTTGAATGCACACATACAAGAACTTCACTAACTGAATTCTTGAAATAAGTATTCTTAAAATTCTGATAGATCAAAATTAGTTGATTTATGTCTTGTCAACAAGTATGATTGACATGACTTGAGGCATAATTCATTAACTAGAATTATCATGCATTGATGTATTTAGTATTTGGATAAGGGATGTTAAGCAATTATTATTTACAATGAATTAAAGTACTTGGTACGTTTATTTTCATTAATAATAGATTGTATCCTGTATTTGCATGTTTAATCCATGAATAATTTAATTATTCTAAATTGTCCGTTGTCAATTAATGATATGGGAATATCATTAAATTAAGACAAATCTGAGTATTGGTAGAATATACTTGAAAGTATATTGATACGTTGACATGCCAATTTCACATGATATTCAATGAATTGAATATAGTACTTATCCCAACTTCATGAGTTTACTTCATGGATCTTGTCATCAAGTAAATCATGAGTATAGTTATCATCAGACTTGAGATACCAGATAACTGTCATGGATGTGGTACATTTCTGTGAAGCAATTTACCGCTATACGTTACTGGTAGTTATAAGGATTGTTTTCAGGGGTGTTGCAAAGTTCATGGGTTATGCTCGTAGTCAAGAGAGAATTTGTTCCTTCAAATTTGTTTGGAAGTTTAATACTGCTGTGTTGATATAAATAATGCCTAAACACGTTATTAATATTTTTCGATATCTCTACGTTTTGATAATCACAAAATTGTAAAATCATTAATCGAAAAATTATGACGTAAACAAGTATTTAGTTGTAAATATCTATTTCTACAACTCAAATCACTTAAGGTATGAATGAACTAATGTTTAATGCATTATATGATCAAAGGAACATTTTCTTAAACACTAGATTTTTTATAAAATGTCAAAAACATTTTATATCTTTTAGAAAAACATTTTTGGTAATAAATAAAAAGGTTTAATTCATTATAAATTTATGAATTCAAATTTTCAACCAAAATCAGTAAAAATGTTCCAGAAAAACCTTCCCCACAAAAAGATAAAACTGGGCAACGGTTACGGAGGGTGGCCCCCTTAATTATACAAGGCGGCCCCCTTAATTTTAAGGGGACCGCCCCCTATTTAAGGGGGCTGGCCACGCTCCAGTAGCTTTCCAGCTGTCCAGTTTTCTGCCTATAAATACCAGCTTCCCCTGGATTTTTACTCACCTTTTTCACCCCAAACCTTCTGTTTTAAATCTTGTAAATCATTTCTAAAAACCCTTTGATCATATTCTCTTAAGCATTGGTTTCCAAGTGATCCAAGCTTCCACCATCAAAGTGCAAAAGAAGAATACTCCTTCAACTAGAGAAGAAGTATTATAGCTTAACTCATATCATCATTGTAGTTGTGTAAAGTGTTGTATAGTTGTGATAAGTAGATCTAAGTGTAAGTAACTAGTTGTGTTATAAAGAAGTAGTGTAGAAGTAGTTGTGAAGTAGTCGTGGAGAAGAAGTCATGAAGCCGTCGTGAAGCAGTCGTGATTAAGTTGTCTAGAAGTTGTGTATAAGTCGTGAGATTGGTTCTAGCTAAAATTAGAACTCGACATCTAGCTTTGTGTCATTAAACCGGTGTAAGCTAAAGTTGTGTAAGGTTTCTCTGCCATAAGGGAGTTTGTTGACATAGTGAAGAAAACTCTCGAGTAGGTGACTCGGGGAGTGGAGTAGGGCAAGGAAGGTGTCCTTGTAGCCGAACCACTATAAATCTTCGTGTTGTGGTTTGATCTTTCCATCTCTATCTTTTATTTCATTATATTTACTTTACTTGCATTGCTTATCTATATTTGTTTATATTTGTTCATATTGATCAAGAGTTGAATTCACATAAGATAGAATCAAAGTTTTTAAAAAGTAAACAAAAGTTTTCATAATTTAAAAAGACGTAAACTATTCAACCCCCCTTTCTAGTTTTCCACAATTGGTATCAAGAGCCACGTCAAACAAGATTTTTAAAATAAACTGTATTTTAAAACTTGAAACGATCTATGGAATCTGAAAAATATTTAGAAGGGCAATCTATGCAAAGACCACCACTATTTGAAAGTGATGGATTTCTTTATTGGAAAAATCGATTCGAAACTTATGTGAAATCAAAATATCTAGATCTTTGGCATGTTATTACTAATGGTGATTTTTTAGCTATTCAACAAAATCTTGAAACTAAAAAGGATGAAATAGTACATTTTGAAAAACAAAGTGATGATTTAAAAAGAAAGCTTTCTAAAAATAATGAGGCAAAAATGATTATTTATAATGCGCTACCACGTAAAGAATACGAAAGGATCTTTATGTGTGAAACCGCAAAAGAAATTTGGAACTCTTTACTAATAACTCACCAAGGTAATAGTCAAGTCAAAGACAATAAAATAGATCTTCTAGTTCAACAATATGAACAATTTACGATTCCGGAAGAGGAATCAATTGATAATGCTTTTGCTAGGTTTAACACAATCATCACAAGTTTAAAGGCACTTGATGCGAGTTTTTCTAGTAAGAATTTTGTTAGGAAATTTCTTAGGGCTCTTCATCCAAAATGGCGAGCTAAAGTTACGGCAATTGAAGAATCAAAGAACTTGTCAACTCTTCAACATGACGAGTTGATTGGCAACTTGAAGGTCTACGAATCAATAATCAAGAAAGACTCCGAGATGGTCAAAGGAAAGAAAGAGCAAATCAAGTCAATCGCGTTGAAAGCTAGGAAAGCATCAAGTGACGAGGATTGCTCAACCTCCGATAGTGATGACGAAGAATATGCCATGGCCGTAAGAGACTTCAAGAAGTTTTTTAAAAGACGAGGAAGATTCGTTAGACAACCACATGACGAAAGAAAGACACTCCTAAGAAACAAAGACGACAAAGGTAGCAAGAGCGAGAGGAAGTGCTTCAAATGCAGTGATCCAAATCATCTCATCGGAAGATGTCCTATGATGTCAAAGGAGCAAAACCAAAAGGCGTTCATTGGAGGAGCATAGAGTGATAGTAACGAAGACGAGAAGGAAACCACAAAGGAGGAGAAATGTCTTATGGCTAAGACATCAAGTGAGGTACATTCCGAAACCGAATACTTTAGTGATGAATATTTATCATTAGATGAAAAAGACTTAGATAGCGAATATAATAAATTATGCAAACTAGGTCAAAAAGTAATGAGTAAAAATAAATCACTAAAACATAAAAATAACCAATTAGAAAAGGAAATACTAGAATTAAAAATTAAACTACATAACTTAGAAAAAGGGAAAGAAGTTTTTGAATGTAGAACATGTCAAGAAACTAAAAATGAAAACGAAATACTTAAGAAAGAAATTTGTAAACTTAACAAATTCGAAAATAGTAGTAATTCACTTAGGGAAATAATAAGTATTCAAAGGATATCAGGAGATAAAACCGGATTAGGATTTAATTCAACTAAGGATTCAAATAGTGAAACTAAAAATGTAAAGTTTGAATGTGAAACTAGTGAGCAAAAACCTTTAGAGTCAAAACCTAAGTATATACTTATGAAAGATAGAAAAATACCCATAGCTAGTAATGAGGATGTAAAAACCTTTTATAAACCATCTTTAAAAAATGAAGTAGAAAACTCTAAACCAAAGTTAAGGTCAAAAACACCTCCTTCTAGAAGACCACCTAGTCCTCACCCTCGGCCTAAAACTCCTCAACCTAGAAGAAATCAAAATAGACCAAACCGTCAAAATAATAGTCACCCAATGTGGAATTATCCAAATCCACCAAGTTTTAATCCTTGGGGAATACTTCCACCATATATGCATCTGAGTCAATTGCAAACCATGTTTGGTTCAAACAACTATGGACCAATCAGACCATGGGGACCAAGTGGCTAGAATTTCAACTCATCGGGAAAGTCGGAATCTCTTTCGTAATTGGCTTTTATAAGTCAATACTCTTTGAAGTATTTGAAGACCACATGTTGAAGACAAAAAGGTACGCCTTTCTTTCATGCTTACCACTATATGCGTAGATTAATAAACTAGCCTATTGCATGCCCCCTTTAGTCTTAAATGCTTAGGTTAATAAATACTTATGTGTTTGTTAGTAAGTTATCTTCTTATATACCTATATTACTATAAAATATATATATATATATATATATATATATATATATATATATATATATATATATATATATATATATATATATATATATATATATATATACATATCCTCTCATAATCTGGATATGTCATTTGTTGACTATCTAGAACTAAAAGAAATTGTTCGTCCTCGAACCATTTCTTTCCCCTTTGCCTCTTTTGGACTATAACGTTCAACATGAAAATCTTCTATGTCCTCTCTCGCAAAACTCATGGTGATGAAGAGAAGTGAGTTGAGTGGATCAACATAGAAGTCGGAGCCGAACCTTCGAACAAGAAAACTATGTAACAAACTCCCATCGTCATTAGCACCCATCTCCGTCGTTTCCTCATCATCCCTCAACATCATCCAACATCCCACCTAAATACATAATTAATATATATATATATATATATATATATATATATATATATATATATA
Organism: Artemisia tridentata subsp. tridentata; assembly: GCA_021014915.2. NCBI lineage: Eukaryota > Viridiplantae > Streptophyta > Magnoliopsida > Asterales > Asteraceae > Artemisia > Artemisia tridentata. The sequence continues at coordinate 244,485,509 of CP139501.1, forward strand.
TATATATATATATATATATATATATATATATATATATATATATATATATATATATATATATACATACACATTCACTCTCATTCCTCAAACCCTTTGTCAACTTGACATCTTGATCATTTTATCAAAAATTGTCAAGAAAATTTTATTAACGAAATGTTAATAAAATGCGCCAAGTATTCCCTCTTCGTGCTAATAAAACCTAACGTATTTTTGATATATATAATTGTTAATACTAATAATTATCCTAACCAATACAACAACTACTAGGAATGATCAAAAAAATAAGAGTGGAACATGTAATATTAGCTTCATATAAATCACACACTTAAAACAATGATACAAACCCTAAATGACTACAATACCTTGAGAGCACCTTAAGAACACCAACCTCCCAAATGGTGTAGGGAGGTCCTATTTATAGTTTTTAGTGATAGGATGGGCTTGGACTTGGGTTGGGCTTTTATATGGCTCAAATAGAACACAACATTTAATTAACAAACCTATGTCCAAGCCCAATGATTAAATAAGCTAACTATACACAACGACACCTTAAATACAAAATATAAAAACGACGATGACCATCACTTTTTATAAATCCTAACAATATCCCCCTAAGGGATGGTCATTCAAATCATTCTCGGAGTGAGTTGGTCTTTCATCTTCATTTCCATGTGCTTCGTGTGTCGTTGTATAATAGTCTTTGTTCTTGTTCCTTCATGCTATGTGATCTTCAAAGAATCGTCTTTGTGGATGATCTTGCCTTCAATCAACATCTTCATCACTGGAAAACCAGCTTTGCGAGACACGTCCTTTGCGAGACACGTTTACATCACTGGAAAACCAGCTTGAAATTATTACCCATCCCGGACAAGTCTTTTCGATAACGGACATCAAGTTTCGTCAATTCGAGGGTTAGAACTGAGTTTGTCTGGTGAGCATACTTTGAGATTCCACGAACTTTGATCACATTTTAATCACGTCCTCTCCCTCTCAAAAATAGCATTGATATTTTTGATATCAACTGATTAAAATGAAAGTGTTTTTGGAGAGAGACGGATTTTTAGCATGAAAATGGAACATTTTGCATTTTTTAATTTTTATACTCCCCCTTAAAGAAAGCATATTATAAAAAATTTGGATTCAAGAGGGAGTTTCTTGAGCACAGAATTTGAGAAAGATTTTTGAAAAATCTTTTTGAAAAATCTTGATCATGTGCTCAAGATTCGTTTTGATTTGCCATTAACATTGCGAGTCCTGATCGGAAATAATCAGAAGTCATCAATGTACCTCGGGTCCCATACTGAAATGTACGAAAGCCGTAAAGAAGAAAGTTTTGAGATCGACATGTTTTAGAAAATGTTTGAATGAACTCTCGCTCAAGCATCTGTACATGCCCGTATCATTGTTGAATGACATTTCTAGGTACGTACAGAATATTGATTTATACAAGAGACATGTCGTGAGAAGAATATTTTTGAATTTTCTATTTTATATTTTTTATGTCTTTTTGAAATTTTATATTTTTATATTTTGTTTTCGTTGGTTTTTCAAATTTTGTGTTTTGTTTTTCAAAAATATTTACATGCGAAGCATTTGGAAATAAATTCAAGAAGATTCGAGAAGACTTTCTAACTCTTCGGGAGTTAGGCTTCGCATTCCAATTCGACGAACTAAGTATTCAAACTGCTCTGTTGGGAGGGCTTTAGTAAATAGATCGGCAAGTTGGTATTCAGTCTTCACGAAAAATAATTCAACAGTACCCTCTTCGACGTGTTCCTTGATAAAGTGGTAGCGGACTCTAATATGCTTGGTCTTGGAGTGCTGAACTGGATTGCACGAGATGGCTATGGCACTTTTCGAGTCACAATACATAGGTATGTGGTCGAAAGAGTAGCCATAATCTGTGAGTTGTGTCCTCATCCATAGAACTTGGGCACAACACGCAGATAGAGACACATACTCGGCTTCTGCGGTTGAAAGCGCTGTGCAATCTTGTTTCCTTGATGACCAGCCTACTAGCTTCTCTCCCAGAAATTGTGCTCCTCCGGATGTACTTTTTGCATTGACTTGGCAACCAGCATGATCGGCATCTGCAAAGGCTGTTAGATTGAACTCCGAATCCTTCGGATACCAAAGTCCCATGTTAATGGTTCTACGAAGGTACCGAAAGATCCGTTTAACCTCTTTGAGGTGAAGTTCGGTAGGCCTTGCCTGAAACCGTGCTAATAAACAAACAGCAAATTGTATATCGGGTCGGCTAGCAGTTAAGTACATGAGAGACCCAATCATGCTCTGATATTTCTTCGGATCAATGGATTTCCCATATAGGTCAGCACCAATTTTGGGTGAGGTGACCATCGGAGTACAAACAGAGTCACAATTTTCCATTCCATGTATCTTTAAAATCTCAATTGTATATTTTGCTTGATTAATAAAAATACCATGATGGGATTGATGGATTTGAAGTCCAAGGAAGAATTTTAATTCGCCCATCATAGACATTTAAAATTTACTTTTCATGAGATTTGCAAAATGTTTTGAATGTTCAGGATTAGTGGACCCAAAGATTATGTCGTCCACGTAAATCTGAACAATCAAAATGTCATCTTTAAACTTTTTGGTAAACAAGGTCTGGTCAATTGTTCCTTTGGAGAAATGATTTAACAGCAAGAAAGATGAGAGTTCATCGTACCATGCCCTTGGGGCTTGTTTTAGACCATAGATAGCCTTTTTGAGCTTGTAGACATAGTCGGGATGATCTTTGTCAACGAATCCATCTGGCTGACTCACGTACACCTCTTCCTTCAGAGTTCCATTCAAGAAAGCCGTCTTGATATCCATCTGATAGACCGTGATGTTCTTGTGAGCCGCGTATGCTAAGAAAATCCTGACCGCTTCAAGTCTAGCTACTGGCGCGAATGACTCATCAAAATCGATTCCCTTCCTGTCTGAGCAGGTGATGCGTGGGTTTTGCAACCTTACAACAGGTTTTACCTCTCGAGGGATCTCAAGAGGCTTACAACCCCACCAGGCAGTGTACCTGACCGATGTAGTATAGTGTAGTGGTAAGTACGGGGGATTGATCGTTCTCCACAGGGAATAGTGTTCGTTAGGTGTGAAAGGCTACTCTAATTAGGTCTAAGGGTCGAGGAAGATTCTTTTTATGTTTTTATAGTTTTTTATGAAAGCAAGTAAAATCTCGGGTTTTGAAGGAGTGGGCGGAATTAGTTGCTAGTCAACTAACCCAAATTACTACCAATGCAATAAAATAAAATAACAAAAATGAAAAGTGGTGAGAAACTTATGTGTAGAGAAATGTGTTTACTTAGATTTCCTTACTCCCTAACTATCTTTTACCGGTTAATTAGTGTGTATTAGTCGCGTGGATGACGGGTGTATTCCTTAATACCATTCGTGGGGTGGCGTACTTACTTCCCCAAACTCTACAAGCTCCTACTTCACTCCTATGTCGAGCCGGCTAGGAAGCTCCTAACATGGGATCACTAGAATTCGCTTGTGCATTAAATACAACCATAAAAACCTTTAGTACGCGTTTGGTTCATGTTTCTTAAGACGTTCAAGCAAGTTACCGAATAGGAAGTTAGCCAGTTTTCTTAAGCCTAACATAGATAAACAATCATCCAATACAACTAACAACACACTAACAACCAATAATCAATAGCTAGGTTTCATTAGATCTAAGCAAACACAAGATAAATTTAGCCTAACATGTTAAACAAAAGACAAGCATAAGATAGAATCAAACAACACATAGACATATTGAATGATTAATTGATAACTTATCTTTCAATGAAACATGGAAGATCTCAAGGCAAGAAGCCCTGAAAAAGGAGCTAAAATCGTCCTAGGGTTTTATCCCAAAATTCCACACACTAAGCTCTCTTTAATGACAAAAAATTAGAAAACTATATATAGACTTTTGCATCTGACGGCGTCACCTTATGGATTGTGACGCCGTCACCTCGCCGCTTTTAGGGTTCTCGGATGACCATCTTGACGCCGTCCCTCTTTAATTCTCCAAAATCCGTTCTGGCCTATCAAGGCTTGACGCCCTCACCTCTTGAACGTGACGCCGTCCCCTTATGAATTAAGCCGTGACGCCCTTGATTTAGTTAAAGCGTGACGCCGTCAGAATTCTCATGCTAACTCACTGGCCCGTCATGAGTAAATTTCACATCCCACTTTTCTTGCCAAGGCATGACGCCGTCTGGAGTTAATGTTGACGCCGTCAAAGGTAAATTTCAGCCGATTCTTGAGACTTTGCCGTTTTCTTCACTTTAATGCTCCAAAAACGTCCAAAATGCCTCCTTTTCCAGATTTCTCCTCAAAAGTACCTAAAATGACAAAAGGAACGATTTAGGGCGATATTTGATCAAATAAATACGATTTCGGGCTTAAATGACCCCTTAAAAGCGGTACACTTTTCGCCTCATCAAATACCCTTACACTTGAGATTTGCTTGTCCTCAAGCAAATGCGCTTTTATTCTAATCAAAATACAAGTTAGGGGTCATTTAATGCAAACATAAAAGTAATTACAACAAATAATCGTTCCACTTCAATCATAATAAGCACGGAGATTATAAACTAGCACCTCACAAGTAGTGTTTAGATACTCACATCTCTCAAGTGTCATCAAAATAAATCTCATAAATGAAAACGGAAAATATCTCTCACTACCTGTCATAGCAAATAGATTACCATAGGCTTGGGAAAGGATCGAAAACCTCCTCCACTAGGCGTAAGCACCTAAGATAAACTATCAAAGAGGGCTTTTAAATGGGTTATAATGTTAGGTGTAGGGAAAAGGAAAACACGGTTTTGTTGGATACGGGATATTTTACTGGTGGCTAGTTAAAAATCTTGATCAATTACATGTACTATACAATGTTGCTAAGCCAAGACTAGACTCGATCTTAAGCTAGAAACGAAATAACAAAATAACAAAAACATAAAACAAACATAAAATAAAACGGGATGGTAGTCCGTATGTTTTTTCTATTTTTCTTTTTTCTCAATTTTTTTGTGTTTTTCATGATTTTTTTTTTTTTTTTTTTTTTTTTTTTTTTTTTTTTGCATACACTTTTACCCTACCATCCAAAATAATACATCATAGGGGCATTGCATTCCCCTTACACTTGAACTTTTACATAACTTTACAAATACTAATCTAATGACTCGAATTAAGATAATTAAAACACTTGGAGTACTTTTAAAATATTTAGCACATATGGGGGTAATAAATGATGTTCTTCCCCATTACTCCATTACACTAGTACTTTACCCATGAGTCCCAATCGTCCCAAAACAATATGTACAAGGATATGACTCGACTTAGCAACCATGTAATCAATTAGATAATTAACTTGGGTTTAAACAAATGTTGTAACAATAATGCACTAAAGATGAGTGCATACAAGGTAGGCTAAGGCGATTTGGGTGTACATTTTAGTGGGGTGTAACAAATTCTTCCTTTAAGTAAAATGCTTAAAGGTCGAAACGAAAAGGTAGGCTCTGAGGGGTGTACTAGGGGTATCGTGTACTAAAAATGAGTACAACGCAAAGGGTGTGGGAGAATTACTTGACCAATGTAGCCAACGTAATTATAACAAAAACACAGGTGTAAAACAATGGGTTAATCCTAATGCCTCTTATCATGTAGTAAATCTAACTACACGAATGTAGTCTCACTTGTGGCCTTGGAATGGTCCTAACGCAAGTTCTAGAATCTAAGTGCTACCGGTACACACATCATAGCATAAATGCTTTTCCTACCAATTCTAGGGGCGAACCTCACATATTTGGGGTGGAAAATTTTTTTTAGTGGTACGGTTTTTTGTGCTAGTCATATAATTCCTATCCATGAGACGCTCATTAAGATCAAAGTTTCACTCCTATATGTTGTAAAAAAATTTAAATTTGGCACTAAAATTACCCTAATCAAGTATTTATCTCAGTTTTATTACACATCTACTATTAAACAAACAAAAATCAAGCGCAATGGCATTCTCTAAAATCGTACTATTACCCTCCCCTTACACTTAAGATGAACATTGTCCCCAATGTTCAAATAACAAGATGTAAAAGCATAAAGTAAAAGAATGAAATCAAATACTCCCCTGATTCGCTCGTTGGATAATGAAATTACACGGTTAAATCTTCCTCCAAAGAGAATGTTGAAGCTCCATGACTAATGCATCGCCATAAGCTTGATTCCATAAACATCTCCTTGTCCAAAATAACCTGTTGAACCTGAGAAAACAAACACGAAAACCTGCATAACATCGGCGGGAAAAATCTATATATAAGGATATAATGCTTGTGGAATGATAATTTTGCAGATTCCTGGAGATTATAAGTTGGAGATTTAAATAAAAACTTTTCTAAAAACAAAACTTTCAAAAATTTCTGGAAATTAAATCTGACGCCGTCAGGTTATAAACCCTGACGCCGTCAGAAATGCCCTGACAAAAATTTTCATTTTAAGTTTCCGGAAAATTTCTGGAAAAACCTTTACCTTACTTCCTGGAAATCCTGCAAAACATCATTATGACTCGATACAAGCATTTGACTCAAACAAATACGAATATGTATGCTAATTTATTATTATTACGATTCATGTTAATTTGTGTTCTAATAAACCGATTTAGATTTCCCTTACACTTATCTTTTGCAAAATACCTTTATATGTAGTTAAGACGAAGTTAAAAACAAAATAAAGCATTTTCACAATTTACTTTTGAACATGAATCAATAAGAATAAAAATTAAACATACATACGGAAAATAAAATCAAACAAACAAATAAATAAACACACAAAGCAAATAAAACAAATAAAGCTTGGGTTGCCTCCCAAGAAGCGCTTTTCTTTATTAACGAGTCTTGTAGCTAGACTCAAAGTCACGTACATTACGTGATTCCATCATCGGTTACGGTTCCTAGGCCATTCTCCTTCCCGGTTTTATATTCCGGTCCTAATTTCAAACAATTCTTGTAGAAACCGAATATCCTTTCCATAACATAGTCTACTCCTTTACTTCTATCCTCATCATTCCTATAGTAGACCGCTTGCTTGAGCTCCTTCTCAACATTTGACAAGTGTTGGAATTGTTCTATCTTGTATGGCATTTGGTAGCTTACTTCATCGGTCTCATCCTTAAATCTAACTATCCCTAAGGAGGGTTCATAAGTCATTCTAGAGACCTCAACAAATGGTTTTCCAAAAACCACTTGAGTCAAGGATGCATCGACTATTGGGCGGATATCTTCTACAATTACAAAGTCGGTGACATAGGTGAAGTTTCCTACATAAACCGGTAATCCCTTAACTCTTCCCGTGAAGTTACTCATCCAACCCTTGTCAGGGAACATCCTATACCCAAGTTGATTCTTCATTATCAAGTTGTAGTGGGCTCTAGTCATGATGTTTATGGGTGATCTAAGGTCGATGTAAGCTTTCCACACATGTAGATGTCCGATGTTGCATGGTATGTTGAGATTAGAAGGGTCGCCTATTTCAATGATTGGTCTACCTAGGAAGTATGGTGTTTCGGGGTCATCGAATAAGTCCTTATGATATGCGCGCTCTTCCTTAGTGGGTAGCCTATTGAAGTAGTCCTCATCATTATCTACTTCCTCTACTTCACTTTTCCTACCTTCCTTATCAACCTCGACTTTCTTATCCTCATCCTTAGGTTCACTATTATCCTCATTCCTATCAATTGGTTTAATAGTGACAATGTTGACAAAGTGGACGTGTTTGGATGAAGAGGGGTCTTTTATTTGGGGTCCGCTCTTTGTGTTCCTAGCGTCCTTATGTGGAGGTGATAGTACTTGGTTATTGAGGGCTTTCAACAAATTGTCGATTTTGTTGGTCATCTCTGTTTGTTGTTGATTGAATTCGGATTCGAATCTAGCTATCCGAGCTTCTTGAGATGCCATAAATTGAGACATCAATCCTTCAAAGTTATTGGTACTACCATTGCCGGAAGGATTGTTGTTGAAAGTACGGTTCGAGTTGGAACCGCTTGATTGGAAACGATTAGGTGGGTTGGAAGAATTGGTTTGTTGCGAGTTTTGGTTTTGTTTCCACCTAAAGTTCGGGTGATTTTTCCATGAGGGGTTGTATGAATCACCATAATGGTTTGGCTCGGGTTTGAAAGTGTACCACTTGTCTCCCGCTCCGTCGGTACGCGAGGATGCGTAGTCCACAAAAGCTTGTTCGGGGAGTTCCATGCAATCACGAGTGTCGTGGGGACCACTACATAATTCACATGAAGAAGTGATTTTGTTCACTTGGCTTGAAGGTTTAGGAGCCTCGTAGGATTTCATGAGAAACTTGACTTGGTCTTCAAGTTCTATGATCCTACGGTCAGAAGTGCTTGAATTGTTAGAAGGCAAAGATATTGCCTTGACCGTTTTATTCAAATCACGGGGATCACTCCAACTTTCGTTGTCATAAAGAGCAAGATCCTCTAGGAGAGCCCATGATTGTTCCGCACTTAGATCACGTAGCTTGCCACCGGCCGATTGGTCAATGGTTTGCCTTGTGGGGAGATTGATATGGTCATAGAAGATTTGGACTTGGAGCCAAAGTTCTATGCCATGGTGAGGGACTTTTTGGAGTAAGTCCTTGAATCGAGTCCATGCCTCGTAGAGAGTTTCGCCTTGACGTTGTTGGAACATCAAGATATCATTCCTTAGCTTGGTAGTTCTTCCCGGTGGAAAAAACTGAGCAAGGAAACGAGTGGTGAGATCATCCCATGAGGTGATGGATCCTGCGGGTTGACGTTCTAGCCACTGGCTAGCTTGGTCCCGCAAAGAGAATTGGAAGAGACGCAATCGGGTCGTCTCTCGAGTGGCAACATCAAGGTCTATAGAATCAACGATTTTAAGAAAGTCCTTGAGATGTTGATTAGGATCTTCAGAACGAAGTCCATGGAATGCGCATCCGCTTTGCACCAACCGGATGGTGTCGGATCGCAAGGGTGTGATATTGGCTCCTTGAGTGAGCTCAATGGTGTTTCGATAGCCATGGTGGCTAGGACGGGAATACTCTCCTAAAGTACGGGCTCTAGGAGGTGGTGGTTGTTGTGGTGGTGGGTTGTGTGGGTTAAGGATATTACCATCTTCCATGATGTCGGATGGTATGGTTACGAACAAAGACACGAAGAAAATAGATAGACTAAAGAAAACCTAGAAAAATAAAATAAAAATCTCACTAGAAAGGAATCTAGTGAGTAGACCTAATAGAAATAAAAAATTCAACCTAAACAATAACTATTCCCCGGCAGCGGCGCCAAAAACTTGATGCGTGGGTTTTGCAACCTTACAACAGGTTTTACCTCTCGAGGGATCTCAAGAGGCTTACAACCCCACCAGGCAGTGTACCTGACCGATGTAGTATAGTGTAGTGGTAAGTACGGGGGATTGATCGTTCTCCACAGGGAATAGTGTTCGTTAGGTGTGAAAGGCTACTCTAATTAGGTCTAAGGGTCGAGGAAGATTCTTTTTATGTTTTTATAGTTTTTTATGAAAGCAAGTAAAATCTCGGGTTTTGAAGGAGTGGGCGGAATTAGTTGCTAGTCAACTAACCCAAATTACTACCAATGCAATAAAATAAAATAACAAAAATGAAAAGTGGTGAGAAACTTATGTGTAGAGAAATGTGTTTACTTAGATTTCCTTACTCCCTAACTATCTTTTACCGGTTAATTAGTGTGTATTAGTCGCGTGGATGACGGGTGTATTCCTTAATACCATTCGTGGGGTGGCGTACTTACTTCCCCAAACTCTACAAGCTCCTACTTCACTCCTATGTCGAGCCGGCTAGGAAGCTCCTAACATGGGATCACTAGAATTCGCTTGTGCATTAAATACAACCATAAAAACCTTTAGTACGCGTTTGGTTCATGTTTCTTAAGACGTTCAAGCAAGTTACCGAATAGGAAGTTAGCCAGTTTTCTTAAGCCTAACATAGATAAACAATCATCCAATACAACTAACAACACACTAACAACCAATAATCAATAGCTAGGTTTCATTAGATCTAAGCAAACACAAGATAAATTTAGCCTAACATGTTAAACAAAAGACAAGCATAAGATAGAATCAAACAACACATAGACATATTGAATGATTAATTGATAACTTATCTTTCAATGAAACATGGAAGATCTCAAGGCAAGAAGCCCTGAAAAAGGAGCTAAAATCGTCCTAGGGTTTTATCCCAAAATTCCACACACTAAGCTCTCTTTAATGACAAAAAATTAGAAAACTATATATAGACTTTTGCATCTGACGGCGTCACCTTATGGATTGTGACGCCGTCACCTCGCCGCTTTTAGGGTTCTCGGATGACCATCTTGACGCCGTCCCTCTTTAATTCTCCAAAATCCGTTCTGGCCTATCAAGGCTTGACGCCCTCACCTCTTGAACGTGACGCCGTCCCCTTATGAATTAAGTCGTGACGCCCTTGATTTAGTTAAAGCGTGACGCCGTCAGAATTCTCATGCTAACTCACTGGCCCGTCATGAGTAAATTTCACATCCCACTTTTCTTGCCAAGGCATGACGCCGTCTGGAGTTAATGTTGACGCCGTCAAAGGTAAATTTCAGCCGATTCTTGAGACTTTGCCGTTTTCTTCACTTTAATGCTCCAAAAACGTCCAAAATGCCTCCTTTTCCAGATTTCTCCTCAAAAGTACCTAAAATGACAAAAGGAACGATTTAGGGCGATATTTGATCAAATAAATACGATTTCGGGCTTAAATGACCCCTTAAAAGCGGTACACTTTTCGCCTCATCACTGTCTAAATCCCTTGGCCACGAGACGAGCTTTGTTGCGAATAACAGTCATCTCTTCATCCTTTTTATACTTCCATATCCACTTAAGATCAATGACAAGTTTGTCGAGAGGTCTTGGCACTAAATCCCAAGTGTCATGAAGTCGATATTGGAGAAGTTCTTCCTGCATTGCTTCAATCCATGCATCATCTGACATTGCTTCCCGAATGTTCTTTGGCTCTTTAAGACTGACTGAGCAGGCGAAGATGCACATATCACAATCGGTTGCAAGTTGTCTTCTCGTCTGAACTGGCCTTGAAGGTTCACCAATGACATGTTCTATTGGATGGTCTTTCGTCCACTTTAACGTTGAAGGGTATCTTGAATCTAACGAATGCGTGTTTGATGGTTCATATAACCGAGAAGAAGATTCAGCAGATTCCGTAGCGAATGGGTTTTCAAATGGTTCTTCTTCTTCTAACACAGCATCATTTTGGTAAGGTTCTTCTTGATTTGGTGTTGTTGGGTTTTGCTCATCAACTGTAGGTAAACCAATCTCAATTACTGGAGTGGCAGGAGTAGATGTAGATGGTATTGACGTGGAGGGAGTTGGTGCTTCAGCTTCAATTGTAGTAGATGCATCTTGTGGTGGTGGTGATGGTTGTTGTTGAGCGGGTGCAGCGGAACGTTGTTGTGATGTATCTATTGAAGCTCCACCACAGTACTCATCATACATAAACTCGAAGAAATTTTCCAGTTCTTGATTTGTAGGTTTATCAGTGTTAGTTGACTGAGCTCCTTGGGGTGTGAGTTCTGAACTGATGTGTCTAGAAGTTTGACTTTGTGGTGCGGGTCCTAATCCGATACGATTAGAAGCCATTGGGTTAAGCGCGGGTTCTAGAGCGAGTCTCTCAGAAGCCATAGGGTTAAGCGCGGGTTCTAGAGTGAGTCTCTCAGAAGCCATAGGGTTAAGCGCGGGTTCTAGAGCGAGTCTCTCAGAAGCCATTTGTGAAATCTCATTAAATTTCACATTCATCGTCTCCATTACTCTTTTCGTTCTTCTATTATACACCCTGAATACCCTCGAGTTATCTGAATAACCAATGAAGATACCAATATCACCCTTAGCCTTCAGCTTCCCCAGATCCTCTCTGTCATTTGTAGGATAGCACAAAGCGCCAAATACATGAAGATAAGAGATATCGGGTTTTCTGTTGTTCACTAGTTCGTATGGGGTTTTATTGAAACTTGGATGGATAAGGGATCGGTTTTGAGTGAAACATGCAATGGAAACAGCATCGGCCCATAAGAATAACGGTGCACTGGAATAAATCAGCATAGTGCGAGCAGCTTCCACAAGCGTTCTATTTCTTCTTTCAACTACTCCATTCTGCTGAGGAGTTCTGACTACTGATGTCTGGTGAGTAATTCCAGTTTCTTCAAAATATGTTCGTAACTCCTGATTTGTAAATTCCGTGCCATTGTCAATTCTTACAATCCTAACTGGAGCTTGAAGTAGAACTTGAATTCACTTCAGAAAGGTGATGATGATTCCAGGTGCTTCGTCTTTTGATCTCAAAAATCTTACCCATGTATATCTTGAGTAATCATCGACAATCACAAGAATATACTTCTTTCCATTGATACTCTCAACTCTCATTGGGCCACATAAGTCCATGTGCAACAGATGTAACTTATCAACTGAACTGGGAACGGTTTTAGGTTTATAAGTTGCCCTTTTGCTCTTTCCTTGTTCACATGATGGACATAAGTGTTCTTTGGTGTATTTGAATTTAGGGAGACCGGTGACGATGTTGTCTTTGGCAAGCTTTGTTATCGTGTCAAAGTTGAGATGGGAAAGGCGTCTATGCCACAACCAGGACTTAGTATTGTCAGCTCTTGTCATAAGACAAATTGGTGATGACGAGGCCATTTGGTTTATGTCGATAGCATAAAGATTGGTGCCACGATTTCCGGTTAAGAGATCATCACCAACCAGGTTCCTAACGAAACATGTATTTCTTCTGAATGCAACCTCTAAATCCGCATCACAAAATTGTCCGACTGAAAACAGGTTGTGTCCCAATCCTTCGACATAGTAAACTCGAGTGATCAAAAAATTCCCAAACTGTAGATCTCCATAACCCAGAATAGCTGCTACATGATCATTTCCAAACCTAACTGTTCCCATGAACTTTCATACAAAGTTGATCAGCAGCTTCAGATTCCCGGTCATGTGCTTGGAGCAACCCGAGTCGACGATCCAAAGACATATTTCGATAACATGCCAATAACAGATGATTGTGCATTTGGAAACCGTTTATCATTTGGTTCCATGGGGTTAGGGATAACAGGAGAAATACAATCATAGACGGTTTTTACTGGTTCTTCCTTAGCCATTTTTATTCTACCATTTTCTAGACTGAATTCTCTACCTGTTGGAATCCATACGCACATCTTAAGATAGTTCCTAGGCAGCAGACTACTAGTTGTTTTTTTAGACTTTGCAATAAGTCTTTGAGTGTATCTAGTCTTAGCTGTATTATCTGAAGGAACATCTTTCTTAGCAGGCATATCATTCACATGCACAACATTAGAAACAATATCATCACACACATTTTCATACAAAGATTTCTTGTTCATTAAACAAACAGGTTCATTACATGTACTAGAAATATTGTCTTTAACATTACATTCAGATGACATAAGTTTCTTCTTGGAAAGCGATAAAATCCTAGGGTGTTCTTCTACTTCTTTCGTTTTATTCTTGGTTTCACTCTTAGAAGCAGGCGCGACTCTATTCCTTGTATTGCTCCTAGGCTTTGGTCTGCTGCTCTTAGAGGTACTTTCTACTCCTGTAGAAGGTAAGGCACACTCATTAGGATTTATCTTGTTGTCCTTTGAATCAGTGTTAGCTTTCCTAGTCTCTTTTGGATTTTCCCTAACACTTTTGTCAATCGCCCTATATGTTTTAGATGTAGAGGTAGATGCAATAGTGGTACTAATCCTATAAAGTCCAGGTGCTATCACATTTGGTGTTTTGACAACTACTTTCTCTTTTGCTTTTTCTTTGGGCAAGGGTGAAGGAGCAGATTGTGAAATTGACATTTTTGGTTTTGTAATAATTTCTTCACCCTTCCCTTGTTGACATTCAAGCTGAGACTTCAAAAGATCAATTTGTTTTTGCATTTCTTTGTAAGAACGTTCATACGACATTTTGTCATACTTACATTCTTCCTTTTTCCGATCCAGTTGTTTAAAATATGCAACATTTTCTTTTTCAAGCTTTGCAAACGCATTTTCATATTTTGAAACAATTTGGGAAGTCTCAGCTCGAAGTCTTTCATCATCTTCAACATAATACATTTGATAAATAATGGACATAATATCAGTTGAAAGAGCTTCTTCAGAGAGTGCGTCATTTTGTTTTTCCAAAACTTTGATTTTTTCAATGTTTTCATTGGCTTCAATTACCAAGGATGTGTGGTCCTTGACAAATTCAGTTACTTCTTTGATAATTGCGTTCTCAACATGAATTGCTCTTGCATGTATGCCAGATAAAATGGGAGTAATTTCTGTTTCGAACATCTTTTTCTGTTCAGTTTGAAAACTTAAAAACCAATCATTGATTTTAGTATTAGTTTTGGTTGCCACAACATCTTGAAGCATTTCAACTCTCCTTTTAAGATCGGCCAATAGTATTCTAGCTTCACTTGTGGAAGTGTCGGTAGAGTACATTTGTTCAATTTTAGAAAGATGTTTTGACACAACTTTGAACTTTGTGGCAGCCACTGGTTTTTTGAAAAACAAAGGTGACTCCTTTTTAACAAGATGAACACCAGCAAGTTTGTTCTACATCTAACTCGTGAACAATCCTTATTTAATCATTGGGCTTCGACATCTGATCCTTATTTAATAAATCTATCTATATACATAAAAATATTTTTCTATCAGAAATAAAATTCGACAAAATCCAATTTTTTGGCCGGCGGCCCCCTTAATTTTAAAGGGACCGGCTTGAAAACGGGGGCGGCCCCCTTAATAATTAAGGGGACCGGCCTACTGTTACTTCCAAAAACATTTTTTCTTCAAAAATCTTTGCCAAACACCCCATTTTTCAACCACACCTCTCACTCCCTCTGCTGTGAACGAGCTGCAACCCAAAACCACTCACCAAATCACCATTTTCGGCTAATTTCGCATGGGGCAAACACCTATATTTCGATTAGCAACACATTTTGTAAGTTTTCCAATACACATTTCATCTAATTTCGTCCAATTTTGAGTCTAATTATAATTAGGTCTTTTACTTAATTTTTCAAAATCCGAATTTTTGTTGAAATTGAGTCTAGGAATGTTATAATCAAATCCTCCCCATAGGATTAGAATGCTTAATCAACCTAGAAACTAAGTAATTAGATACCCTCATGTCAAAACTTTGAAAAACCAAACACTCATATTCAAAACTTGTTATTAATTGTTGAATTATGCCATAAACACTTGTTAAAACTAATCACATTGCTACATCATAACTTCTTAATACTAAAAATATATTTTTCGAATCATAAAAATGTTTTTGTTAAATATAAGAGAGTGTTTGGATTAGGAGCTAGAGTCATCGAAATTTATTCAAAATTAAGTTCATAACTACTTGTCAAGTTTATAAACACGCAATTAGTTGTTTTGAGTCATCAAGATACATAATTCATATGTATATTGAAATTTTAGTAGTTACTTTTATAATTAAGGGAGCGTTTGGCATAACATTTTGAAAGAAATTTTTGAGTCAAAATCTAAGTTTTCACCTTTTTAAATAAGTTACTTAACATAAACACTCGTAAGAAATAGCTAGATATACAATCTAATGTTTGTCTAGGCACATTTCAAAGTAGCTTATGACGTATAAATGAGCGTTTAGATATTTTTGATTTCTTATCATAATATCCAGGTAACTATTCTTTAACATCATAAAATACATTTTAAGCGAGTTAAAAATTAAAACTAAGGAACATTGTAAACTACTTCTTATGATTAAAGTTTTAGAGTCGAAGTATGTTTACGTTCCACATAAGTAGCATATATAATATATGCATGTCATTTTCTTATTTTTGTTTGTGTGTTGCTTTCTTGTATAGGTGAAAATGCCTAAAGCTACAGTCGGTGATCTCTCCAAAACCATGGCCTACATTCCAAAAGTCTCTGAAACTCCCGGCATATCTCCTTCTGTTGCATGTTTCTATCGGCCCATCGAAAATAGAAACATTCACGAAGGTAGAATTGTCGAACCATCTTTCTATCAATCCGATCAAATCGAGCGAATGTTCTCAAATGTTCGTCTCGATTGTCTCTTCAAAATTAATGAGCCAATCATTCCTCGCTTCGTTCTAGACTTCTATAGCCAAGTGACGGTGCAAACCGATCAATATGGCTATATTCTTATTTCCTTTATGATCCAAAACGAATTTATCACTCTCAATCTAGCTCAGTTTGGTCAAATTCTCCAAATTCCTTACAACGGTCAAGCCGTTTTCTCAAATGAATGGGATCTCTCATCTCTTGAGAAAAATCGTCCTCAGAATGGTCCGTACTATTCTGATATTCCTTCTCCTGACGACATTCGTGGACTTCTCGAGCTAGAACGTGGTACGACTAGCCGAAGGATTAAGTCGAAAAATGTCGAAATTCATGCAAACCAAATAATCCTTAAAGAGCTAAGCCCCGACATGAAGCGTTGGGAAGAACTCATTCGCGAGAATGCGTTCGGTACCGGTGGTCACCGTGATCATCTCACGGCGAGCATTGCTCACATGTTGTATTGTATTGTTGCAGAAGAACAATACAATTTGGCTTACCTCTTTGTCTATCGCATCATGTCAACCAAAAACACTCCCAACGCCAACCTTCCTTATGGCATGTTCCTCACCCGTCTCTATCGTTATGTCATGGAAAATTTCCCTCATCTCGAAAGTAATGTTTACCTATTCGTTCATCCTGTCCTACGCCCTCTCTCTCGTAGCCAACTTCGTCGATCTCGTAGTGACAAGGGCAAATCTAGACGTCCTAATCTCTACGCACCTCGTAGTTCCACATGTCATCGGGGAGATGATGATGAGGAGGAGGAAGGCACCTCACGTGTCAGTACTCCATCTCCCACGAGGTTCGTGGACAATCTCCCGGAACTTAACCATTCCGATTATCAAGTTCCTCGTCCTTCCGAACAAACCGAACAAATCCTATTTGAACGACAAACCGCATTACTCAACACAACTCAACAGATGCATGAAGAAGTTAGAGGTGGTTTCAAGTCGATAGGGAAAGCTTTCAAGAATATTTTCGGAAAGAAGAAAAGATGAGATGTGAAAGTTGGCTTATTAGAACTATATTGTGTTTAGACATTTTATTTTGTTTTGTATTTGAGAATTATTTATTTCTTGCATGTTATAGTATGTTAGTATCTATTTTCTTGATTAGAACTTGAATGCTATGCTTAAATTAATATGCTTGCTAATGATTAATAACATGCTTATTCTATAATATAATTATTTTTAGCCTTAATGTATACATGCTTATTTAAACATGTTTGTTCTACTATTTAATCATTCTTCATGTACATGATTCAAATGGAGATTGCTGCAAATACACCCTAACAATGACCCTTTTCTGGAAATTTTTCAAATTTGGTCGCCTGGGAAAACATCAGATGGGCGGCCCCCATAATTCCCTAGGCGGTCCCCTTAATTTTAAGGGGGCCGGCCAGCAATTAAGGGGACCGGCCATCTGGGCAGTAAAATTCACTATTTTCTTTTGCATCATGTGACCCCTTTTATCTAGCCCCAGCTACCATTTCTCTTAATGGATGAACTGGTATTGGAATCTTACAACAAAACCTCAAAAATTTACCTAAACTAACCACATTTTCCTATTATAAATTCCCTCCAAACAATCACCTCTCATTCCATCATCCTTCATCATCCCAAATCACCATGTTATCACCTAAATCCTCCATCTCTAAGACTCCAAGGAAGCAAAGACTTGTCATCATACCACCAAAACAACTTTTCATAGACTTAACCCAAGATGACACCAAAACTCCATCACCACCACCTCAATGTTCATCCCCAAGTGCACCAAATGCACCATAAAAAACACCATCCACTCATGGCACATCATCCTCCTCCATACCATCCACTTCATCCATCAATGACTATATCAACTCCCATCTATCATCATCACCACAAAGAGCATCATCACCACCTCCCATTCAAGAACCTCTATCCACCCAACTTGCCATTTCCTTATCACCCATCACACCTCTTGATGCTCACTTCTCACCATCACCAATCCCACAACCATTCTTTCCCATACCTTGGGCATTGCTTGAAGCCCATGGTGACAATTGTCTTTGTTTCATCCATAACCGGACCATAATCTTTGGTCTTAGAGATGAGATACACTACATGTTTTCATCACTTGAACACATGATTATCAACCCACCACCACCACCACCTCCACCACCTTCACCCACTACACCACCTCCACCTCCATTTTCACCCAATTAAGCATATGCAATGCTTAATTAAAAATAATTTTCAAAACCATTTTGTGTGCAAGCCCCATGGAAGACCATGTACTCCTAGAATGACTATGTAGATTGCATTACTTACTAGCTTATGTAGGATTGAATGTAATCTTGTATGTTCGTGTATTTATACACAACATTTTTAATGAATATCTTTCTTTTATATGCATGCTTATTTTTTTTTTGCTATATATATTCTTGTGCTTCTAATATTTTTCTTGCAAGAATTCCATATATCGATTCATTTATGCACACAAACGAGGGGGAGTACACACCTAGGGGGAGTCATCGTCCCGACAAATTTCATGGCTAATATTTGTCGGCTAAACCTTTTTGATTCTACAAAAAGGGGGATAAATAGATGTAAACTCACTAAATACTTGTCTAAAAACTAATTTTTAGATTTAATGAGTTTAGATTTTGTAATCATCAAAAAAGGGGAGATTGTTGATATAAATAATGCCTAAACACGTTATTAATATTTTTCGATATCTCTACGTTTTGATAATCACAAAATGTAAAATCATTAATCGGAAAATTATGACGTAAACAAGTATTTAGTTGTAAATATCTATTTCTACAACTCAAATCACTTAAGGTATGAATGAACTAATGCTTAATGCATTATATGATCAAAGGAACATTTTCTTAAACACTAGATTTTTTATAAAATGTCAAAAACATTTTATATCTTTTAGAAAAACATTTTTGGTAATAAATAAAAAGGTTTAATTCATTATAAATTTATGAATTCAAATTTACAACCAAAATCAGTAAAAATATTCCAGAAAAACCTTCCCCACAAAAAGACAAAACTGGGCAACGGTTAGGGAGGGCGGCCCCCTTAATTATACAAGGCGGCCCCCTTAATTTTAAGGGGACCGCCCCCTATTTAAGGGTGCCGGCCACGCTCCAGTAGCTTTCCAGCTGTCCAGTTTTTTGCCTATAAATACCAGCCTTCCCCTGGATTTTTACTCACCTTTTGCACCCCAAACCTTCTGTTTTAAATCTTGTAAATCCTTTCTAAAAACCCTTTGATCATATTCTCTTAAGCATTGGTTTCTAAGTGATCCAAGCTTCCACCATCAAAGTGCAAAAGAAGAATACTCCTTCAACTAGAGAAGAAGTATTATAGCTTAACTCATATCATCATTGTAGTTGTGTAAAGTGTTGTATAGTTGTGATAAGTAGATCTAAGTGTAAGTAACTAGTTGTGTTGTAAAGAAGTAGTGTAGAAGTAGTTGTGAAGTAGTTGTGAAGTAGTCGTGGAGAAGAAGTCGTGAAGAAGTCGTGAAGCCGTCGTGAAGCAGTCGTGATTAAGTTGTGTAGAAGTTGTGTATAAGTCGTGAGATTGGTTCTAGCAACGATTAGAACTCGACATCTAGCTTTGTGTCGTTAAACCAGTGTAAGCTAAAGTTGTGTAAGGTTTCTCCGCCATAAGGGAGTTTGTTGACATAGTGAAGAAAACTCTCGAGTAGGTGACTCGGGGAGTGGAGTAGGGCAAGGAAGGTGTCCTTGTAGCCGAACCACTATAAATCTTCGTGTTGTGGTTTGATCTTTCCATCTCTGTCTTTCATTTCATTATATTTACTTTACTTGCATTGCTTATCTATATTTGTTTATATTTGTTCATATTGATCAAGAGTTGAATTCACATAAGATAGAATCGAAGTTTTTAAAAAGTAAACAAAAGTTTTCATAATTTAAAAAGACGTAAAACTATTCAACCCCCCCCCTTCTAGTTTTCCACATGCTGGGCCCCTCGTATGGTTGACAAGATATTTGCGTGGCCACGCCTAAGATCTATCTGGAATACGTTCAAATAATTTGGTAATCTTTCTCAATCATAACTAACGAGAAACAGAATAGTTAATTAAAGAATGACTAAGATCCATATCTTTATTAACGTAGTATTAGTAACAAAATGATAAGTATGATGATTATGATGATGAATCATCGAATGATTTTTCCAAGTGACCACCACCCGAGTTGTACTAGGGGCATTGGCATGTTGCTAGACGCTAACCAATGTCATTACACAATTAATAGATGTCCAAGTGGTAGCTGTTAGTTTTAATGAACAAATATTAATGTGTGTATGTCTAGAATCGAACTCGGGACCACGGGATTGCACACATTACGTATGAGGAATTAATGTATAATAATTAATATATAAACCGTTATGTATTTAATTATTGAAACACAAGAATAACGACTAACGGACGTTATGTAGTTAACGGGAATTAACTAACGACCGTTAGGGAATAAGAGAAGGACTATAGATGAAATTAGAGGAACAAGAAGCTTTCGGAATCCTTAGGGATCCCTTAGGCCGGTCGTATATGGGCTAGGGTTAGCCAACCCATTGCCAACTTGTTCTCCAAGATACTTCATCTATAAATACAAGGCTAGGGGTTATTTACTACTTACTTCTTGTGCACTAGTTATAACCCTAAAACCTTTTCTTCTTCTCTTTTGTTTTGGACGATCGAATTAAACCTAATAGGGTCGATCCACCTTGTTTTTATAAACAAAATTGTTTGGTTTATTGTAGCAAACTGCAAATTTCCACTATAATTAAAAACAGTTAATTTAATATTAACCTCTGTTACTGTTTCTAATTACCATTTTTACGGGAAAAGTTGAAATTTTCTTTAATATACTATTATAACACGAAAACATTATCATGTGATTTACCAAATAACGGGACGAGCTCACACGCGAATCACGAAATCAAATTATATACAAAATAACACCAAACGGGCCACCCATCACCCCATTACACGTCTACTGTTCACCGTAGCCCACCAAGCCCAATTTCTATTATCTACTACATATTCTATTCGACCAAACCCACTCCAAATGGACTCGTTTTCTTCCAATTTTGAAACACGATACATATGTATTTTTGCATCACCCCATTCTTCTCCCACCATATAATTAAGGTAACGAGTTTTAGTTTCTAAGACCAATGGTTGCTGCGTTTTATAAGAACAAAGTGGATGGCCATGAGACACACCCATTCGACATAACAAAATTCACAACTTATCCGTTTTAACCCAAACTTGTTCCCCCTTTATTCCAACATTTTTCATAGATCATATATATGTTATTGAGTACTTTTCTGATCCTAGAACTTCATATTACACGTTGAATCAATTTGTGTACACCAAATAAATTCTAGTCGACATATTAAACACACAAAACAACTTCCACCTTTTCCCTAACTCACATACATTCTTAAGGTCCATCTATGTCAGTAAATCCTTCTAAAATTCCTCACAATCCCTGCCATGTACAGTAAGGACAAGTGGTGTGGATTAAAAATATCAGTATAACACTATACGTGTTATATATATACGTATAAGCCCTCCCTAGCTCACCACCTCTTATAACTCACTCATTATCACTTTTACAAGTCGCTCTTACCCTCAAAGAAGTTACAAGATGACCAGAAGCAATCACCATCTCATTTGAAGCCATTCGAAAGAGTTAGGGTTTTATATAAATCGTATATTGGTTATAACGAGTTGTGGATCATTTTCTTGTGTTCTAGTCACTCTTACACGATCACTCACCACCCGAGAGGTGTAGTAAGCCCTCATATTCCATTTTCAATTCATTTCTCAAGTTTTTATATCACTATGCAACGTATTGTTATTACTTTCGAACGTATATGTTTCATTATTATTTTTACGTATCTCGTTTATATTTAGAACACAAAACAAGGTTAGCCTCCCTTGTGGAAAGCCTAGGAACCTTGAAACACACTCAAATCACATTTAGTTATAGCTTACATGCATATTTCAAACCCATTTTGAACCAAGCTTCACACGTATAAAACATACCACATAAAAATTTGGCTAAGTCTTTTACTAATAAAAGTGCTCCATTCGACCACCAAAATGACCTCGTAAAATCATATTTGACTTAACAACCACTTAATATTTGTACACGACCTGATTAACCATACTACAAGCTAATATTTTCATGTTTGTACTTTACCAAATTGAGGTCTTGAACACACGTAAAAATCGCCAAAGTGAATCGACACACACACTTTTAAAAACTGTTAATAAATTCGGTTTGGACTAATAAGCCCATTAAGCCATTATTAAGCAAATCAGATAAGCTAGCTCATTAAGGCCTTTTGATATGAAATTATGGCATTAATAAGCAAATGAGTCTAGGGATAAGCCCAACTTGTCTCAAAGCCCACGGTTTGTAAAACGTTAACGGGCCTTTATTTTTGCTCGTTAAGGCCCATTAATTGAAAAATAAGCCATTTTGGCAAATAAGCAGTTGAAATAAGTTTTGATAAGATTTATTAATCCACAGAAAAACTCGGATAATTTTTCCCCACAATTTTTGTACTTTTGGACTAAATGTGCAAACTAGTTTCACTTTCAAGGACTAAAACTGCCAACCCTTAAAAACAAGGTCTGAGACTGCCAAAACATAAACTTTAAGGTATAAACTGATATTATATTGAATTCCAGGCTCATAATGTTATTTTGGACAAGTAGTGACTATAAATGAAAGTTATATATAACTAAGGACTAACGGTGCAACGCTAACGCCATTAGGGTATAAAGTATAAAGGCAGGAAAAGTAGAAGGACCAACTGAATGTATTTGACATTTTTATTTCTATTTTACATTTTACGATTCCCCGTCACGTCACGTGCATTTTACTATGTTTCATTTTCTTAATATATAACGTTACGTTATTTATATATAATGAGTTTATAAACGATTTAACTTCACGTTTCGTTTCAGCAATTTCGAGGAACGATATTTTTGGATTAAAAGACATGAAAACAAGTTAATATTATGTGTAATATTATTTCTAAACTTTATGCATTTTAAGCATATCAAACTCACATCACCGGTCAAATCATCATCCGTTCTCTCACTTTCACACTCACTATTCGTATAAGTCGAATTCTCAGACTTCCCTATGTATTCAGGTCGTGTGTTGAATCCGTTTCCGTAATCTTACTTAATTTCATAACTCCACCTTGCCAGATACACTCAAGGTGAGTCGTAGCCCCACTTTTACTCGTTTAACTACTTTATAGACTCTTTGGGGGAGATACATTCTTGTTTCTATTTACAAACTTATTTGTTTACTTGGAATGCTGTGCTTAAATAATGAAGTACCTTATTAGTTATTGAGACACAATACTTGTTTTCACTTACAAAAGTAATTCACACCTTTACGAATCCCTGTGAATTTACATACCACTTTTTATATGTTATTTCCAAACTCCCATGGAAATACTTGCTAGAATTTGAACACTCGTATCCTATGTATACCACCATTTAGTTGATATTGCCTAAGTTTACTGTATTGCCAAAAAGCCCCTCGAATCATGAACCATTAATCACTTGTGAGTGAACGCGAATATAGTGAACAGCTTCGAAACCTATTGAAGGTTGACGACCTATTCCACTAATACTTGACGAATAGCCTTAGTTGCTAGTCGTATTAGTCGCAATGCACTATATTTGAGAAAAATATGAAATAGCATATCTTCTATTACTCCGAGGGCCATAACTCATGCCATTAATTTGGATTGTTCACCCCCACCATTTTACCGTTTTACGGTACTCTGTTTACGTTTGCGTGTCATGAGGCTTAGGACAATATTTATAAGAATATATATGTTTTCATATATATTTAGATACAGCTGTATTAGTACCACTCCAGACTACAATTGTAGATTTAAGGCAGAACACCATTATTACCACTCCAAGCTAGGATTATGATTCCCATAGAATCCTACCCCGATATTTAATTGATTATATACATGATTTACTTAAGGTTTTTACCCAACGCAACTCACTACTTGTTTCACCAATATTAGTATTTATTACAATTATCACCTCACTCTCGAAATCATTGAAATCAACTGTTTACCCGTACTTGTATTTATTTCAAATACCACTGTTCACCACATGAATTTATTGAAATAAATTGTTTTCTATTAAACTCTATGAACTCACCAACCTTTGTGTTGACACTTTTAAGCAAGTTTATCTCAGGTAATTAACGGAGCAGGAAAAGACACGGAGTGGGCATTATAACTCTGATAAATTACGTGGTGTAAAATCAAATATGTCATTCTTTTCAAACTACTATATCTTTTCATGGGATTTTATAAATCAGATATTTCACCTTTTGTAACGAAATTATCATTTGGATGACAAACAACTTTCAAAACGTCTCTTTTGAGCCGTTTTCTATGATTATGACTTCGATCATTCCCGTAATACCCCAATTAGTCTTCCGCTGTTATCTCACAAATTAGGGGGTGTTACAGATTGGTATCAGAGCTATAGTTATAGAGAACCAAATGTTTTCAAACATTGGACTATAACTACACTTTCAAAATGAATGATTTTACACCATACCATTTTACGCCCTCCGTGTCTGCATATCACCGTGCTCAGTACATTACCTATTAGGATTATTATATGCTAATCCACATACTACACACTTTACTAATTCACACTTTACTATTTCACATTTACTTTTACACCCTTAATGTTATTAATTACTTATAATTACTATTTTCGGGTTACTACAGTACCATGTCTTCCAAACTAGTTGATATTACCAAAACTACCCTCCGTACTGCTCGTACATCACCTACCTATCAGATCACTCCGGATGCTAAAAATCCCTATGTACTAATGTCACAACCCCAGTCTAATACGGAACTCACTCAAATACCACTCCCATCATCACCTACTTACTCGCCCCCACGTCAGAAACTTAGGAGAGCTACTGAATCTTATTCAGATGAAGAGTTGATTGGTTGTCCGACAACATTCGAGGTTGGGCAGAATTCACACCAAGAGACGATTTGGAATGATGTTGAGCCAAATTCTCCACTATCTGACACTCCAGATTCTCCAATACCATACATCTCAGACAATGTATCTTCACCCAATCCCCCTGACTATAATGTAAACCCTTGTAATTCAATATGATCCTATCAAGGAGGTACACCTACCTATAATAGTGCCGACTTTACCACTATTTCCACCTCTATCCCCTGCGTCACCATTGAATATGATCAGGATGATGCCACCATTATCTCCAGAGTACACCTTACCACCACTAATATCATCATCCTCTCCACCGTCAGTCAGACCCGACTACTCGTTAATTCTACTCATCCAATCATACCTGTTTGCACCTCACCAAAGGGAGCCGAATCCTAGAGAGAATTTACCCTCTCAGGTCTTCTTCATCATTACTATTTCCCACCTGCTTTCACTCCTCTAGCCCGAGTCCTCGAGACTAGAGAGAGCTTCAGGATAGCAGTTGCCTGCACACCTACTCCTCCCACCATCATGACGCGACTGGAGCGTCATGAGGAACAGATAGGTACTCTCCTGACAGAACACCACTCGATCGCCCCGAGACGATCAACGACACCCTACATGACCGTTTATCCGACAAGATGGACCTTCAGTACGGACTGACGAGGTTTCAGTCAGAGATGTTCCCACATGACAGTTTTACAATGAGAAAGGCAGAGGCATATTAACCTGCTGCATGGAGCATTAATAAAAGACCTTGTATCGTTTGTTTTGTAAAAACAATCGATCAAGTTATTAATATTATGTTGATTATATCCAGACCTACCGTGATATTACCTACGAATATTATGATTCCTTATACCTGCCATAACAAGACTATAACCATAGAATTTTCTAAGACAAATTTCGGAAGAAAACTTGATGAATAAAGAGAAAGCTGCTGAACTTCAGCTTTTGTAGACGAATCAGTTTGTTCCTTAGCAGTTCCATACCAAGAGTTGATCATTTATCTACGATACTAACCAGACACATCGTAATTTTATGATTCTCAATTGGTTTTGACTTTGCATTGTGACCACTTGTTAGGATTAGTATGCAATTACCTTGTTACTCGAATTATTCTAACATGGTCATTATGTGAATTCTAAATCTGTGTTTCTTGTGATAGTGATAGAAAATGGCCAGCATGAGCAATACAAATACCTCACCAGCACCAACCACAACCTTGACTCCTGAAGCTATCCAAAAGTTAGTAACCAACCTCGTTGTTGTGGTACTCGAGGTGACTACAGTAGCTCACCCGATCAGCAACAATATGGCAACAGGAGAAAAGAAGACGGTTGCTTCTTGTAAGCATACCCATGAAAGTTTCATGGGTTGTAGACCAACTCACCTTAAAAATACAGAAGAAGTGACTGAACCTGCCATCACCATCACCCAGGGATTTTTGAACCAAGAAGTTAAAAAGGGTACTACATCCAAGAGATATGACCATAAGCGGAAATTCGATGAGAGAGAAACCACTATTCCAAACAACTGCAGGTACCACAACAACAACAACTGTAATCGCAATCATCTACAAAATCGCAACAACCACCAACACCAACAGAATCGCCGACAGGAAGCCGCCAGGGCTTATGTGGTTGTGCCCACAGAAGGAAAAGGGTATGCCGGAACACAACCCCAGTGTAACACATGTAATCTACATCACACTGGGCCTTGCCCGGCCAAATGTGCAAAGTGCCATAGAGTGGGTCACAGAACCAATGAATGGAGAAGCACTGGTGCAAACCTACAGCCAGTAACAGTAGTACGCCACAGATGTGGAGAAAAGGGGCACTACAAGAACCGATGCCCAAATCAGAATACCAAATAGAACGATAAGGCCAGTAGAAGAGAATGGAAGCTCGTTAGAACCTCAACAACGTCAAAGGGCAACAACAAAGTTTAAGAAAAAGAAGAAATTCCTGTTGAAAATAAATAAACCATAGTTCAAACCCTCTAAAGTCGTATTCCCTTTTGTACTTTACCTTAGGTACGATGGAGTAACCTAAGTGTAACAACTACCTTTCTACCTTGTGAAACCTTTATCTTGTAATATTTCCGTAATAATCACGACCTACGTCTATTTTCAACTTCTATCCCAATTATCCTATTCATAGTCGTTACGTAACAATACACTGATTTCCCTTTAGAAATTTAGTTAATATCATTTCTGACCGAACAATGGACTATTACCACCCTGTATGATTCTCACACGAACCCTAAGATTCATTTCAAGGATATCCTATTATCACCCTAGAAGATTTCTAACTCATCACAGTGATGTGAACCAAAATTTTCTTATTCTTTTGAAAAATAATTATGTTGTTATTTTATAAAAATAACACGTTGACCACCATCTAAAACTTTTTGAGAAACATAAATACCACTGTGACTGAGCCATGCATCACATCATTGGTCCTCAATTATACATAGCCTGGTCACCTATGTCTAATTTAGGAAGAATCATGTCATAAATGAAAGAGTTATCTTTTCAGATTCCTTAACAACAATCTTAATTCAAAAGCAAAATCTTGAAAACAAAACAAACTGTTCATAAAACATCACTTTTTACCACCCACATTTGATATCTGCACCTATTACCCATCACCTCTATGATAGGAAACTGACAAAAGTACGAACATAAGAGCCCCAACAATTCACAAAGATATATGAAAAACACAAATAAAGTAAATTTTATTAGAATCCACGGAAATTAATACATAACGATAAAATTAGCATCGGTAGTGCTAAATTTACAACAATTTATTTCAACACTCCTACTATCTATTGCCCCTATATCTTATCCACGACAATGGCTAGAACCACTAGTGGAACAACAAACATTAAGATCCCTACCAAGAATGCGAAATCTTCTTTCGGCGCATAAGCCAAATAGATGGCGACAACAACGACATACACGATTGCAAGGATAGTAATTAGGGTGCGGCATTTTGGAAGTAGTAAATGAGAGGAATGTGGTTGGTGGAAGAATAGAAATTAAAATGGAGTATATATAGGGAAAAACTAGCCATTATTTTACTATTCTTAACCGTTGGAATTTACTATTCATGACCGTTAGATTCCACTATTCATAGCCGTTATATTTTTACTATTCCTGGCTATTGAAAATCAATATCCACAGCCGTTGGATTCATTAGGTGGCGAGACATTTGAATTATTTCATCTAGTATGAATAAATCTAACAAAGTTACGTTTTCTCGAATATCTAATGGAAATTCCTAGACGATCATTTTTCCATAACCTCTTACCCTAACAACCACTTTAAACTTGAATTCCGGGACTGAATTCAGAATGACAGTTGGGTACTGTAGCAAACTGCAAATTTCCACTATAATTAACAACAGATAATTTAATATTAACCTCTGTTACTGTTTCTAATTACCATTTTTACGAGAAAATTTGAAATTTTCTTTATTATATTATTATAACACGAAAACATTATCACGTGATTTACCAAATAACGAGACGAGCTCACACGCGAATCACGAAATCAAATTATATACAAAATAACACCAAACGGGCCAAGTTAAACTCTGCCCATCACCCCATTACACGTCTACTGTTCACCGTAACCCACCAAGCCCAATTTCTATTATCTACTACATATCCTAGTCGACCAAACCCACTCCAAATGGACTCGTTTTCTTCCAATTTTGAAACACGACACATATGTATTTTTGCATCACCTCATTCTTCTCCCACCATAGAATTAAGGTGACGAGTTTTAGTTTCTAAGACCAATGTTTGCTACGTTTTATAAGATCAAAGTGGATGGCCATGAGACACACCCATTCGACATAACAAAATTCACAACTTATCCGTTTTAACCCAAACTTGTTCCCCCTTTATTCCAATGTTTTTCTTAGATCATATATATGTTATTGAGTACTTTTCTCATTCTAGAACTTCATATTACACATTGAATCAATTTGTGTACACCAAATAAATTCTAGTCGACATATTAAACACACAAAACAACTTCCACCTTTTCCCTCACTCACGTACATTCTTAAGGTCCATCTATGTCAGTAAATCCTTCTAAAATTCCTCACAATCCCTGCCATGTACAGTAAGGACAAGTGGTGTGGTTTAAAAATATCAATATAACACTATACGTGTTATATATACACGTATAAGCCCTCCCTAGCTCACCACCTCGTATAACTCACTCATTATCACTTTTACAAGTCTCTCTCACCCTCAAAGAAGTTAGAAGACGACCAAAAGCAATCACCATCTCATTTGGAAGCCATTCGAAAGAGTTAGGGTTTTATATAAATCGTATATTGGTTATAACGAGTTGTGGATCATTTTCTTGTGTTCTAGTCACTCTTACACCATGCAACGTATTGTTATTACTTTTGAATGTATATGTTTCATTATTATTTTTACGTATCTCGTTTATATTTAGAACACAAAACAAGGTTAGCTTCCCTTGTGGAAGGCTTAGGAACCTTGAAACACACTCACATCACATTTATTTATAGCTTACATGCATATTTCGAACCCATTTTGAACCAACCTTCACACGTATAAAACATACCACATAAAAAATTGGCTAAGTCTTTTACTAATAAAATTGCTCCATTCGACCACCAAAATGACCTCGTAAAATCATACTTGACTTAACCACTGATTTGTCAATTATAGTATACCAAAGGAAACACAAAGGAAATATGTGTAACCCGGACCGTTTTACCGATGAAGGATGAATGGAATTAAGTGATGTCGGGACGTGAAACGTGTAGCGAATGGTGATAAATGAGAGATATTTTTGATTTTAAACTAAAAATATGTAAACATAAACTAAAAACAACTAATTAAGCAGGGGAAACAATGATCTAAAGTACAAGGAGGCAAAAACGTAAGAAAATCCTAAAAACGTGCAAAACCCGGGCTAATCTCGAGCTTTAAAGGTGAAATCTTAGAAATATTAACCCTAGGTATGCAAATCTATTTTTCCTAAGTCCTAATTGATAAAAGAAAATTTTAGAAAAAAGAATTTTATTTTTTTGACTTTTATTTTATTTATAATGATTTAAAAACTGTTTTAAGCTAAATAAATGATTAAAAATACTAAACTTTGAAAAATAAATCTGAAACTTTTTCTAAAAATACTTTATACTAAAGAGAATGTAAGAAAAATAAAGTGGCAGAAAAAGCTAATCCTAATAAACATTTATAAGCCAATCAGTTAAAATAAGCTAAACATGAAAAGTTACTATAAAAGAATTAATGAAGAAAGTTAAAGCAGAGAAGTCCCAAGGGCATTACTGGTTAAGGTGTGTAGTGTGTGAGCTCTGAGTGAACAGGAGGTCACAGGTTCGAACCCTATGGCCTCTTTTTGCAATAATTTTTTATTTTTTACTTATCTTTAAAAACTTAATAAGCTAAAGATAATAAGCACTTTTATAAAAAACAACGTTTTAGAAAACTTGGAATAAGCTTAGGAAAAGCAGAGAGGAAACAGAACAGTAGGTGTTTTAAGGAAACAAGTAAAAAGCTAAAGGCCAAAGGGAAGGTCAGATAAGCTACTAGAAAAGCTAAATGTGGAACTAGAATAAGCTATATCCAGCAAAGTCTAATCGAAATGATCTAACAACCTCAGAATAAGCCACAATCAGAAACAAATAAGCACTTAATCAAAATAAGCACAAAACCTACTGATGTGCAGGCCTAACTAGCCTACTGAGGTGTTTTTAAGCTACTGAAAAGCTGCCTATAAGCTATTCTAAAAATTCAGAAAAATAGGGGTCAAGTGCATGAGCAACCAAAATTTCTAAGTACCAAATTTCATAACCAATGGGCTTATGATGAACAAATGAAAAATAAAAAACATGAGCATGATAAGGCAAAATGGACTGATGCGGGCTAAAAATGATTCTGTGATCAGATTTGGTGAAATATGGCTAAAAACTAATGACACCCAAATGCCTTTAAACCAAACTTTTTGATATTAACTCAGAACAATTTGATGTACTTAAAAATGACAAAAACTAGCACTGAAATAGCTTATTCCTACATTAAGCAATATTGAGCAAAATTGACCCTTAATCCTATATCTAACCTCTATAACCTAGAAATCCTTTAAGATGATCTTAACATATACTACAAACAGCTTATTAAATCAAATTTAAGCTAAATTAACCTTGACCCAATGACCAATGAACAGTAACTATCAAAATCCACCCACTTTAGTACTATGCCAAACACTCCTTAATTGAGGCTAAATTGAGATTAAAACTAGCACAGACCAAAATAAGCTCAAACTTTGAAAGGAAGATGATTATCTAAGTGTATTAATCACTAATGAATATTTTTCAACAGGAATTAAGCACTATAACAAGCAAAACTAGATTTAAGCTATTTTTGGGATTTTTGATATTTTAAGAGCAAAACTTGAACAAATGAACACTAAGACTATATTTAAGCTACAAGTTGCAATAAAAAGCTATAACAACTAATAAACAAATAAAAGCAGGAAATAAGCACTAAATAAGCAGTTTGACTTTTGAAATTGAAATAAAAAGGATCTTACATAAACCCTTGCACAAACAGGGCAAAATAGGCTCGAGGAGCTATTCTACAAGCTCTAGCTTGTCAAATGACAAGCTAGTGACTGCAATAAGCTCTTCCCTTGCTAGATAATTGTTGGTCCCTTTACACGATTAGAATTAACTAGAAAGTTAATCTATTGGTGTTAATGACTAATACAATGTTTAAGGATTATTCTAACAGTTATAAAACGTGAATGTAAAAACAACAATATTTTTCAACGTTTAAATTCTTATTAGAAATAATTCCAAGAATCTATACCCAAGTGTTTTGCGGAACAAACACTTGGGATTGAATAGACAAGGGTATGGGGTGTCTCCTATCGAAACTCAAGTTTTGCTTGAGTGGTAACAATATACCCACTGAGCTATCTCAGTGAGTTGTATACTCTTTGTAGGAGAGAAGTTTCTTTGTAAAAGTTCAAGACTTTAATTATACAAAGCACACCTTAACTTCTCTCACAGTTGCTCTATTTATACACAAGTATTCTAAGTATAAGTGATTAAATATAATACAAGTTGTTGAGGTTGCGTGTCTGACAATTACAAATAGTAATTGTCATTTCCAAGAACCAATAGGAAAGGGCTAAATAAGTCTTTGGGAGTTGTTGGCTGACACTCCATGACTTTTAGCCGCAATAGGGAAGGATGAGTCTGACAAGAGAAGAGTGTTGGGTTTACACTCTTATCTTCTCAGATCTTTTCCCTATTGTTCCCGCCTTTTCTTCAGGCGTTGGTTCCTCAGTCATTCAATCACTTTGTTGGTTGAGGAGACTGGGGTTCAGTGAGCTCTTATCCAATACTCACTGAATCCATCATCTTCTTCTTTGGCTTAAGTCCTACTCAGGGAGTACCGCCTTCCTGAGTAGTGAATCCTTCTTCTTGAATTCGCCTTAAGCATCCTGAAGATGACTCACTGAGAGGCTGTTCTCTCAGTGACTTGAATTGTTCTCGGTTTAAGTTAACACTTAGTTAATTTGTGTCCAAATCATGTTCGAAGCATTCTTGGGTTTTACATGACCCAACAATCTCCCCCTATTTGGATATAAATTATTCCTAAGTGTTTTTGATCAGATATGAGTGAGCTAAAGACTTCTACTCATACTGAATGTACTAGAATGTAAATAAGGACACTGAAATAATAAAAACATCATCTTATTAATATCATTTACAAGTCCTAACAAAAACTAAGTACAAAAAGGGATAGTGGTGGGTGTTCAGGCAGGTCATCAGTTCAACTTGATTCCAAGGGCTTCAAGCTTGGGCTTCTTTGACTGCAGCTCATGTTGGTCAGGATGTTCATTGATTTTTCTTTTTAGGTCTAGACAAAACCTTACATTCTCAGGACTCTTGAGTGGAGAGGCCATCATCAGAAAGCCTAGCATAGCTTTGATCCCTGATAGATCAATATCACTCCACCTCTGGAAGGCTTTATCACCAAACTCATCAATGAAGAACAAACCTCTTTCAGGCTGTTCAATGACCATATTGTTCCTGAAAGGAACACCTTCAGGGAGAGCCCTATTGCAGTCAAGACCAGGAATCTTGATCTCAGGCTCAGCTTCTATCTTCTTTCTTTTCCTTGAAGAAGACTGAGAGGAAGCAGGTTGTGCAGATTCAGGTAGAGGAGATTGAATGCCAAGTTCCTTAGGTGCTGCTGCCAATCTTTCATACCTCAGACTCAAAGACTTCATCAGATTAGGGACCACAACATTTGATTTCTTTGCTATTAATGGACCCAACTCGTCCAATTCAGTGATCCCAAAGTCAGCGAATCTGAAAGGTGAATGAACATCAAAGTTTCTCTTGTCAGCACCTCTGTAGACAGTGACAACGGCAGGATTGGTGTTTCTTTGAATATGAACATCAGTGATTGGTTCTGGCTTCAACCTTTCATTCATATACCACTGATATTTCTTAATCCTATTCTGCCTGATCTCTTCAGCCCGTTTGGCTCTTTCCTCCCTTTTCTGCCTGAGAGTGGTCATCTCCTCAGACTGAGCTTTCACAAAGGTCATACCACCTTTTCTTCCTGAGAGATCCTTAGCCTCAAGACCAATTTTCTCAGCCTCTTCATGAACAACCTTGATTAAGGCAGACTTGCTTGCCTTTTCTTCTTCCTTCAACTTCTTCTTTGCCTCTTCTTCCTGAAGATAAGTACTGAGTTCATCAGCTGAGAAGTGGTAAAGAACTTCATCAATTTCATATGGGATCCTGAGTGGTGATTCAGGATCCTTTGCAACCGTGATAGGTGCTGGTTGAGGCTCAGGCTCAGTGAGAATGCCTTTGCCTTTATCTTGATGGGAGGAAGAGGTTTCAGGAATCTCCCCCTCAGTATGAGAAGGAGGTTGTTGGCTTGAAGCTCCAGTGTCTTTCTCCCCCTCAACTGTTGCTTGAGCCATGGTGATAGCAAGAGTTGGAGTCACTGGAGCAGTAGGACCTTTGAAGGCCTGATAGATCTCAGTCATCATTGATTTGATGTCCGAGGTGTCTTTCTGAAGACATGAGATCTGATCTGCCAGGGAAGCCTGAGAAGCTTCGATGCCTGACATCCTTGACCCAAGAGACCATGCCAAGGATGTTGAAGATTGTGCCCAAGTACCAAGATGTTTTTCCTGAAGACCCATGGAAGTCCTGATTGAGTCCAAGGAGGTAGTAAGACCCTGAAGTTTAGAATCCTTCAGTAAGCTGAAGAGATCATGGATTTCAGCTGACTGCTTCTGATAAGTCTCAGCAGCTTGAAGGATCTTTTCAGTGAGTAAGGGGTCATCTTTAACAGCTGTCTGAATAGTACCAAGGCTTTTGGTGATGCCTTCAAGAGAAAGATTGAACTTCTGGAAATGAAGATCAATAGCTGTCAGGGAATGTTTGGTGTCTGATTGGATTTCGATCACATCTTCATGAAAACTTTCAACATCTGCCTTCAGGTTGGCATAGTGAACAGCTGCTTCAGTGTGTTGATCAAACATCTCATCAGTGAGACCAGTGAAAAGAGCATTGTTGGTCTTCAGTAGGAATTTGACCAACTTTCTTTCAGTGAGGGGAAGAGAGTTATCATACTTCTGGAGAATGTCAGTAGATGAATCAGAAGATTGAGAGCCTGACTCTTCACTTTGGCTTGGAGAGGGCTGATGTGATGGTTCAGGTTGTTCAGGTTGTACATCAGTTTCCATATCCTCTCCTGCCTCAAAAATTTCTTCTTCACTCTCTTCCCTGAGCTCTTCATCAGACTCCATAAAGGCCTGATAGTCCCCCATGGACTCAATACCCAAAAAATCAACCGGCTCCTCTTTATAAAAAGATTTGCCTTCGGTTTGGTCAGGTCCTGACCCCTTTGTCATAATAACTGAGTGGGTTGTCTCAGCCTGACTAGCCATAATAACTGGGGTAACACCAGCCTGGCTTTTGGGGGCAGTTCCTGAAAGACTGGATCCGCCTGAGGGGTTGATGGGTTCCATATCAGCGGGTTGTTTCTTTCCCTCTGAGTCTTTGTCCCCCTTAGCACCTTCAACTACTGATGGGTACTTTTCAGTAGTATCACTAGGTACTGATTGTGAGAGTTTGTGGACCCCCTTCCCATCAGGATTGTTCTGTCCTTCAGGGGATTTAGGATCCTTTTCTCCCTGAGATCCTGAGGGTGATTGCTCAGGAACGTTAGCGGGATGTGAGTGTTTGTGGGTCCCCTTCTCAGTAAGGTAGTGCTGCCTTACCGAGGATTTAGAACCCTTTCCTCCCTTGGGAACTGATTGTTTTTTGACAGCTCCTTCATCGGGATGTGAGGGGGTGTGGATCCTCTTCCCAGTAGGGTGGTGCTGCCCTACCGAGGGTTCAGGACCCTTTCCTCCCTTGGGCACTGATTGTGATTTATCAGTACCTTCATCGGGATGTGAGGGGGGAATGCTTCCTGATCCCTCTGACTTGTTTATGTCAGTTGGACCATGTGGAATGGGAGTGCCCGAGGTCACTGAGGATGATTGCTCAGTGACTTCCGTTGGCCTTTGTTTTGAGGTCAAGAGGGTCTCAGAAATGGGTGTCTCAGAGGTCTCGGCCTTTTTCAACCTCTTTTTGAGGTTGAGTTGGTTTTGAGGATCAGTCTCAGTGGCGAGTGGCTTGGGTCTAACCACCTGGCTGGACTGACCCTTCTTTGTCTTCTTCACCTTTTTGGTCGGTGAAGGAACAGGAGAGATAGCGTCATTGCCCTGAATGACTGATTGCATGTATTCAGTCAGGGCAATATGTGTAACCTCACTTATGCTACTAGTGAAGTTTGACTTGTGCAGTACCTCAGGCTTCGTACCTTCTGCATCAGTCCTCACATAGTCAGAACCGAGTAGGTCCTGAAGCACACAGGAAACAAATCTAGGATAGGACATGTGCCTTTGCCTATGTTTTCCTGAGAGCTTAGCAACGAGGTCTCGGAAGATTATTCCTCCGATGTCTATTTTTGTACCCTCAAGGAGACTGAACAACATCAATTGTTGTGATGAGTTCAATTGTTCCGTAGAGGATTTATTTCCACCCAGGACCTGAATGACAAATGTCATCAGTATCCTCCAAATAGGGTGGAACCATGTTTTGACTACTGGAGCCTTTTCCAGTAAGCCTCCCACAGATATTTCAGGGCGTCTGGGGTCATGGGGTGCAAGAAAGATCAGTTCATTCTTTATTTCCTGATCAGTAGGGTTGGGGGAAAAGGCTTCAGCAAAGTCAAGGCCCGTGGCTTTGATGAATGCTGAGTAGTCAAAGGAGAGGGTTCTACTCCCATTCATCACCGTGAAGGTGATGATTGACTCTTTGGTGTCTTTGGGGCTGGTTGCCACAGCCGTACACCAGAATTCCCTCAAATAGTCATGATAGATGACTGAGGGGGTATGGGTGAAAGCCTTTGCAAGAAAACAATTACGAAGATATTTCATAACGTTCTTGTAGGCTGGGTAGAGTTGTGGATATGAGAAATTTCCCACCACATTATTCTTGGTTAGGTCTACACCCTCCATTGTGAAATCCACGTTGGGGGCATATTTCACAGCTTTAGAAGAAGCCATTTATGGGTAAGTCTGGGTTTGACTAAGGTTAAAGGGGTTCTAAAGCTTAAGAATGCACACACAATTTGTTTTTGAGAATAAAAAATGGCAGAGTTTTTGCTTAAAATTCTATAAAAACGTGTGTATGTATTCTTCTGGTTGGGGTATTTATAGGAAAGAGGAGATGGGGGTGTTTTGGTCATTTGAGCAAATCGTTATTTATTCAAAAAAATTATTTGGAAATTGATTTGAATAATAAGTTTTGGGATCCGCATTTAATGCCAACACTCCACTTTCCTGGTTTAGCGCAACAGTCGAGGTGAACAGTTGAGCAGTTCTGCAAAAGTGCAACTTGCAGAGATGAGTCATCACATATTTGAAATGTGATTGGAGAGGCATTTAATGCCAAGTGGGAATGTGGTGGCCCATAGGTGGAAGCCAGAAAGGCTAAAAAGAACAAATATTCTTGAATTAAATATGTGTTCAGTTACCAACCTCGGACATTTACTAACTAGATACTTAGAGCATTTAAGTTAGTATTTAATGTCCTTTTCAGGGTCCTGAATGACTTTTCATTCAGTGATTGGTTTTCAGGGACTTGGGTTTAGTCACTGATGATTCAGGAATGAGGATTGATTCCTGAGACAAGGATTCAGGAACTTGGGTTTAGTTCCTGAGGATGATGATTCAGTGAGATGTTTTCACTGATATACATATTGAGTCAGGGACCAGAGATGTTAAGAATTTACACTTTTGTTGGGGAGAAAAAAAATTAGTCAGTGGACTGATTCTCTATATCCAACATTCCTAATTCAGCTTTCAGTCTTGTGAAGGTTGGTTCATCCAAAGGTTTGGTGAAGATATCAGCTAACTGATATTCAGTAGGAATGAAGTGTAATTCAATGTCACCATTTATGACATGGTCCCTGATGAAGTGATATCTGATATCAATATGTTTTGTTCTCTGATGAAGAACAGGGTTGTTAGAGATTGCAATTGCACTTGTGTTGTCACAAAAGATGGGTACCATCTTGTACTGAATTCCATAGTCACTGAGTTGACTTTTCATCCAGAGTACATTTGCACAGCAACTAGCTGCAGCAACATATTCAGCCTCAGCTGAGGATAGGGCAACTGATTGTTGCTTCTTAGCACTCCAACAGACTAATTTCCCACCTAGAATTTGGCAGGAGCCTGATGTGCTTTTTCTATCCATGTTGCATCCAGCATAGTCAGAGTCTGAGTATCCTTTGAGATCAAGTCCTGAGCACTTTGGATAGTATAATCCAAGGTTAGGAGTGCCCTTCAGGTACCTGAATATCCTTTTCACAGCAGTGACATGAGATTCTCTTGGGTTAGATTGATATCTGGCACATAGACATACTGAGAATTGGATATCAGGCCTTGATGCAAGTAGATACATCAGTGATCCTATCATTCCTCTAAAGAGAGTTTGATTGACTGGTTTACCAGTTAGGTCAGGACCAAGGTTGTTTGGGGGAGCCATGGGAGTTTTGACTGAGGCACAGTCACTGAGATCATACTTCTTCAGTAGATTCTTTACATACTTCTCTTGACTGATAGTGGTTCCTCTATCAGTCTGCTTGATCTGAAGGCCAAGAAAGTATGTCAGTTCCCCCATCATGCTCATTTCAAACTTCTTTGCCATTAGTTTTTCAAATTGTTTGCAAAGTTTGAAACTTGTTGAGCCAAAGATGATGTCATCAACATACACTTGTACTAGTATGACATCATTATTTGTCTTATAGATAAACAATGTGTTGTCTATCTTGCCTCTGACAAATTTGTTTTGGATTAAGAAGGCTGAGAGAGTCTCATACCAAGCCCTGGGAGCTTGCTTTAGTCCATAAAGGGCTTTGTTAAGCTTATAGACATGATCAGGAGACTCATGGCTTTCAAATCCAGGAGGTTGCTCAACATAAACTTCTTCTTTCAGTGATCCATTTAAGAATGCACTTTTGACATCCATTTGGTACACCTTGAAGTTCATGTATGTAGCAAAAGCAAGGAAGATCCTGATGGCTTCCATCCTTGCTACTGGTGCAAATGTTTCTTCATAGTCAATGCCTTCTTGTTGATTATAGCCTTTGGCTACAAGTCTGGCTTTGTTTTTAATGACTATGCCATTTTCATCAGTTTTGTTTTTGAATACCCATTTCATGCCAATGACTGAGACATTCTCAGGACATTTGACCAAGGTCATTACCTTGTTTCTGTCAAACTGTTCTAGTTCATCATGCATGGCCTGAACCCAACTTGGATGTTTAAGTGCTTCTTTAACACTTTTGGGTTCAATTGTGGAAATGAAGTCCACAAATAGGCATTCGTTGGATGAGGCTGCTCTCAGTTCAGCAGCCATGCTTCTTGTAAGCATGCCTTCAGAAGGCTTACCAATGATATTGACAAGTTCTATATCCTGAGATCTGGTCCAACTATCCTGAGGTCTTGGGAGTGGGTTAGAACTTGTAGAAGCCTGATAGGTATGATCAGGATTGGACACAAGATTTCCATTTTCTTGTGTGTCTAAGTGGGTTGTGTCATCACTGAGATTGTTTGGGTCCTGAGTATTTTGTTCAGACTGAAGGATATCATCAGTTCTTGTATGTGCTTCAACAAACTCAGTGATGGTTGGGTTTGGTAGGTTGTGAGGGATAATGTAGTAGGAGAGGTTAGCATCATCTTGATACTGGGTAGAAGAATTGTTTTCAGACAGATATTCATCAGGAGGATATCTAGAAGAATTATCAATTCCTATTTCTTCTACTGAGGCAGTTGAGAACCTGATTGTATCAGTGCTCTCATCAAAGGTAACATGAAATGTTTCCTCAGTCTGCTGTCTCCTTGTGTTGAACACTTTGAAGGCTTTTGAGACAAGTGAGTATCCTAGGAAGTATCCATCATCAGCTTTTGCATCAAATTTTCCTAGGTGATCCTTGTGATTATGAATAAACACAGGACACCCAAAGACATGAAAGTAGCTGATGTCAGGGATTCTTCCTTTGAATAACTCATATGGGGTTTTCCCATGTCTCTTGACAATTATGGATCTGTTTTGTGTATAACAGGCAGTTTTGACTGCTTCAGTCCAAAAATGGTTGGAAAGGACTGATCCACATAGCATTGTCCTGGCAGCTTCAATGAGTGTTCTGTTTTTCCTTTCAGCAACACCATTTTGTTCAGGTGTGTATGGAGAGGAAAAGTTTTGGGAGATACCTTTCTCATCACAGAAACATTCAAGTTCATTATTTTTGAACTCAGTCCCATTGTCAGTTCTAATTTGTTTGACCTTAATGTCATTTTGATTTTCAATGTTCCTGACAAAGGACATGATTGTTTCAGCTGCCTGACTCTTTTTGATCAGGAAGAATACCCAGGTGTATCTTGAGTATTCATCCACTATGACCAGAGTATACTTCTCATGGTTAATAGACCTTGGACTGACAGGTCCAAATAGATCCATATGAAGAAGATGTAGGCAGTTCCTGATGGAAAAGTTGGTTTTGGTTTTAAAGGATGCTCTGTGATGTTTACCTTTTTCACAAGCTGAGCATGGTTTATCCTTAGAAAACACAAGTGATGGCAAGCCAAGGACTTTGTTTTGTTTTACAAGATTGTTAATGTTCTTAAAGTTCAGGTGGGTTAGTCTCTTATGCCAAAGCCAGTTGAGTGCATCAGTGGCCTTAGCAAAGAGACATGTTCCATCCTGAGTTAGACTTGACATGTCTAATACATAAACATCTTGTCTCCTTGGTGCAATGAGGACAATTTCCTTATTTGCATTGAAGATGGTTCCTTGCTTATCATCAAACTGAACTATGTACTTAGCATCACATAGTTGACTGACACTGATCAGATTATACTTAAGACCATTTACATATGCTATCCTAGTAAAGACAATACCATTGCAGTTAACTGAACCATAACCTTCAGTGAGACATGATGAATTGTCAGCAAATATCACTTTGGGTCCTGGTTCTTCCACATATTTGTGCAGACACTCCTTAACACCAGTCATGCTCCTTGAACATCCACTATCTAGATGCCAAACAGGATTCCTAGCATGTTTCTGCACAAATAGTAAACTAGGTCAGTTCTTTCTAGGACTCCATTTCATGGAGGGTTTGGTATTGTAGGTCCTTATGAAGGTATTAATTGATTCATGGTCAGTGGTTGAGTGGACTGAGCTACCACATGTTTTGCATTTGGTAGTAGGGTTAGCCTCAGTAGTCTGAGAGGATTGCTTCAATCTTCTTTTTGACTGAATGACCTTGTCTTTTCCTGAGGATTTCTGAGTGGAGCTTCCACTAGATTCACCATGTTTGTCATATTGACAATCGTCAGGATGGTGGTCATTAAATCCACACAAAGGGCAGGGAGAAAAAGGCTTGGCCTTTTGCTTCTGTTTCTGCTTAGAATCAGAAGGATAGTTCAGGCACTGAGCCTTGAGTCCTGAAAAGTTTGACATGACTGAGCATTGTTTATGATCAGAGGTCCTGTGATCTTCCTTTTTGCAAATCATGCAATAAAGGACTCTATAACAATCATCAGTGAGATGATTTGTATAGTTGCAAAGCTCACATCTTTTCAGTGGTTTGGTGGGCTTGGGTTTGGTCTTTGAGGAAGTTGGTTTTTGTTCCTTCTTGGATTGAGAAGATTTCTCAGAAGAGTCAATCTTTTCTCCTAGCTTCCTGACCATTTCAGCCAACTGATCAATTTTTGAGTCAGGGCTTTGGGTAGTTTCTTCAGAAGGGACTGAAGTTGATGAGTCATCAGTATTTACTGAGACATCAAGGTTTGCTCTTTTCAGGATGGTTGTTCCCCTTCCTGATCTCTCCTTAGGAGAGTGTGGTGAGAAGACCATAGGTGGGAGGCCTAGGTTAGGTTTAGCACCCTGAAGGGTATTCAGTGGAGGAAGTGGAGGGTATGATTCTGATTCAGACTCATCCAAGGACTCAGTGAGTGGTTCAGTGAGTTCAAGCTTACTGAGTTTTTCAGTGAGTCCTAGCATATTTTTCAAGGCCTGACTTTTAGGAAGCAAGATCTTTCCAGTCTCAAAGTTTGGTAACTTACTGACTGGGTTGTCCCTGACAATCCAGTCATTTGACTTGGGAAGCATTTCTTGCTCAAAAGATATGCCAGCTGGAACAAAGTTTAATTCATTTTGACACACAATTGGATCAACCATAAGAGGGTCAATGCCAATGGTTTTCTGAGAGATTAATCCCATAGTGTCAAAAACCTTAGGGTTCTTCTTGGTCCAGCTTTGAATGATAGCCTTTTCTTTGTTAAGTTCAGTTTGAAGGACTTGGTTTTGTTTCAAAATCTCAGTGTTCTGAATTTGTAGAGTTATTGTTTCTAGTTTGGCTTGCTTAAGTACAAGCAGTTCATCTCTACATTTATTCAATTCTGACACAATAATGTTATATTTTGAAAGCAAGTTAAGCCTTTGTTCTTCAACAAACTTTAAATCAACACAAATGTAATTCATGTAAGACTTCCAATCAGAATCATCATCCATAGAAAGTAAAGTATTAACCTTTTTCATGGTGATGTTGACCCATTCTCCATTTCTAGCATGGCCTTTTCCTACAGCCACCTGATCCTCTTCAGAAAGTGCCATCAGTGCACTAACTCTTATTTCCTCATCCGAGGAAACCTCTTCATCATCCCAATCATAAGCTTCAGCTAATAGAACCTTGTTCTTTGTCTGAATAGGTTTAGATGTTTGAGCAGCCTGAGACAATATGGGGTTAGTTTCGAGAAGTGCAAGTTTAGCTTTGACATTCCTATATTTTGTTTCAAAATCCTTTTGACCCTTGTTTTGGTATTGTTGGGTGGACTGAAATATTTTAGGTTGAAACTTGCTAGTTCCTGAAA
Organism: Artemisia tridentata subsp. tridentata; assembly: GCA_021014915.2. Taxonomy (NCBI): domain Eukaryota; kingdom Viridiplantae; phylum Streptophyta; class Magnoliopsida; order Asterales; family Asteraceae; genus Artemisia; species Artemisia tridentata. Next base: position 244,528,267 of record CP139501.1, read on the forward strand.
ATTTGTAAGAGGGTTCTGAGAAAGTTTTAGAATAACAGTCCTTAGCAAAATGACCCTTTTTACCACATTTAAAGCATTCAGTGGTTTCATTTGCTTTTGATTTTGTAAAGTTGGACTGATTTCTTTTGATGAAACGTTTTGAACTAGCAAGGAGTGCCCTCTCTTGGAATTCCAAGTTCAGGTCATTCAGGTATTCCTCATCAGTCCTTTCATCAATTTCTTCTTCAGAAACCTCTTGAGTATCCTGCACAACACCATTAGAATAGAAAGCAGTTGATATGGGTGTTGAGGTTAAGGCCTTTTTGGACTCATGTGTTTTTGAGTCAGGGTATCTCCTTGAGATCAAGTTGTCTTCATAGACAAACTTCCCATAAATTTCAGGGAGCTCGAGGGTCTGAATGTGGTTAGCATTCCTCAGGCCTTGTGAGAAGTTGAGCCACTTCTCAGGGAGACTGTTGACAAAGCCAACATTTGTCTCATGTTTGGTCAGTACAACACCATCATTTGATAATTCATTTATCAAAGTTTTGTATCTGGTGTAGGTCTGTGAGAGACTTTCAGAGTCCTTTGCCCTGAAAGTATTATACTCAAGTTTAAGGTCCATGACCCTATTTTCCTTGGTATCTGAGGGACCCTCAAAGCTGTTTACCAAGTCATCCCAAGTTTGCTTGGCTGTTAGACAGTTGATGACTGATTCCATTATATCGTCAGGGAGACATGATATAAGGATGCTTTTCAGGCGTTGGTCTTGATTGACCACCCTCCTCTCATCTATGGTCCATTGGGCTTCAGGCTTGTTTAGCCCTGTGCCAGTCTTAGGGACAAATGGGCCATCCCTGATACAGGTGATGTAGTAGGGTTCCATACCAGTAAGATAGCAAATCATACGCTTCTTCCATTTGCTAAATTTCCCAGTTTCAAGTCTGGGTGCAACAGCTGAGTAGCTGCCACCCTTTTTGTCGACTAGCTGGGGTACATTGATATCAGCCATAGTAGGATCTTGGTTTTAAAAACCTAGAGCACTCTTGGTTAGTTAAAAGATTTTATAAACCAGAGGCTCTGATACCACTTGTTGGTCCCTTTACACGATTAGAATTAACTAGAAAGTTAATCTATTGGTGTTAATGACTAATACAATGTTTAAGGATTATTCTAACAGTTATAAAACGTGAATGTAAAAACAACAATATTTTTCAACGTTTAAATTCTTATTAGAAATAATTCCAAGAATCTATACCCAAGTGTTTTGCGGAACAAACACTTGGGATTGAATAGACAAGGGTATGGGGTGTCTCCTATCGAAACTCAAGTTTTGCTTGAGTGGTAACAATATACCCACTGAGCTATCTCAGTGAGTTGTATACTCTTTGTAGGAGAGAAGTTTCTTTGTAAAAGTTCAAGACTTTAATTATACAAAGCACACCTTAACTTCTCTCACAGTTGCTCTATTTATACACAAGTATTCTAAGTATAAGTGATTAAATATAATACAAGTTGTTGAGGTTGCGTGTCTGACAATTACAAATAGTAATTGTCATTTCCAAGAACCAATAGGAAAGGGCTAAATAAGTCTTTGGGAGTTGTTGGCTGACACTCCATGACTTTTAGCCGCAATAGGGAAGGATGAGTCTGACAAGAGAAGAGTGTTGGGTTTACACTCTTATCTTCTCAGATCTTTTCCCTATTGTTCCCGCCTTTTCTTCAGGCGTTGGTTCCTCAGTCATTCAATCACTTTGTTGGTTGAGGAGACTGGGGTTCAGTGAGCTCTTATCCAATACTCACTGAATCCATCATCTTCTTCTTTGGCTTAAGTCCTACTCAGGGAGTACCGCCTTCCTGAGTAGTGAATCCTTCTTCTTGAATTCGCCTTAAGCATCCTGAAGATGACTCACTGAGAGGCTGTTCTCTCAGTGACTTGAATTGTTCTCGGTTTAAGTTAACACTTAGTTAATTTGTGTCCAAATCATGTTCGAAGCATTCTTGGGTTTTACATGACCCAACAATAATCTTCCCAAACAACTTATTTGACCTTATGTTGACTTTTGTTGACTTTTTTTGGAAATTTAAGATTAAAACTGATTTGAATCAATGTAACTTGAACAAAAGCTAAAATAAGCTGATATGAGCTTACGAAAACAGAATGGAAGCTTGAAAACAGATTATAAAAAGCGATTAAGCATCGAAGTAAATTGAAACAAGGTAAATAAAATAGAAAACTAAAATTTCATTAACCAAATGCAAATTACAATACTGAAAATGAGATTGCAACTGAAATGTAAAAGATTATACTATGAAAGCATTTAAATGACATTAAAATAGATTGGCCTAAATTTTCTAAAGCATGAAAATTGGACAACCCTTTTGTGAAGGAGAGGGTCTCTATTTATAGACCTGAGTTAGGGTTTGGGAAGCTTCAAGATACTCTAATCTCATCCCTTGGATCAATCTTGATCATCACCCTTCAATAGCAGCCCTTGGATCTTGCAATGAAGTGTCACAGCCAATGAGAGTCCCGGGAATTGCCACGTCCTCATTCCTTGTGTCAGTCCATGTGTCAAGGCTTCTAGAAGGGGAGGTTAATTGTACGGGTAAATGAGACGGAGGGCGGGGTAAGTTGGAGAAGAAGGTTAAACAGTAATTGGCGGGTAAGGTTTAGGGGTTGTTTATTATTGTTTGACTGAGGAAAAAGGGGAATTTGACCGGGTTATTTTAATTTAAGTGGATCGGGTTGGTTTGGATATCCGGATAAAATGGAATGGGCTGTGAAGGTGGGCTGGGTTTGGCTGTGTTATTTATTGGATTGGATTTGTGATATGGATTTATTTAATAGGTATAGATAACAAAGGTTAGTTTAAGGACCTCATTTGAAAACCAAGGACTAACTTTGCAAAATTAATCCAAGGGCCATTGTTGACTATTGTTGAAACTTCAAAGACTGAATTATCCTTTTGAGCTCAATTGTGATCCAAGCTTGAAATTCCTTCCCCGGCTTCGGCTCTTTTTCACTCTTTCAATTCTCGTGCCCGTTTTTGCCGTTTTTCTTCGATTTTTGTCCTTTTCCTCGATATCCGTGCCTGCACATGTATAAACACAAAAACACAATATATTTGGCATAATTGGTTAGTTTTTTGTCTATTTGGTCCGTTAAATTAGGTAAAAGGTATGTGTAAATTAACACATACCAAAATCCCCCAGATTAAGATATTGCCGTGTCCTTACGCAATGTCATAAAAACACGCTTTTGAAACCAAAAATTTCCAACCTCTTTTTACTAACTTTGAAAAGTAGCAAAATATTCAAAAGAGATTAAGTAGTTTCTAATCCTTTCCCCGAAAACCGTTGCCCACAAAAATGAGATCCACATCAAGGTCTCTGATTTAACATGATTTAGGGGATATCCCTTTTATATACGACCGAAACAACTCATCTACGAGTCCAGAGACAGAAGCTTTTATTAGGATATCCCCGGAGTCCAAATTTGGCATTTTTAACATTATTAAGCACATATTATTATTCCTCGGCCTTTTTGAAGTCTGAGTCAACGGGAGCGAACCGTCAGAAAACAGAAAACTTTATCGGCTTTGGATTATTATTATTATTCATTATATATTTTTGCTAAATTCCGAGTCCTACGGCTTTTATAGCAATAGAGACATTAGCACGTACTATCAGGAATCAGTTGCCTATTACACCGTAACACTGGCAGTACCTTGATGTGTACCCAACTCTTATAAGCAAGGATTTTCTAAAGAAGGAGTAAAAACTAATTATCGCCAAAACCAAAATACCTTTAATTATTCTTAGAGTACTATTTTTGGTGATACAAGCTTATGGGAACAAAAAGCCACAATTAACTTTGATGAGCTCTAAAGAGATCCAACTACTCCACGTTTAACAATCTAACTTATAAACAACTCTATCATTTCTCGTTCTTCGCAAATTTAAAATCTTAAGTAATAAGATCCGCGAATGCTTAGCCAAATAATCAAGCCATGCATATATAAAGTCAATTATGGGAACTTGCAAACTCTTAGCTTTTTCCAGCTAGAATTCGTGTTTTATAGCTCCTTATATAAAAGACTAGCACAAGCTTATTGATTATGTAAGTTAAGGAGACAAGCTAGGGCTCAACACGCCCGGTCAAGTCAAAATTTTATTCCTACTCTCTCCAGCGGAAAGTCAACAAAATGTCAAAACTCTTATTATATTTTTGCAAAAATTTTTAAATTTTCTCATTTTTTTCAATTTTTGGAGGAAAAACGGAGTTGCGAGAGTAAACAGCAAAAAATGCAAGGCAAAAATCGAATCGAACGATTCACCCCCCAAGACTAAAACGAGACATTGTCCCCAATGTCTTAAAGGTAAGGGTTCTCCTAACTAAATCTAAGGCCGTTTATTAATTATGCCAAAAGATAAACGTTAGTCGATAAGATTAGGATATCGAATGAGCAACGAATGATGAAACTCGAGTGGAGAAAAGACAAAACCACGAGCACGAGAGTCTTCATTATTCGGGCAAATCCTGGACACATCACAAACAACCACGAAACACGACAAATGGAAGAGGAGAACCCCTTCACGTCACTTTTATTAGAAAATAGAAAGAAGATAGAAGGATAAGCATGGGGTGCCTCCCACGAAGCGCTTGTTTTTTATCGAGTCGTATAGCTTGACTCGCCCCGAATTTAATTGTTCTTGGGGGAGCATGTGGAAAAGATAATCTTCATCGGACTTTCGTTCAAGATGTTTCGATAAACATTGAAGCATACGAAAGTTCCACTCCGATGAGATGCCCACGGCTTTAAATAGAAATTATAAATGACGATGTCGGGGTCAAAGATGGTATCTTCACTCCCGAATGAGTGAAGAATAGGAGAAGTCACCGGATAGGTGAAGAAAGGGAGAAAGATTTTGATCACAATGAGAATCCATTCTTCATCATTAAAGCTATTTGGTTCATTAACAAAAGCCTCGGGAAGGAGGGTCGGGATGATAAGCAAACTCTCACGATAGAGTACATCTCCCCCCCGGGTCATGATCTTCCTCAAAATGAAAGTAATCATACTCCGGAGGAGGTATGATATGAGTGAGTTCACCGGAGAACTCCTCATGAAGTGAATCAATCATATGATGAAAATCTGTGAGCTCGGGTTCCGTCACGGACTCATCACTCTCCTCCATCTTACTATCAAAGATTGGGTTATCTGAAATGAAAGTAAAGTCTGATCCAAAATCAAACAGAGGATTGGTGATAGTCGTTTTGAATGTTTCGGAAACAAGCTCATCAAATTCCTTTGGAGAATTGATTTCAACTTCCTTCGGAGGGAGAGAAAGTGATGGTTCTTTGTTCAATAATTTCTTAAGAAAAAGAATGTCTCCCTCCGGATCAAGATAAGAATCATCAATTTCCGAAGAAATTGAATCTTCTTTAAGACAAGCATCAATCTCTTCCAAGAGAGGATTACTTCCCTCAACCGGAGTGAGGGAAGGGGAAGAGTCGGAAATGATAGGTTCTGAAGACGGAGTAGGATTGCCACTCAGAGGTTTATCTGAAATTTGAAGATCTTCAGGGGCATACTCCTCGTCATCATCGTCATCGACCTTATCGTTAGCATAGAAAGCTCGTATAAGTTGCATCTGCTCCTCTGCTAATAACTCTTCCATGCTTCTTTTGTCTTCCTGCTTTTCAACGGGTGTGATAGCAGCTGATGAATTAGTGTAAAACTTCCCAATTTGAATAGATTCCTCATCATCATCGTCATCGTAAACGAAATTTTGACGATACTGGGAACTTACTCTAGCTGCTTGTTCTTCAGCTAGAAGTTCTCCATAAGTTCTCTGATGAGGATCTTCTTGGGTAAGTTTAATAGCCAAATCCTTAAGTTCATTCTTTGGAGCTTGAAGTTCTTGGATAATTTCTAGAAGAGATGGCTGAGGTTGTGGTTGAATCATTTGGTACTGTGGAGGTTGGTCATGATAAGAATAGTCATAATTGTTACAAGGGCCATGCTCATAAACAAGCGGGTTCCTCGTTTGACAATCAGAGTTATAATGTGGACCTTCGCAGTACTCACAACAATATGATTGTTGTGACTGATTCGGTGAATTGTATGGATAATGGTCATAACCGAAGTTTTGATTACATGGAACTTGCTCATAGACAAACGTATTACTTGCTTGACAATCAAAACTTGGGTGAGGACCTCCACAATATTCACAAGAATATGTGTCCATCTCATGGTGTGGGGGTTGGTTAAAGAAATTGGTTGTTTCATTGTAGGGATTTTGGTCATAGACAAACCCATTTTCCGGATTTACAATGCTACAATCGGGGCAATTTCCACCATTTGGAGGACCCCCACACCATTCTCAACCATAATGGTGAGATGAAGACATAAAGAAGAATTAACGGATAGAGGGTATGAGATAAAGAATTAAACGGATAAAATGAATGAAAAGAATATTTTTGGATTTTTGTAATTTAGAATCATTGAAAAACACAAAAGAAAAATAAGATTTGAAAAGAAAATCTTTTCGGGTTTTTATATTTACGAGAAAAACGACAACTTCACGGGGAAGGGTTTTCAAAACACGAATCGACGAACGGGAATAAAAAATTCACTTCAACCTTCCTCGGCAGCGGCGCCAAAAATTGATTTGTCAATTATAGTATACCAAAGGAAACACAAAGGAAATATGTGTAACCCGGATCGTTTTCCCGATGAAGGATGAATGGAATTAAGTGATGTCGGGACGTGAAACGTGTAGTGAATGGTGATAAATGAGAGATATTTTGGATTTTAAACTAAAAATATGTAAACATAAACTAAAAACAACTAATTAAGCAGGGGAAACAATAATTTAAAGTACAATGAGGCAAAAACGTAAGGAAATCCTAAAAACGCGCAAAACCCGGGCTAATCCCGAGCTTTAAAGGTGAAATCTAAGAAATATTAACCCTAGGTATGCAAATCTATTTTTCCTAAGTCCTAATTGATAGAAGGAATTTTTAGAAAAAAGAATTTTATTTTTTTGACTTTTATTTTATTTATAATGATTTAAAAACTGTTTTAAGCTAAATAAATGATTAAAAATACTAAACTTTGAAAAATAAATCTGAAACTTTTTCTAAAAATACTTTATACTAAAGAGAATGTAAGAAAAATAAAGTGGCAGAAAACGCTAATCCTAATAAGCAGTTATAAGCCAATCAGTTAAAATAAGCTAAAGATGAAAAGTTACTATAAAAGAATTAATGAAGAAAGTTAAAGCAGAGAAGTCCCAAGGGCATTACTGGTTAAGGTGTGTGGTGTGTGAGCTCTGAGTGAGCAGGAGGTCACAGGTTCGAACCCTGTGGCCTCTTTTTGCAATAATTATTTTTTTTATTTTTTTTTTTATTTATCTTTAAAAACTAAATAAGTTAAAGATAATAAGCACTTTTATAAAAAAACAACTTTTTAGAAAACTTGGAATAAGCTCAGGAAAAGCAGAGAGAAAATAGAACAGTAGGTGTTTTAAGGAAACAAGTAAAAAGCTAAAGGCCAAAGGGAAGGTCAAATAAGCTACTAGAAAAGCTAAATGTCAATAAGCACTTAACCAAAATAAGCACAAAACCTACAGATGTGCAGACCTAACTAGCCTACTGAGGTGTTTTTAAGCTACTAAAAAGCTTCCTATAAGCTATTCTAAAAATTCAGAAAAATAGGGGTCAAGTGCATGAGAAACCAAAATTTCTAAGTACTAAATTTCGTAACCAATGGGCTTATGATGAACAAATGAAAAATAAAAAACATGAGCATGATAAGGCAAAATGGACTGATGCAGGCTAAAAAAGATTATGTGATCAGATTTGGTGAAATATGGCTAAAAACTAATGACAACCAAATGCCTTTAAACCAAACTTTTTGATATTAACTCAGAACACTTTGATGTACTTAAAAATGACAAAAACTAACACTGAAATAACTTATTCCTACATTAAGCAATATTAAGCAAAATTGACCATTAATCCTATATCTAACCTCTATAACCTAGAAATCCTTTAAGATGATCTTAACATATACTACAAACAGCTTATTAAAGCAAATTTTAGCTAAATTGACCTTGACCCAATGACCAATGAACAGTAACTATCAAAATCCACCCACATTAGTACTATGCCAAACACTCATTAATTGTGGCTAAATTGAGATTAAAACTAGCACAGACCAAAATAAGCTCAAACTTTGAAAGGAAGATGATTATCTAAGTGTATTAATCACTAATGAATACTTTTCAACAGGAATTAAGCACTATAATAAGGAAAACTAGATTTAAGCTATTTTTGGGATTTTTGATGTCTTAAGAGCAAAACTTGAACTAGAGATGGCAAAACGGGCGGGCCAGACGGGCACGGGCTACGGGCTAAACGAGCTACGGGCTAAACGGGCGCGGGCCAAACGGGCGCGAAAACTAGAAGGGGGGTTCAATAGTTTTACGTCTTTTTAATTTATTATAAAAACTTTGTTTACTTTTAAAGACTTAGATTCGAATTTATGTGAACTCAACTCTTGAACAATATGAACAAATATAAGTAGATCTAAATTAACAATGCAAGTAAAGTAATGAAATTAAATGAAAGATAGAGATGGAAATATCTAACCGCGAGACAAAGGATTTATAAAGGTTCGGCTACAAGGACACCTTCCTTGCCCTACTCCACTCCCCGAGCACCTAACTCGAGAGTTTTCTTCACTATATCAACAAGCTCCCTTATGGCGGAGAAAACCTTACACAACTTTCGCTTACACCGGTTTAACGACACAAAGCTAAATGTCGAGTTCTAATCGTAGCTAGAACCAATCTCACAACTTATTCACAACTTCTTCACAACTTGTTCACAACTTCTTCACGGCTACTTCACGACTTCTTCACGACGGCTTCACAACTTCTACACTACTTAAATACTCTTCTACTTCTTCACACCTTCACTACTTACATACCTTAACTTCTTCACACCTTCACTACTTACACACTAATCTAACCTAACCAACTATGCTCACACCTATCTAACAAGTATTCACAACTTATACAAATAAATGAATGATTTACAATTATGATACACCAACAACTTGGATGGAAGAGATACACCAAGTTGTAATCCTTCTTGTCTTGAAGGATAGAAGTATTCTTCTTTTGCACTTGAGAGGTTGAAGCTTTGGATCACTTGAAACAAAAGCTTAAGAATATATGATCAAAGGATTTAGAAAGATAGAAGAAGAGATTTAGAACAGAAAGTTTGAGGTGCAAAAGGTGAGGAAAAGTCCAGAGATGAACCAGTATTTATAGGCAAAAATTGACAGCTGAAGGAGCGGGGCGGTCCCCTTAAATAGGTGGCCGGTCCCCTTAAAATTAAGGGGGCCACCTAGTAAAATTAAGGGGGCCGCCCTACCCGAACGTTGCCCAGTTTTTTCTTTTTATGGGGAAGGTTTTTCTGGAATATTTTTGCTATTTTTGGCTGAAAATTTGAATTCATAAATTTATAATAGATTAAACATTTTTATTTAATTCCAAAAATGATTTTCTAAAAGATATAAAATGTTTGTGTTATTTTATAAAAAAATCAAGTGTTTAAGAAAATGTTCCTTTGATCATATAATGCATTAAGCATTTTTTTATTCATACCTTAAGTGATTGAGTTGTTGAAGTGACTATTTACTACTAAATACTTGTTTACGACATAATCTTTCGTTTAATGATTTTACATTTTGTGATTATCAATACGTAGAGATAGCGAAAGATGTTAATAACGTTTTTAGGCATTATTTATATCAACAATCTCCCCATTTTTGATGATTACAAAACTTAAACTCATTAAACCTAAAAATTTATTTTCAGACAAGTATTTAGTGAGTTTATATTCACTTCTCCCTTTTTTTGTAGAATCAAAAAGGTTATGCCGACAAGTTTTAGATTCGAAATTTGTCGAGACGAGAACTCCCCCTTGATGTGTGCTCACCCTCGTTTGAGGACACCAAGGAGACGAGCTATGGAAATCTTGGCTGCAAAAACAAGTTAAGAACACAAGACATATATATGCATAGCAAAAATATTTAGAACAAACAACTAATCTTATTCATTCATTCAAGATGATCACATGAATCATCATTACATCACACAATATGCTTAAAACATAAAGGTTACAACATAAGTAAAAGATACTAATGGTCCTAATATTGCCAAAGAGAGCGATTGGACTTGCTTGCGACACAAAAGGGTGAGGGATTTTATTTTGGGGCGGAAAGCTTGTGAGTGGGGCTTAGATATTTGATGGTGAATGAAATGGAGCGGATGAAGTGGATCTAACAATATTATATCGTTTTAGGGGAGGAATAGGATGAGGACGGGTGAGTAGATATTCGATCCAAGAAATATCTTCACTCAAGTGGAGAATTTGTTTTTGAAGGAAGATGCAACAAGGGCAATAGTGGGTGTGGTTTGTAACTTGATCCAAGTTGAGAGAGTGGGGTAAGCAATTTGAGTAGGGTGAGGATGGAGGTTGTCCCTTGTTGCGTTGTGCAAGGTGCATAGCAAGGAGATCACTAAGATCATGGATTTGGTTAATCTCTTCATGAAACTTTTGCCTTTCCGTGGGAATGTGGATTTGATCATTTGGTGGGAATGGATGAAATTGGGGTGTGTGGTTTGAGGTAAAGTTTGATGTTTGACCAAAATGATGAGGGTTTTCAAAGGTTTCATTGAAGTTGGTTTGAGGTTTAGAAGTGTAGTTTGGAATGAATGTGGATGGAGGTGTTGGTTGTCTAGTCACACCATTTGTGATGGACTTGTTGTGAGGGTGAGGTTTTCTTTTCCACCCGGGTTTCATGGTCATCCTTGCTAGCTTTGAGGTTTTTGGTTTTGGGTTGATGGGAGAAGACATGATGAGATGAGTGAATATGGTGAGGAATGGGGTTATTTATAGTGGAGGATTGATGTGATTAAGGATAGATAAACTTGTTGGGGTGATCAGGACAGAATATGTTTCTGAATTTAGGGAAGAGTAGGATGAAATGGGCTAAAAAGCAGAAAAAGATTCTGTGAACCCGTCCTGCAGATGGCCGGTCCCCTTAATTAGGGCCGGTCCCCTTAATTATTAAGGGGGCCGCCTTATGAATTAAGGGGGCCGCCCATCTGGTATCATTCTGAGTTCCAGAATTGGGTTTTTCTGCAGGAATAGGTAAGGAGGGCTATGTTTTGAGCTTTTGGTTTTAGGCAAGTCCCACTCTTTGAGGCAAGAAGGTATGTAACATATTAATAATTATGCATGCAAGACATATTAATTAAGCAAATAAGCAAGAATATTGAAACTATTAATCAACAAATGTGGAGATGTGATTGTTCCGACTCCTAAATGCAAAAATTTCCTAAGAAACAATCCAAAGTCTCCTTGATTTGATTTTGCTCAATATATGAATATCAAAGATATATATTAGATTATATATTTTGACAATTCATGTGAGATTTTATGCATGAAAGAAAAGTGTTTTTAGCATTATTCAACAATGCAAGGAAAATGGTTTTCATGTGTTTTCCTGGATGTGAGAATGATTTGAATAAAATAGATTGGGTTTTGTATATAAATATGTTCATGCAAAAGGAAAATGTTTCCCAATCTTTAATTTTGTGCAAAATAGATTCCTAGACACAGATGTGAGGAAGAAAAAGAAAAAAAATATTAATTTGCCAGACAGATGGCCGGTCCCCTTAATGAAGGCCGGTCCCCTTAATAATTAAGGGGGCCGCCTTTATAACATTAAGGGGTCCGCCCATCTGATGAAAAGATGTACCATAAATGCAGAAAATTTAGTCAATTTGTTCCATCATTCCTAGGCCTAAACGTAAGTGGTTAAAGAGTTCCCGCTTAAAGGGTTTAGTGAATATGTCCGCTATGTTATCTTCCGATGCAACTTTTTCTATAGATATGTTTCCTTTTTGAAGGTTATCGCGAAGGAAGTGGTGACGTATTTCTATATGTTTAGTCCTAGAGTGTTGAACGGGATTCTTACTTAAATCTATAGCACATTTGTTATCGCACATAATTGGGACATTATCTAACCTAATGCCATAATCTACGAGAGCTTGTTTCATCCATAGTGCTTGTTGACATGCCTTTCCAGCACTTACGTATTCGGCTTCTGTAGTAGAAATTGCAAAAGCGGTTTGCTTCTTCGAAAACCAAGATGTTAGACAACATCCCATGAACGTGCAAATACCACTAGTGCTCTTTCTATCCACGTAGTCTCCCGCATGATCCGAATCCTCATAGACGATGGTTTCTATGCCGGATCCCCTAGGATACCATAATCCTAAGTGTATAGTGCCTTTAATGTATCGGAAGATACGCTTAACCGCTTCTAGGTGAGAAGTTTTGGGATCCTCTTGAAAGCGAGCACAAAGGCAGACACTAAACATGATATCCGGTCTACTTGCCGTTAGGTATAGTAAACTACTTATCATCCCTCTATACTTAGTGTTTTCTACGGACTCACCTTCTTCATCTCTTGTGAGTTTTACTTCCGTAGACATCGGTGTTTTCATAGGCTTAGAGTCTTCTAATCCGAATTTCTTAAGCATCTCCTTAATGTACTTAGATTGATTAAAAAATATTCCATCTTCTAATTGTTTTATCTGTAATCCTAGAAAGAAATTTAGTTCACCCATCATGCTCATCTCAAACTCATCATGCATGATTTTGGCGAATTCATCACACATATCCTGACAAGTTGATCCAAATATAATGTCGTTGACATATATTTGGACAATGATGAGATTTGGGCTTTTCTTTTTTGTGAAAAGAGTGTTATCTACCATTCTCATGGAATAATCATGTTTAATAAGAAAAGCTTTTAATCGATCATACCAAGCCTTAGGAGCTTGTTTGAGTCCATATAAAGCTTTCTTGAGTTTATAAACATAATCAGGTTTTGCGAAGTCAATGAATCCTGGAGGTTATGCCACGTATACCTCCTCATTGATAAAATCGTTAAGGAATGCACTTTTCACGTCCATTTGAAATAACTTAAAGTATAGGCCGCATGCATAGGCAAGGAGTATTCTTATAGATTCTAATCTAGCTACGGGGGCATAAGTTTTGTCATAATCAATTCTTTCTTGTTGATTATAACTTTGGGCGACTAACCTAGCTTTGTTCCTAGTAACAATTCCATTTTCATCCAACTTATTTCTATATACCCATTTAGTTCCTATGATGGTCATGTTCATGGGATTTGGGACTAGTTCCCAAACGTCATTAGTCTTAAATTGATTTAGTTCTTCTTGCATAGCCATAACCCAACTTTCATCTTTTAATGCCTCATTTATATTTTTAGGTTCTATTGTTGAGAGGAAACAAAAGAAGTTATTTTTATCTTGAGCTTGTGATCTAAGAGTTCTTTGATTTAGGTTTCCTATTATATTATCTAATGGGTGTGATTTAGATTCCTTAACATTTACAATTTCATTTTCTCCTAGTGTTGTATCTTCATTATCATCACCTAAGGGTTTAGTTTTACTAACCTCAATAGCTTCTTCTTCCACTAGGTCATCATCTTCTAGGGGCAATGTCTTAGGTGGTGGTGGAGTTTCATCAAATGTTACATTCAAGGACTCTTCTACTTTCATAGTGTGTTTATTAAGTATTATATAGGCTTTACTATTTTGCGAATACCCTAGAAAAATTCCTTCGTACGACTTAGGATCAAACTTAGTAAGGTAATCTTTTATATTGAGAACAAAACATTTGCTCCCGAATACCCTAAAGTAATTTAAATTAGGTTTTCTACCTCTTAATAACTCATATGGGGTCTTTCCTAAAATTCGTCTAATTGAGACTCTATTTATTATATATGTTGATGTATCTACGGCGTGACACCAAAATTTTTGTGGGATAGATTGTTCATTTAGCATTGCTCTACTCATTTCTTGTAAGGAGCGATTCTTTGATTCTACTACCCCATTTGATTGTGGAGTGCGAGGAGAGGAGAAATTGTGAGATATTCCATTTAAATCACAATATTTTCCGAACTGCACTTCGTTATCAAATTCCCGACCATGGTCCGTCCTAATAGATACTATAGAACATCCTAATTTGTTTTGAATCATTTTACTAAATATTTCAAACTTATTAAAGGCTTCGGTTTTATCACTTAAAAATCTAGTCCACGTGTATCGTGAATAGTCATCTACAATTACTAAGGTATATCAGTTACCTCCATAACTCCGCACTGCGGATGGACCAAAAAGGTCCATGTGTGATAATTCAAGGCATCTAGTAGTGGAGACTATATTCTTAGCTTTGTGACTAGCGTGTGCTTGTTTTCCCATTTAACAAGCATCGCACAAGTGTTGGTCATATCTTAGGTTTGGCAAATTTCTAACTAATTCCTTAGAGGCTCGGGATTGTATTTGTTGCATATTTGCGTGACCTAATCTCCTATGCCACAATGTAGAGTTTTCATCTAAGGTTGCTAGACATATTTTATCTTCCGGTTTATTTTCTAGTTTCATGACATAAACGCCACCTTTCCTAATACCTCTACCTATGACCTTTCCGTCCTTAACTATTTCGCTATCTTTATTTGTAAAGGTAACCCTACACTTATTATCACATATTTGTCCTATACTAAGCAAATTGTATGTTAAACTATCTACATGCTCAACATTTTCAATAGTTAGGGAGTCTTGAGAAACCGTACCTTTGCCAATGATTTTTCCACGTAAGTCACTACCGAAAATAACATTACCTCCGTTGTATGCCTTGTAGGAGGAGAATAACTTGCGGTTTCCCGTCATGTGCTTCGAGCATCCACTATCCTTAATCCATTCGTCGGGCTCCAAATTTATTCCTAGACATATTTCATCGGTAGCTTGAGCTACACGACATTTTTCGTCTTTTGCTTTGTCCACTTCGTCTTTGTCATTATCACTCCATGTTCCACTAACAAAGGCGCTTTGGTAATCATAACCCGGTGGCTTTGGACATTCGCCAATGAAATGGTTTGGGCTTCCACATCTAAAGCACTTTCTTTTCCCGTAGTTATCATTCCTATTTCTTTGAAGCGATCTACTTTCATCTCGTGATTGTCTTGTGAGTCTTCCTCGTCTCTTGAAAAATTTCTTGAACTCTCTTACGGCCATTGCATATTCTTCGTCTTCACTATCGTCACTTGAATCGTCATCATCACTAAGTTCCTTTTTGGCTTTTAGTGCAAGAGATTTGATTTGATCTTTCTTGCTCTTGACCGTTTCCGAGTCTCTCTTTATAATTTCTTCATGAACCTTCAAGTTGCCGATAAGTTCATCAAGCGATAACGTCATCAAGTTCTTCGATTCTTCAATAGCCGTGACCTTCGCGCGCCATTTTGGATGTAATGCCCTAAGAAATTTTCTTACACAATTTTTGCTAGAAAAAGTCTCATCAAGTGCTTTTAAACTTGTGATGATTGTGTTAAATTTAGCAAATGCATTATCAATAGATTCCTCTTCAGGAATTGTAAATTGTTCATATTGTTGAACAAGAAGATCTATTTTGTTATCTTTGACTTGACTATTACCTTGGTGAGTGATTAATAAAGAATCCCAAATTTCTTTTGCGGTTTGACACATAAAAATTCGTTCATATTCTTTGCGTGGTAATGCGTTATAAATTACCATTTTAGCCTCATTATTTTTTGCTAGTCTCTTTTTCAAATCATCATTTTGTTTTTCAAAAGGTACAATTTCATCTATTTTAGTTAAAGGATTATTTTGAATAGGAGGAAAATCACCATAGATAATAACATGCCGAAGATCAAGATATTTTGATTTCACATAAGTTTCGAATCTATTTTTCCAATAAAGAAAACCATCACTCTCGAATAATGGTGATCTTTGCATGGATTGCCCTTCTAAATATTTTTCTGATTCCATAGATCGTTTCAATTTTTAAAATACAATTTATTTTAAAAATCTTGTTTGACGTGGCTCTTAATACCAATTGTGGAAAACTAGAAGGGGGTTGAATAGTTTTACGTCTTTTTAATTTATTATAAAAACTTTGTTTACTTTTAAAGACTTAGATTCGAATTTATGTGAACTCAACTCTTGAACAATATGAACAAATATAAGTAGATCTAAATTAACAATGCAAGTAAAGTAATGAAATGAAATGAAAGATAGAGATGGAAATATCTAACCGCGAGACAAAGGATTTATAAAGGTTCGGCTACAAGGACACCTTCCTTGCCCTACTCCACTCCCCGAGCACCTAACTCGAGAGTTTTCTTCACTATATCAACAAGCTCCCTTATGGTGGAGAAAACCTTACACAACTTTCGCTTACACCGGTTTAACGACACAAAGCTAAATGTCGAGTTCTAATCGTAGCTAGAACCAATCTCACAACTTCACACAACTTATTCACAACTTCTTCACAACTTGTTCACAACTTCTTCACGGCAACTTCACGACTTCTTCACGACGGCTTCACAACTTCTACACTACTTATATACTCTTCTACTTCTTCACACCTTCACTACTTACACACCTTAACTTCTTCACACCTTCACTACTTACACACTAATCTAGCCTAACCAACTATGCTCACACCTATCTAACAAGTATTCACAACTTAGACAAATAAATGAATGATTTACAATTATGATACACCAACAACTTGGATGGAAGAGATACACCAAGTTGTAATCCTTCTTGTCTTGAAGGATAAAAGTATTCTTCTTTTGCACTTGAGAGGTTGAAGCTTTGGATCACTTGAAACAAAAGCTTAAGAATATATGATCAAAGGATTTAGAAAGATAGAAGAAGAGATTTAGAACAGAAAGTTTGATGTGCAAAAGGTGAGGAAAAAGTCAAGAGATGAACCAGTATTTATAGGCAAAAACTGACAGCTGGAGGAGAGGGGCGGTCCCCTTAAATAGGTGGCCGGTCCCCTTAAAATTAAGGGGGCCGCCTAGTAAAATTAAGGGGGCCGCCCTACCCGAACGTTGCCCAGTTTTGTCTTTTTGTGGGGAAGGTTTTTCTGGAATATTTTTGCCATTTTTGGTTGAAAATTTGAATTCATAAATTTATAATAGATTAAACATTTTTATTTAATACCAAAAATGATTTTTTAAAAGATATAAAATGTTTGTGTTATTTAATAAAAAATCAAGTGTTTAAGAAAATGTTCCTTTGATCATATAATGCATTAAGCATTTGTTTATTCATACCTTAAGTGATTGAGTTGTTGAAGTGACTATTTACAACTAAATACTTGTTTACGACATAATCTTTCGTTTAATGATTTTACATTTTGTGATTATCAAAACGTAGAGATATCGAAAGATGTTAATAACGTTTTTAGATATTATTTATATCAACACGGGCACATGTTATACAAATCGCTTTAAAAAAGACCCAAAACAATGAAATAAATTCCTCAAACGTAACACCTCATTTATATTTTAAAAATTAAATATATTATATCTGTAAGTTTTTCTTTAAAAATAATTGTAATGTTCTGCAATTGAGAGAAAATTTATGTCCGTTTGTGCCCATTTAACTTTTAAATGGGCAATATATGCCCATTTCAAAAAAAAGAGGGGACCAAATGTGACCAAATCTTTTCAAATTTTGCTCAATTAGCCCATTTTTTTTAGTTTGGGCACAAATTGCCACCTCTAACTTGAACAAATAAACACTAGACTATATTTAAGCTACAAGTTGCAATAAAAAAGCTATAACAACTAATAAACAGATAAAAGCAGGAAATAAGCACTAAATAAGCAGTTTGACTTTTGAAATTGAAATAAAAAGGATCTTACATAAACCCTTGCACAAACAGGGCAAAATAGGCTCGAGGAGCTACTCTACAAGCTCTAGCTTGTCAAATGACAAGCTAGTGACAGCAATAAGCTCTTCCCTTGCTAGATAATCTTCCCAAACAACTTATTTGTCCTTATGTTGACTTTTGATGACTTTTTTTGGAAATTTAAGATTAAAACTGATTTGAATCAATGTAACTTGAACAAAAGCTAAAATAAGCTGATATGAGCTTACGAAAACAGAATGGAAGCTTGAAAACAGATTATAAAAAGCGATTAAGCATCGAAGTAAATTGAAACAAGGTAAATAAAATAGAAAACTAAAATTTCATTAACCAAATGCAAATTACAATACTGAAAATGAGATTGCAACTGAAATGTAAAAGATTATACTATGGAAGCATTTAAATGACATTAAAATAGATTGGCCTAAATTTTCTAAAGCATGAAAGTTGGACAGCCCTTTTGTGAAGGAGAGGGTCTCTATTTATAGACATGAGCTAGGGTTTGGGAAGCTTCAGGATACTCTAATCTCATCCCTTGGATCAATCTTGATCATCACTCTTCAATAGCAGCCCTTGGATCTTGCAATGTGTGTCACAGCCAATGAGAGTGCTGGGAATTGCCACGTCCTCATTCCTTGTGTCAGTCCATGTGTTAGGACTTCTAGAAGGGGAGGTTAATTGTACGGGTAAATGAGATGGAGGGCGGGGTAAGTTGGAGAAGAAGGTTAAACAGTAATTGGCGGGTAAGGTTTAGGGGTTATTTATTATTGTTTGACTGAGGAAAAAGGGGAATTTGACCGGGTTATTTTAATTTAAGTGGATCGGGTAGGTTTGGATATCCGGATAAAATGGAATGGGCTGTGAAGGTGGGCTGGGTTTGGCTGTGTTATTTATTCTATTGGATTTGTGATATGGATTTATTTAATAGATATAGATAACAAAGGTTAGTTTAAGGACCTCATTTGAAAACCAAGGACTAACTTTGCAAAATTAATCCAAGGGCCATTGTTGACTATTGTTGAAACTTCAAGGACTGAATTTATCATTTTGAGCTCAATTGTGATCCAAGCATGAAATTCCTTCCTCGGCTTCGGCTCTTTTTCACTCTTTCCATTCTCGTGCCCGTTTTTGCCGTTTTTCGTGTATTTTTTTCCTTTTCCTCGATATTCGTGCCTGCACATGTATAAACCCAAAAACACAATATATTTGGCATAATTGGTTAGTTTTTGATCGATTTGGTCCGTTAAATTAGTTAAAAGGTATGTGTAACCACTTTATATTTTTACACGACCTGATTAACCATACTACAAGCTAAGAGTTTCATGTTTGGACTAATAAGCCCATTAAGCCATTATTAAGCATATAAGATGTGGAAAACTAGAAGGGGGTTGAATAGTTTTACGTCATTTTTGTTTTATTATGAAAACTTTGTTTCCTTTTAAAATCTTAGATTTGAGTTTATATGAAAAATTATACTTGAACAATATTATTAATTATATGTGTATCCTTTTAAATTTGTTATAAAAGTTTTCTTTTCATGAATGGAGTTTTAAATTGATCTTTATGTGAAATCAACTTCTAATTAATACTAACAGTTATATATGCCTATATGTACGAAAGTAATGACGATATAAAGAAATAAGTAAGAGATGGAAAGATCAAACCGAGACACGAGGGATTTATAGTGGTTCGGCTACAAGGACACCTTCCTTGCCCTACTCCACTCCCCGAGCACACCTTGCTCGAGAGTTTTCTTCACTACTTCAACAAGCTCCCTTATGGCGGAGAAAACCTTACACAACTTTGGCTTACACTGGTTTAACGACACAAAGCTAAATGTCGAGTTCTAATCGTAGCTAGAACCAATATCACGACTTCAATCACAACTTGTTCACGACTTATTCACGACTTCTTCACGATGGCTTCACGACATCAACACAACGGCTTCACGACTTCTACACGACCACTTCACAACTTCTAAGCTACGGCTTCATGACTTCTACACAACAACTTTACAACTTCTAAGCTGCGGCTTCACGACTTCTACATGATGACTTCACAACTTCTAAGCTATGGCTTCACGACTTCACAACTTCTAAGCTATGGCTTCACGACTTCTACATGACGACTTCACAACTTCAAAGCTACGGCTTCACTACTTCTACACCGCGACTTCACAACTTCTAAGCTATGGCTTCACGACTTCTACATGACGACTTCACAACTTCTAAGCTATGGCTTCATGACTTCTACATGACGACTTCACAACTTCTACACCATGGCTTTACAACTTCTACATAACTTCTTTACACTACAACTACTTATACACCTTCTTCACTACTTACACACTATACATATCTAGTCACTTATGTTCACCCCTAATATACACACCTTATACACAAATGAATGATTTACAAATTTTACTAAACTAACAACTTAAGTAACAAGATGATACTTAGTTGTAATACTTCTAGTCTTGAATGATAGAAGTATTATTCTTTTGCATAAGGATGGTGGAAGCTTGGATCACTTGGAAACCAACGCTTAAGATTATATGATCAAGGGATTTTTGAAGATATGAAATGAGATCTATAACAGAAAGTTTTAGTGCAAAAGGTGAGAAAAAAATCCAGAGGAAGGCTGGTATTTATAGGCAGAAAACTGGACAGCTGGAAGGCTACTGGAGCGTGGCCGACCCCCTTAAATAGGGGGCGGTCCCCTTAAAATTAAGTGGCCCGCCTTGTATAATTAAGGGGGCCGCCCTCCCTAGCCGTTGCCCAGTTTTGTCTTTTTTTGGGAAAGGTTTTTCTGGAACATTTTTACTGATTTTGGTTGAAAATTTTAATTCATAAATTTATAATGAATTAAACATTTTTATTTATTACCAAAAATATTTTTCTAAAAGATATAAAATGTTTTTGACATTTTATAAAAAATCTAGTGTTTAAGAAAATGTTTCTTTGATCATATAATGCATTAAGCACTTGTTTCTTCATACCTTAAGTGATTTAGTTGTAGAAATGAGTATTTACAACTAAATACTTGTTTGTTTGATAAGTTTATGTTTAATGAGTTTTCATTTTGTGATTATCAAAACATAGAGACATGAATAAGTATGAATAATGTTTTTAGGCATTACTTATGTCAACATAAGATAAGCTAGCTCATTAAGGCCTTTTGATATGAAATTATGATGATAGATCTCGATTTCATAAGTTACTAGGAGGATTTAGAGAGAAAGAATAGTAGGTTAAACACAAGAATGATAAACTTTTAATTACTCAATTAACCAACAACTCTTCCCTTACAATAGGAAGAGTATTTATAGTACATAGAGGTGAAATTGGCCAAGCCCTAAATGAAATGAAAAGGATGGGGCGCGGCCCATTATTGTAAACAATGTAATCATTGGGGCGCAGCCCAATTAACAAATAAATACAAACATACAGCCCATGGGCCTTCTACACAGGCTGTAAACTAAAACTAACATAAAGACCAAAGCAACCTAATACAAAACATGATCGATACTTCAATAATCTAAGACGTGTTCCCAACAATCTCCCCCTAAGTATTGATCATCAAGGTTGCTTGACGTCGTCTTTGCTTCTTTGGCTTCTGACGTCATCAGTATCTTTGTTCTGCTTTCTTGACTAAGTGATGTGGTATGGTAACGATCTGCCTGACTCCAACGTCTTCTCGTCTTTTCCACCATGTTCATATATCTTTGGACTTTCGTTCTTCAGCTTGTTCTCATTCAATCTTTGACTTGTGAAAGGTTGTAGTGTTTGAACTTATCTTCAGGATATGAACATGATGGAGTCTTGATGGTGGTGGAACTCCAGATCTTCATGATCCTCCGCAGGTACAGTACGAACCATCCGGCACTTACAGAGTTGGATTTCGAGATCATCAACAGCATAGTGTGAAGACTTTCTCTAATCCAAACCCAGGCCGTTCTGAACCGGATACCCCGGAAAAGGGCTTATACGGACACACCTAAGTGCACCCACGATTCAGTGAGTTGTTGGAGATCACCCCACGACTGTAGACCATTTTGGAGCTAACACTAAGCGTAACCCACAAGGGATTACCGAAGTGACCTGCTGTCAGGGTTGTTTGATGATACCCTGGCAGGATTTCCATTCCATCCCTGAGAATCACAATTGTGAATTCTCTCAAGAATGTTCTTGGCAGATTGCTAAGATCTGCGTAGGACACTTCCTAATTTTACAACTGGCGCCCATTAATGTAGAACGACCAATGTAATGCTAAGTGTTCCTATGAGATCTTTTGATGTATCTCGTGGCTCTAGACTCGATTAGTGCTTATTTGTTTGGTCGTCAGAGGCGTGGAGCAGAATGACTCCTTTTCAATATCAACACATCTCAGAGTGAGAGGTTGATAGATTATGTAGGGATCTCCGTGTGAAATGAAACAAGTGTCTTTTGAGAGACACTTGAGTGGCTAGAAGGTTTAGTGCAGTGCGTCACTGGGTCCATGACGTCTTAATCTTCAATACCGGAGTTACCGTAGTAACACCCAGTAGCATATGTATTGAACCCGGTTTCTGCCCTAAGGTTGAACAATTTGGAGGGCTATTTCTTTTCACCCTTTTCTTTACTTTTCTTTTTAATTCTTCAACCCCTTCTTTCTCCTTTCATTTCATTATTCCTTTTTTTCTTAATACCTAGGACTTTCTAGTTCTAAACTATTGGGATTGTCCTTGGGTAGATCCCTCCGGTTCTGGCGGATCATAGGACGGTTATTCCTAACCTTAGTCACCTTATTATACCATGACTAACCTATTATCGCCATAGACCAAAACCATTTGAAAATCTCTCAAAGTGTTTGTGAAAACATATTGTGTTAACACTTTGAGAGTTTTGGTATTTTCAGAAATACTCCCCCTTAACATGTGCTCATAAGTGTTTAAAGTAAATTTGCACATGTCGGGTAGAGTTAGCACTTTTGAATTGATTGATTTTCAATGAACCTGATCGTTGCGAGACACGCTTACATCACTAGTTAGACTAGCTTGAAATTATTACCCGTCCAGATCAGATTCAAGGAAAATCGCTCGAAATCGGTACATTCTACTCAGACACGTCCTTTGCGAGACACGCTTACATCACCAGATGAACTGGCTTGAAATTATTACCCGTCCCAGATATGTCTTCTGAGTCGAGCTCTTGTGAGATTACAATTTTTTCATTTACCATATTTTAATCATCACTTATTCTCCCCCTCAAAAATAGCATACTCATGTTGTTTTTGTAAAACATTTGATTAAAATATGCTCTTTTTGAGGTTTACGGGAAGAATTTCAAGAACTTTTTGTTTCAGAACAAAGATTTAGTTTCAAATACTCCCCCTTGACGAGGGAATACTTGTCCTTACGAGCAGAATTTTGAAAAACTTAGAAAAATTCTGGTTTAATTCTACTCATAAGAAAGAAGCTTTCGCTCCTTTGATCAGGATTGAGGCACTGAAGCGTACCTCAGGGTCCTTTCTTTACAAGTACGGGTCGTGCACTGTTATTTGCACACAAGCCATAGTCAAATCGAAACAAATAATGAATAATTCAAATGAATGTAAGCCAAGGATACCAGTAGTTTATGCAGGTCTTCGGAATGTAAGAATGTTCGGCATCTTTGGACGTCCACCCACATAACTCTCGATTCGCCTCATCTGCTCACGAAACTTGAGCCTTCGATCGATGCGGTCGATGAACTTCTTTGCTTATCTCACATCTCTTCTAGGCCACCACATATGCCGCAACCATCCGACTTCCAAACCTTGTTGATGATTCTCCATAATCTCTTCAAGTTCACCTTTAACCCAAATTAATGTCTCGTCACCGAACTTAGGAATATCTTGAAAACCCATGAACCTCGTTCTCTTTTGATCCCGTACATATACCAACCCAAATGGTGTATCCCGGAACGTATAGGGTGTCCATTCGCTGACCCCCGGTGGTTGGAAATCCGGCTTGACCAAGTTCAACTTCTTTTGGTAGCTTTCCACCCCAAGATGAACATCCTCAACTCGCTGTCTGATTACAATACTGCGGATGTAAATCAGAAGAGAATGGATGATGTCATACTGAAGACGACCCGGTAAATGCTCCAACTTGCCTTGAATCTTAAGAAGATACATATCTTCAATGTCGTTCATATTCAAGTACGGATAATCAGATTCCTTGAAGCTGTATTCCTTTCCATCCTGTCTGCGAACAGCGATCTTCGTCAGGAAGTTATACCCATAGTTGAATTCGGTTTTAGCGCTGACGATGGAAAGTATCCGAATTTGGTGATACACAGGAGTTTTAGTCAGTTTTGCTAGCTTCCACTTGTAGATCCATTTACGCATATCAGGCCAGTGATAGATACCTAGAAGTGCATTGTCGTTGTATTCTTCTACTTCTTTGAGGAATAATTCGTCAATTTGTTCCTCAAATCCATCTATCACGTAGGAAGCTGCCGGACACTTTGTCAGGGATGTAGCATAACGCTTCTCCGGATCGGTATTACCATAGAGTAAATACTCCAAGTCACGATTGAAGAAAAACTTCTTGGGTATCTGAAGGTTGTGAGGGGGTCCGATGAGAGGTAGTGGTTTCGAATAGTCACGAAGATTTAAAGAGCCATGAGGATCCCAAGTCACGTTCTCGGTCATTGCCCTTGCAACCTGTTCCAAATTATATTCGAACTCTAAATGGGAGGTTGTGACCGTCTTGAATTTTGTGAATCCAGCTTCTCGAACCTTGACAATGTTGGAAAGTTCTAATTGCTGAACCCGCATAACCTTCTTGAGACGCTTCGTGAAATCCACAACAGAGTCGGTAGTAGGAACATCATCAGGAGAATCAGGGTTCGCATCTACCATCTGTTCAAACCATGTTTGCTTCTCTGCATCTGGGTTGACCCATTCCGGTGCAGGTAACAAGCTGCATCCGGCGGTGGTGCTGTAACAAAGGTGAACCTGGGAGGAGCAATGTCAGTATCACGCTGCTCCAATGGGATATCGTGATGTGGTTCAGGGTCATCGAAAGCACCCGAATCTTGTGGAACAAACCCCTCAGAGCCAGCGAAGTGAGGAGTGGTAGTAGGTTGAGCTCTAGAAGTACCCTCCTTTCTCTGTCTTCTCCCTTTTCCCTTGGCTTGGTCATCCTTGTCCCGATCATTGCGACGACGTTTGCTGGGTTTGTCTTGCTTGTAGCCCTTCTTCTTCTCGTCTCTCTTAAGTGAATTGATCAGAGCACGACGAAGTTCCTTTTCAGTTGGATCATCGGCGACACCTTCAAGCAACTTTTCCTTGTAGTATGAAAGTGGTGTATCGGCCGGTAGAGTGTGTAGGGTTACTGGCGTGGTTTTAAGACGATGAGCTACAACACGATCTAGCTTCTTCTTCACATACTCCTTCATGAGACCGGGAATAACGTCAGTAAGTTCATCGGTGATCTGTTGAGGCAGCGTGTTACTGATGTAGTGATCACACGCTGTCTCAATGTTGTACCCTTTAAACTCATTCATGTCTCGTTGAAGTGCTTCTAACTGTTGTTGTTGGGTTGCAAGCTTTTCCTCTAACTCTTTTAGCTTTTCAGTATTTGCGGGTAATGGTACGGTAGGTGTGGTTTGATTAACTGGTGATGGTGTTCTTGTTTTAGAGGTTTCACCCTCTGGGTGCACAGGTGGGGTAGGTATACGTTCGTCACCCCTATTATCCGTTTCATCATGATTTGATTCATCATTCTCCGCATCAGACTCTTCACTACTCTCAGCATTATCTGTATCCTTAGCTTTCTTAGTCTTACTTTCATCTTCAACCATTTCATCATCTGATACATTCTCATCATCTTTTTCAGTCTCATTGTGCCCTTCATCTTCATCATTCTTATCCTTGTCACTTTCTGTTTCTGAGTCTAAAGCATTTTCATTGCCGTGGTCAGAGTGAGACTCATCTTCAGACTCTGTATCCGAACTACCAACAGTCTGACTATGTGTAGACTCTGAGTCCTCTTCTGACTCCGATTCATCCCTTGGGTGTGAAGCTGATCCTTCACCCAGTTCCTTTCCTCTGTGTTTCTTCTTATCGACTTTATACTTGGCAATACTCTCTTCCTTGGCCTTTCATAACTGTTCTTCTTCCTCGTCTCTAGTTGATGGTGGTTCAATCTGCTCATATGATGTGTCAGTGATCTTAATGTTTTTACCCTTTCCTGCTCCCAAATTTTTATCACCTTTAGCCAGCGCGGATTTGAGCTTGATGATCGATTTTCGACGTTCCTCCCTCATATCTATGGTTTCTTCTGCTTCTTGCTCTTCCGAAGATTCATCTCGAAGTGTCACTTTCTTCTTTGTTTCACGGGTAATCTTTTTGGTGCGTGAAGTGGAAGAGATAACAGTTTTACCCCGTCCGCGACCTCTGCCTCTTGTGGCCTTAGACCTCTTAGGTGTAACACCAACCATGCCAACTTTCTCAGCATCATCGTACCAGTCAAATGCTTCAGTTGCCTTGACCGGGTCAGACAATAGTTTTGGAGGAATCCTTGCCCCGCGTTTGGTAGTGTTGGAAGCATGGATCCTGAGATTTGAGAGAACGTGATCCATGCTTTCCATGTGGTACTCTTCACTTGGGCGGCTATCAATTTCAGAATGTTGTGCCATGAAGTAGGCGATGGTTAACTTGGTGAAGCGAGGAAACGGAACTTTGTATTTCGGCTTCTTAGCAAACTGTTCGTACTGATATATCATGTCGGTCCGGATATATTGAGCAAAGTTCACATGATGCAGGTTAATTACACCGAGAAAGAACTTGAGGTGTTCAAGTCTGGGGTGTTCTAAACCTGTTTCCTTCCCAGTGATGCAATGACTTAAGATTGTGAAGAGTGTCAACCATGGTTGTGAAATATACTTGCGGTCGACTTTAGAACTGGAGGTGAGGTCCTCACTGTCGTCATCATAGCCAATAGCGTTCAGGTTATCAACAATCTGCTGGAAAGTGGGATCTTTGCGGAAAACTCCAGTGGGAGTGGACTCTGGTTGAGGAAGATCCAGGATAGTCCTGAGAGTACCGACATCGAACCTGATTCGCTTGTCATTAATGGTAATTGCCATAGATTTCTTATCGTTGCTTACGAACAGCTTGTGCCAGAACTGATGCATGTAGACCTCGGGTACACTCGCCGTCTTGGTCAGGACAGGGCCGACGAAATGGCGCTTCAGTATTTCAACCATTATCTGACAAGACTTGTGGCATTTCAGGACATCGAAATCTGCTCTGGAGTTAGACTTGCTGATCTCGCGCTCATCGTCTTCTGGTATCATAACCGACCTTGCAATGGAAGCTTGAGACATGACTGTCCTGTAAGCTCAAACACAAACAACCACACAGCAGAGGGTGTTGAATAATGTTAGTGTTAGTGATTTATGTCATTTTCTCAATACGGCCAAAATGATGTTTAAGGTAGAAAATATCAATCACATACACACATACATGACATAAACAGACAATGATCAGCACTGAGCAGCACATATCAGCAAATAGCAGCAAACAGACTTAAGCCCTAAATCGTATTTATTTGATCAAATATTTCCCTAAATCGTTCCTTTTGTCATTTTAGGTACTTTGGAGAAGAAATCTGGAAAAGGAAGCATTTTGGACGTTTTTGGAGCATAAAAGTGAAAAAAATGACAAAGTCTCCAAAGCTGCTGGAAAAGTACACGTGACGGCGTCAAGGATTGCTCCTGACGGCGTCACGGCTTGGCAAAAGAGGTGGATATGACAAAATACACGTGACGCGCCAGAGAGTTTTACAATGGAAATCTGACGGCGTCACCCTTTAAGGTGATCAAGGTCGTCACGGTTTAAGTTAAAGAGAGACGGCGTCAAGCACAATTTTGACGGCGTCAACCCTTGACGCGCCAGAGCGGATTTTGGAAGATTAAAGAGGGACGGCGTCCAGAGGCCATCAAGAACCCTAAACGCGGAATGGGGTGACGGCGTCAAGCTCCATAACGTGACGCCGTCAGATCTGTTTTCCTATATATACTTTCATAATTTTTAGTCATTAGTGTGCAACTTTGTGAGGAGAAAACCCTAGACGAATTTTCTGCCATTTTTAAGGGTTTTATACCCTTGGATCTCCCATGTTTAATTGAAGATAAGTAATCACTTAATCATTCAATATGTCTATGTGTTGTTTGATTATATCTTGTTCTTGTCTTTTAATTAACATGCTAGGCTAGATTTATCTTGTGTTTGCTTAGATCTAATGAAACCTAACTATTGATTATTGGTTGTTGGTGTGTTATTAGTTGTATTGGATGATTGTTTATCGATGTTAGGCTTAAGAAAACTGGCTAACCTCCTATATGGTAACTTACTTGAACGTCTTAAGAAACATGAACCAATGCGTACTAAGGTTTTTATGGTTGTATTTAATGCATGAGCGAATTCTAGTGATCCCATGTTAGGAGCTTCTTAGCCGGCTCGACATAGGAGTGAAGTAGGAGCTTATAGAGTTGGGGAAGTACGTACGCCACCCCACGATTGGTATTAAGGGATACAACCGTCATCCACGCAATTAATGCACACTAATCAACCGGTAAAAGATAGTTAGGGAGTAAGGAAATCTAAGTAAACACATTTCTCTCCATATAAGTTCCACCACCTTTTTATTTTCAGTTATTTTATTTTATTTGCATTTGTAGTTATTTGGGTTAGTTGACTAGCAACTAATTCCGCCCACTCCTTCAAACCCGAGATTTTACTTGCTTTCATAAAAAATATAAAAATACAAAAAGAATCTTCCCTCACCCTTAGACCTATTAGAGTAGTTTTTCAATCCTAACGACACTATTCCCCTAGAGAACGATCAATCCCCCGGTACTTGCCACTACACTATACTACATCGGTCAGGTACACTGCCTGGTGGGGATTGCAAGCCTCTTGAGATCCCTCGAGAGGTAAAACCTGTTGTAAGGTCGCAAAATCACGCATCAAGTTTTTGGCGCTGCTGCCGGGGAATAGTTATTGTTTAGGTTGAATTTTTATTTTATTAGGTCTACTCACTTGATTCCTATCGAGTGAGATATTTATTTTCTTTTTATTAGATTTCTTTAGTCTATCTTTTTCTTTGTGCCCTTTGTTTGTAAAACCATTTTCATTTGTCACCATGGCGGATGAAATTCCATTTAGATCATTAACAATAGAGGAACAATTACTTTACACGGATAGATTTGCTTCCTGTTGTTCCAATGAATTTTTAAGTGATCTTAGATATATACAAGAGGAGATGGGTGTAAAGTTTGATAAGTTTGATGAATTATGTGCATGTGCGGCTTCTATTAAACAATCATTGTTAGGATCAACTCCTTTTAGTGAAACCCTTTGGAAAAAATTTGAGGAAAGCTTCCTAACCGTGAACCATAAGTTGAATGAATTGATGGGTTTATATACATCACAACTTGAGGAAACAAATGAGGAGGATTTATCCGACTATAGGTACCATGAGCAAGAAGACCTAGTTTTTAAGAACATGGACCTTGAATTGGACCAAGATTGTGAGATGGTTAGTGTTGAACTACCTAGTTGCATGAGTGGGATAGATTTCACCAAAACATATGACACGCATGAGGAATCCTTTAGGCAATTGGAACATAGTAATCAAGTTGAATATTACTATGAATCGGACTTAGAATTTCAAATGGCTAGAGAAGGATTTGAGATACTTAGGAATGTGTTTGGGTTAGATTCTACTAAAACACATGATGAGGATATAGGTGATCTTGACACAAGGAATGATGAGGTAAGTAACATAAGCCCGCTAAGTACCTCACAAGTCCTACCATCATTTGAGGCACACACACCGCCCGTGACTTACCCGAAAGAAGTAGAAGAGACTTTAGGAATCCCGATGGAGGTAGAACCTTTGAACCAAACACAACTAGAGGATATAGGTTTGAATGCTTATAGTGATCACAACCTTACTCTTAGTTCTAGGGGATTTCCTATTTTTGATGAACCGGAGCCTCAACCAAAACCGTTACCTAATCTTCCATCTTTAGATGTGAATTTAGGAATTAAAAAAGGTCCCGATCCACCCATCAAACCATGTAGTCCGGATAATGTTAAGATTAAGGTAGTAGACTTTAGGCCATGTGGAGTGGAAGCTAATATAAGAGTGAACCATGACCTTACATACTTACATCACCCATTCATGATTGATCACAAGAAACATTATGGGTTTAAACCGGGTTTATTAGGTCAAGATGGATTCCCAACTAGGAATCTCTGGAAGTTGATAGAAGATGATCCCTTTTTAGGAGAAAACTTTAATTCACCCATTGACCAAAGTGAACTAGGTAAGGTTATGATGAAAGGAGCACACCCCTTTGAGTATATAATTCATCCACCACTCTTTCCTCATGCGGCATACTTCCACCAAGATGGTGTGTATCGCTACTATCACCCGCACTTAACCCTAAGTGTAGGGAAAACCTCCCCTATTTCCGTTAAATAAGGGTAGAGTCAGGCTCGTGACTCGAACAAAAACAAGCGCTTCTTGGGAGGCAACCCAAGCTTTATTTGCTTTGTGTGTTTATTTATTTGTTTGTTTGATTTTATTTGCTTCCGTATGTATGTTTAATTTTTATTATTATTGATTCATGTTCAAAACTAAATTGTGAAAATGCTTTATCTTGTTTTTAACTTCGTCTTAACTACATATAAAGGTATTTTGCAAAAGATAAGTGTAAGGGAAATCCAAATCGGTTTATTAGAACAAATGAACATGAATCATAACAATAATAAATTAATATACATATTAGTAATTGTTTGAGTCAAATGCTTGTATCGAGTCATAATGATGTTTTGCAGGAATTTCAGGAAGTAAGGTATAGGTTTTTCCAGAAATTTTCCGGAAACTTAACATGAGAATTCTGTCAGATCATTTCTGACGGCGTCAGGCCTTACAACCTGACGGCGTCAGGTTTTAATTTTCTGAAATTTTTGAAAGTTTTGTTTTTCTACCGGAATCATAAAAAGTTTTTATTAAATCTCTAACTTATAAACTCCAGGAATCTGCAAAATAATCATTCCACAAGCATTATATCCTTATATAGATTTATCCCGTCGATGTTATGCAGGTTTTCGTGTTTGTTTTCTCAGGTTTAACAGGTTATTTTGGACAAGGAGATGTATGTGGAATCAAGCTTTTGGCGATGCTTTAGTCTTGAAGCTTCTACTTTCTCTTGGAAGAAGATCTAACCATGTTACCTCTTTATCCACCGAGCGAATCAGGGGAGTATTTGATTTCATTCTTTTACCTTATTTACTTTTACATCTTGTTATTTGAACATTGGGGACAATGTTCATCTTAAGTGTAAGGGGGGGGGGGGGTAAAATACGATACTTTAGAGAATGCTTTTACGCTTGATTTTTGTTTGTTTAATGGTAGATGTGTAATAAAACTGAGAGAAATACCTGTTAGGGCAATTTTAGTGCCAAATTTAAAATTTTTTACAACATATAGGAGTGAAACTTTGATCTTAATGAGCGTCTCACGGATAGGAGTTATATGACTAGCACAAAACCGTACCACTAAAAAATTTTCCACCCCCAATATGTGAGGTTCGCCCCTAGAATTGGTAGGAAAAGCATTTATGCTATGATGTGTGTACCGGTAGCACTTAGATTCTAGAACTTGCGTTAGGTCCATTCCGAGGCCACAAGTGAGACTACATTCGTGTAGTTAGATTTACTACATGATAAGAGGCATTAGGATTAACCCATTGTTTTACACCTGTGTTTTTGTTATAATTACATTGGCTACATTGGTCAAGTAATTCTCCCACACCCTTTGCGTTGTACTCATTTTTAGTACACGATACCCCTAGTACACCCCTCAGAGCCTATCTTTTCGTTTCTAACTTTAAGCATTTTACTTAAAGGAAGAATTTGTTTACACCCCACTTAAATGTACACCCAAATCGCCTTAGCCTACCTTGTATGCACTCATTTTTAGTGCATTATTGTGACAACATTTGTTTAAACCCTTAGTTAATTATCTAATTGATTACATGGTTGCTAAGTCGAGTCATATCCTTGTACATATTATTTTGGGATGATTGGGACTTATGGGTAAAGTACTAGTGTAATGGAGTAATGAGGAAGAACAACATTATTACCCCCATATGTGCTAAATATTTTAAAAGTACTCCAAGTGTTTCGATTATCTTAATTCGAGTCATTAGAATAGTTAATTGTAAAGTTATGTAAAAGTTCAAGTGTAAGGGAGAACCGAGGCCCCTATGATGTATTATTTTGGATGGTAGGGCAAGAGTGTATGAAAAAAAAAAAAAAAAAAAAAAAAAAAAAAAAAAAAAAACCGAAAAAATCAAGAAAAATACAAAAAAATGAGAAAAAGAAAAGTAGAAAAAAACATACGGACTACCATCCCGTTTCATTTTATGTTTATTTTATGTTTTTGTTATTTTGTTTTTAGCTTAAGTCGAGTCTAGTCTTGGCTTAGCAACGCCATATTGTACATGTAATTAATCAAGATTTTTAACTCGCCACCAGTAAAATATCCCTTATCCAACAAATCCGTGTTTATCATATCCCTACACCTAACGTTATAACCCGTTTAAAAGCCCTCTTTGATAGTTTATCTTAGGTGCTTACGCCTAGTGGAGGAGGTTTTTGATCCTTTCCCAAGCCTATAGTAATCTATTTGCTATGACAGGTAGTGAGAGATATTATCCATTTTCATTTATGAGATATACTTTTATGACACCTGAGAGATGTGAGTATCTAAACACTACTTGTGAGGTGCTAGTTTGTAATCTCCGTGCTTATTATGATTAAAGTGGAACGACTATTTGTTGTAATTACTTTTATATTAGCGTTAAATGACCCCTAACTTGTATTTTGATTAGAATAAAAGCGCATTTGCTTGAGGACAAGCAAATCTCAAGTGTAAGGGTATTTGATGAAGCGAAAAGTGTACCGCTTTTAGGGGGTCATTTAAGCCCTAAATCGTATTTATTTGATCAAATATTGCCCTAAATCGTTCCTTTTGTCATTTTAGGTACTTTGGAGAAGAAATTTGGAAAAGTAAGCATTTTGGACGTTTTTGGAGCATAAAAGTGAAAAAAATGACAAAGTCTCCAAAGCTGCTGGAAAAGTACACGTGACGGCGTCAAGGATTGCTCCTGACGGCGTCAAGGATTGCTCCTGACGGCGTCACGGCTTGGCAAAAGAGGTGGATATGACAAAATACACGTGACGCGCCAGAGAGTTTTACAATGGAAATCTGACGGCGTCACCCTTTAAGGTGATCAAGGTCGTCACGGTTTAAGTTAAAGAGAGACGGCGTCAAGCACAATTTTGACGGCGTCAACCCTTGACGCGCCAGAGCGGATTTTGGAAGATTAAAGAGGGACGGCGTCAAGAAAGCCATCAAGAAACCCTAAACGCGGCGAGGTGACGGCGTCAAGCTCCATAACGTGACGCCGTCAGATCTGTTTTCCTATATATACTTTCATAATTTTTAGTCATTAGTGTGCAACTTTGTGAGGAGAAAACCCTAGACGAATTTTCTGCCATTTTTAAGGGTTTTATACCCTTGGATCTCCCATGTTTAATTGAAGATAAGTAATCACTTAATCATTCAATATGTCTATGTGTTGTTTGATTATATCTTGTTCTTGTCTTTTAATTAACATGCTAGGCTAGATTTATCTTGTGTTTGCTTAGATCTAATGAAACCTAACTATTGATTATTGGTTGTTGGTGTGTTATTAGTTGTATTGGATGATTGTTTATCGATGTTAGGCTTAAGAAAACTGGCTAACCTCCTATACGGTAACTTGCTTGAACGTCTTAAGAAACATAAACCAATGCGTACTAAGGTTTTTATGGTTGTATTTAATGCATGAGCGAATTCTAGTGATCCCATGTTAGGAGCTTCTTAGCCGGCTCGACATAGGAGTGAAGTAGGAGCTTATAGAGTTGGGGAAGTACGTACGCCACCCCACGATTGGTATTAAGGGATACAACCGTCATCCACGCAATTAATGCACACTAATCAACCGGTAAAAGATAGTTAGGGAGTAAGGAAATCTAAGTAAACACATTTCTCTCCATATAAGTTCCACCACCTTTTTATTTTCAGTTATTTTATTTTATTTGCATTTGTAGTTATTTGGGTTAGTTGACTAGCAACTAATTCCGCCCACTCCTTCAAACCCGAGATTTTACTTGCTTTCATAAAAAATATAAAAATACAAAAAGAATCTTCCCTCACCCTTAGACCTATTAGAGTAGTTTTTCAATCCTAACGACACTATTCCCCTAGAGAACGATCAATCCCCCGGTACTTGCCACTACACTATACTACATCGGTCAGGTACACTGCCTGGTGGGGATTGCAAGCCTCTTGAGATCCCTCGAGAGGTAAAACCTGTTGTAAGGTCGCAAAATCACGCATCAAGTTTTTGGCGCTGCTGCCGGGGAATAGTTATTGTTTAGGTTGAATTTTTATTTTATTAGGTCTACTCACTTGATTCCTATCGAGTGAGATATTTATTTTCTTTTTATTAGATTTCTTTAGTCTATCTTTTTCTTTGTGCCCTTTGTTTGTAAAACCATTTTCATTTGTCACCATGGCGGATGAAATTCCATTTAGATCATTAACAATAGAGGAACAATTACTTTACACGGATAGATTTGCTTCCTGTTGTTCCAATGAATTTTTAAGTGATCTTAGATATATACAAGAGGAGATGGGTGTAAAGTTTGATAAGTTTGATGAATTATGTGCATGTGCGGCTTCTATTAAACAATCATTGTTAGGATCAACTCCTTTTAGTGAAACCCTTTGGAAAAAATTTGAGGAAAGCTTCCTAACCGTGAACCATAAGTTGAATGAATTGATGGGTTTATATACATCACAACTTGAGGAAACAAATGAGGAGGATTTATCCGACTATAGGTACCATGAGCAAGAAGACCTAGTTTTTAAGAACATGGACCTTGAATTGGACCAAGATTGTGAGATGGTTAGTGTTGAACTACCTAGTTGCATGAGTGGGATAGATTTCACCAAAACATATGACACGCATGAGGAATCCTTTAGGCAATTGGAACATAGTAATCAAGTTGAATATTACTATGAATCGGACTTAGAATTTCAAATGGCTAGAGAAGGATTTGAGATACTTAGGAATGTGTTTGGGTTAGATTCTACTAAAACACATGATGAGGATATAGGTGATCTTGACACAAGGAATGATGAGGTAAGTAACATAAGCCCGCTAAGTACCTCACAAGTCCTACCATCATTTGAGGCACACACACCGCCCGTGACTTACCCGAAAGAAGTAGAAGAGACTTTAGGAATCCCGATGGAGGTAGAACCTTTGAACCAAACACAACTAGAGGATATAGGTTTGAATGCTTATAGTGATCACAACCTTACTCTTAGTTCTAGGGGATTTCCTATTTTTGATGAACCGGAGCCTCAACCAAAACCGTTACCTAATCTTCCATCTTTAGATGTGAATTTAGGAATTAAAAAAGGTCCCGATCCACCCATCAAACCATGTAGTCCGGATAATGTTAAGATTAAGGTAGTAGACTTTAGGCCATGTGGAGTGGAAGCTAATATAAGAGTGAACCATGACCTTACATACTTACATCACCCATTCATGATTGATCACAAGAAACATTATGGGTTTAAACCGGGTTTATTAGGTCAAGATGGATTCCCAACTAGGAATCTCTGGAAGTTGATAGAAGATGATCCCTTTTTAGGAGAAAACTTTAATTCACCCATTGACCAAAGTGAACTAGGTAAGGTTATGATGAAAGGAGCACACCCCTTTGAGTATATAATTCATCCACCACTCTTTCCTCATGCGGCATACTTCCCCCAAGATGGTGTGTATCGCTACTATCACCCGCACTTAACCCTAAGTGTAGGGAAAACCTCCCCTATTTCCGTTAAATAAGGGTAGAGTCAGGCTCGTGACTCGAACAAAAACAAGCGCTTCTTGGGAGGCAACCCAAGCTTTATTTGCTTTGTGTGTTTATTTATTTGTTTGTTTGATTTTATTTGCTTCCGTATGTATGTTTAATTTTTATTATTATTGATTCATGTTCAAAACTAAATTGTGAAAATGCTTTATCTTGTTTTTAACTTCGTCTTAACTACATATAAAGGTATTTTGCAAAAGATAAGTGTAAGGGAAATCCAAATCGGTTTATTAGAACAAATGAACATGAATCATAACAATAATAAATTAATATACATATTAGTAATTGTTTGAGTCAAATGCTTGTATCGAGTCATAATGATGTTTTGCAGGAATTTCAGGAAGTAAGGTATAGGTTTTTCCAGAAATTTTCCGGAAACTTAACATGAGAATTCTGTCAGATCATTTCTGACGGCGTCAGGCCTTACAACCTGACGGCGTCAGGTTTTAATTTTCTGAAATTTTTGAAAGTTTTGTTTTTCTACCGGAATCATAAAAAGTTTTTATTAAATCTCTAACTTATAAACTCCAGGAATCTGCAAAATAATCATTCCACAAGCATTATATCCTTATATAGATTTATCCCGTCGATGTTATGCAGGTTTTCGTGTTTGTTTTCTCAGGTTTAACAGGTTATTTTGGACAAGGAGATGTATGTGGAATCAAGCTTTTGGCGATGCTTTAGTCTTGAAGCTTCTACTTTCTCTTGGAAGAAGATCTAACCATGTTACCTCTTTATCCACCGAGCGAATCAGGGGAGTATTTGATTTCATTCTTTTACCTTATTTACTTTTACATCTTGTTATTTGAACATTGGGGACAATGTTCATCTTAAGTGTAAGGGGGGGGGGTAAAATACGATACTTTAGAGAATGCTTTTACGCTTGATTTTTGTTTGTTTAATGGTAGATGTGTAATAAAACTGAGAGAAATACCTGTTAGGGCAATTTTAGTGCCAAATTTAAAATTTTTTACAACATATAGGAGTGAAACTTTGATCTTAATGAGCGTCTCACGGATAGGAGTTATATGACTAGCACAAAACCGTACCACTAAAAAATTTTCCACCCCCAATATGTGAGGTTCGCCCCTAGAATTGGTAGGAAAAGCATTTATGCTATGATGTGTGTACCGGTAGCACTTAGATTCTAGAACTTGCGTTAGGTCCATTCCGAGGCCACAAGTGAGACTACATTCGTGTAGTTAGATTTACTACATGATAAGAGGCATTAGGATTAACCCATTGTTTTACACCTGTGTTTTTGTTATAATTACATTGGCTACATTGGTCAAGTAATTCTCCCACACCCTTTGCGTTGTACTCATTTTTAGTACACGATACCCCTAGTACACCCCTCAGAGCCTATCTTTTCGTTTCTAACTTTAAGCATTTTACTTAAAGGAAGAATTTGTTTACACCCCACTTAAATGTACACCCAAATCGCCTTAGCCTACCTTGTATGCACTCATTTTTAGTGCATTATTGTGACAACATTTGTTTAAACCCTTAGTTAATTATCTAATTGATTACATGGTTGCTAAGTCGAGTCATATCCTTGTACATATTATTTTGGGATGATTGGGACTTATGGGTAAAGTACTAGTGTAATGGAGTAATGAGGAAGAACAACATTATTACCCCCATATGTGCTAAATATTTTAAAAGTACTCCAAGTGTTTCGATTATCTTAATTCGAGTCATTAGAATAGTTAATTGTAAAGTTATGTAAAAGTTCAAGTGTAAGGGAGAACCGAGGCCCCTATGATATATTATTTTGGATGGTAGGGCAAGAGTGTATGAAAAAAAAAAAAAAAAAAAAAAAAAAAAAAAAAAAAAAAAAAAAAAAAAAAAAAAAAAACCGAAAAAATCAAGAAAAATACAAAAAAATGAGAAAAAGAAAAGTAGAAAAAAACATACGGACTACCATCCCGTTTCATTTTATGTTTATTTTATGTTTTTGTTATTTTGTTTTTAGCTTAAGTCGAGTCTAGTCTTGGCTTAGCAACGCCATATTGTACATGTAATTAATCAAGATTTTTAACTCGCCACCAGTAAAATATCCCTTATCCAACAAATCCGTGTTTATCATATCCCTACACCTAACGTTATAACCCGTTTAAAAGCCCTCTTTGATAGTTTATCTTAGGTGCTTACGCCTAGTGGAGGAGGTTTTTGATCCTTTCCCAAGCCTATAGTAATCTATTTGCTATGACAGGTAGTGAGAGATATTATCCATTTTCATTTATGAGATATACTTTTATGACACCTGAGAGATGTGAGTATCTAAACACTACTTGTGAGGTGCTAGTTTGTAATCTCCGTGCTTATTATGATTAAAGTGGAACGACTATTTGTTGTAATTACTTTTATATTAGCGTTAAATGACCCCTAACTTGTATTTTGATTAGAATAAAAGCGCATTTGCTTGAGGACAAGCAAATCTCAAGTGTAAGGGTATTTGATGAAGCGAAAAGTGTACCGCTTTTAGGGGGTCATTTAAGCCCTAAATCGTATTTATTTGATCAAATATTGCCCTAAATCGTTCCTTTTGTCATTTTAGGTACTTTGGAGAAGAAATTTGGAAAAGTAAGCATTTTGGACGTTTTTGGAGCATAAAAGTGAAAAAAATGACAAAGTCTCCAAAGCTGCTGGAAAAGTACACGTGACGGCGTCAAGGATTGCTCCTGACGGCGTCAAGGATTGCTCCTGACGGCGTCACGGCTTGGCAAAAGAGGTGGATATGACAAAATACACGTGACGCGCCAGAGAGTTTTACAATGGAAATCTGACGGCGTCACCCTTTAAGGTGATCAAGGTCGTCACGGTTTAAGTTAAAGAGAGACGGCGTCAAGCACAATTTTGACGGCGTCAACCCTTGACGCGCCAGAGCGGATTTTGGAAGATTAAAGAGGGACGGCGTCAAGAAAGCCATCAAGAAACCCTAAACGCGGCGAGGTGACGGCGTCAAGCTCCATAACGTGACGCCGTCAGATCTGTTTTCCTATATATACTTTCATAATTTTTAGTCATTAGTGTGCAACTTTGTGAGGAGAAAACCCTAGACGAATTTTCTGCCATTTTTAAGGGTTTTATACCCTTGGATCTCCCATGTTTAATTGAAGATAAGTAATCACTTAATCATTCAATATGTCTATGTGTTGTTTGATTATATCTTGTTCTTGTCTTTTATTAACATGCTAGGCTAGATTTATCTTGTGTTTGCTTAGATCTAATGAAACCTAACTATTGATTATTGGTTGTTGGTGTGTTATTAGTTGTATTGGATGATTGTTTATCGATGTTAGGCTTAAGAAAACTGGCTAACCTCCTATACGGTAACTTGCTTGAACGTCTTAAGAAACATAAACCAATGCGTACTAAGGTTTTTATGGTTGTATTTAATGCATGAGCGAATTCTAGTGATCCCATGTTAGGAGCTTCTTAGCCGGCTTGACATAGGAGTGAAGTAGGAGCTTATAGAGTTAGGGAAGTACGTACGCCACCCCACGATTGGTATTAAGGGATACACCCGTCATCCACGCAATTAATGCACACTAATCAACCGGTAAAAGATAGTTAGGGAGTAAGGAAATCTAAGTAAACACATTTCTCTCCATATAAGTTCCACCACCTTTTTATTTTCAGTTATTTTATTTTATTTGCATTTGTAGTTATTTGGGTTAGTTGACTAGCAACTAATTCCGCCCACTCCTTCAAACCCGAGATTTTACTTGCTTTCATAAAAAATATAAAAATACAAAAAGAATCTTCCCTCACCCTTAGACCTATTAGAGTAGTTTTTCAATCCTAACGACACTATTCCCCTAGAGAACGATCAATCCCCCGGTACTTGCCACTACACTATACTACATCGGTCAGGTACACTGCCTGGTGGGGATTGCAAGCCTCTTGAGATCCCTCGAGAGGTAAAACCTGTTGTAAGGTCGCAAAACCACGCATCATTAGCGCTTGCTCACAATACACAAACATACATATCCCACCAATAATCTCACAAAAATACAAACACATAAGTTCCCAGCCATGTAATCAACCTATTTAAGCCACATAATCTCAATACGCATCCAATGTTGTTAAACAATGCAATTAAACATTGAAAGATCACTCCTAAACGTATTGTTATGATCAGGGAAACAACCAATTAAACTGAATCACAACCAAGAAGAAATCCCCAAATGACGGCTAAGAACCCTAATTCGTGAACTAGCCAATTGAACCATAGAGATGCGAGGAGATTTCAACATAGGGATTACAATGCATAATTAATCATGATTAACACTTACAAATTTGTTTTCCTGAAAATCAAAAATCGTGCGTATGGACAGATAGGAT
Source organism: Artemisia tridentata subsp. tridentata (assembly GCA_021014915.2). NCBI lineage: Eukaryota > Viridiplantae > Streptophyta > Magnoliopsida > Asterales > Asteraceae > Artemisia > Artemisia tridentata. The sequence goes on from CP139501.1 coordinate 244,568,498, forward strand.
TTTGGCAGGAGTTGTGTTATATGTGTGTGTTAACTGTGATGTTTGTGAAAAAGTAAAAAGAGATTAAGACATGGGTTTTTATAGGCTAAGATGTTTGCACGTGTGTCACTTTTAACCCTTTAACTTTTTACCCTAGTTGAAGGAGTAAAAAACTATTAGTAAACTTGACACACTAAGCCCTTGTGTTATGAAGGGTGAACACATTTAACCTAAGTAATGAGAAAAACTTATAAACCTTTTTTTTTTTTTTTTTTTTTTTTTTTTGATAAACTGTATTCAAAAAAAATATTTACATAGTAGCCAGGATGTGTGACTCATTTAACTTTGTTTGAGAAAGTTGTCCAAATCTTCCGGAGTCAAACATCGCATACCAATATGATGAACCAATCCAACAAATCTTGCATGAGGCAAGGCTTTGGTGAAAAAGTCAGCCAGTTGGTATTCAGTACCCACGAAGTAAAGCTCAACGGTACCCTATTCCACATGCTCTTTGATGAAGTGATATCGAAGAGCGATATGCTTGGACTTGGAATGTTGCACGGTGTTGCACGAAATAGCAATGGCACTCTTGGAGTCGCAATATAACGGAATCTTGTTGAACACATATCCGTAATCCATCAGCTGTGACCGCATCCAGATGACCTGAGCACAGCATGCCGACATGGCTACGTATTCGGATTCTGTTGACGACAGTGATGTACAATCCTGTTTCTTCGACTGCCAAGATACGAGTTTGTCACCTAAAAATTGCACTCCCCCTGAAGTACTTTTCCTTGTATCTAAGCATCCTGCATGATCAGCGTCTGAAAAAGCAATTAGTTCAAAGCCAGAATCCTTCGGATACCAGATCCCCAAGTTAATGGTTCCCTTTATATATCGAAGGATTCGTTTGACCTCAGAGAGGTGTCGTTCAGTTGGTCTAGACTGATAGCGGGAGCATAAATATGTGGCAAAGACTATGTCTGGTCTGCTGGCTGTTAGATACATGAGTGACCCAATTATACTACGGTATTTGGTAGGGTCAGTTGGTGTCCCATGTAAATCAGCATCCAGCTTGGGGGATGATGAGGACATCGGTGTATTATAGGTATCACTACTTGACATGCCATGCTTTTTCAAAATTTCTTGTGCATATTTGGCCTGGTTTAGAAAAATACCATGGGGTGATTGATGAACTTGCAGTCCTAAAAAGAACTTTGGTTCACCCATCATGGACATCTCAAAGTTATGTTTCATTAATTTTGTGAAAGCATTTGAGTATTTCTTATGTGTAGAACCAAAAATGATATCGTCCACATAGATTTGAACAGTTAAGATGTCCTCCCCGTGTTTTTGTATAAACAGCGTTGGATCAACAGAACCTTTAGTGAAATGATTAGCAATTAAGAATGCTGACAGTTTATCGTACCATGCCCTCGGGGCTTTTTTAAGGCCATAGAGGGCTTTCTTGAGCCTGTAAACATGCTTCGGATGTTCTGGGTCGACAAAGCCGTCTGGTTGTGTGACGTACACTTCTTCCCGGAGCTGTCCATTCAGAAATGCCTTCTTCACAACCATTTGATATACAGTAATGTTCTTGTGAGCCGCATATGCCAGAAACATACGAACGGCTTCAATTCTTGCCACTGGTGCGAAAGATTCCTCGATGTCGATTCCCTCTTCTTGGTTGTATCCTTTAGCTACCAGGCGAGATTTATTACGAATAACTGTCCCATCCGCATCCAACTTGTTCTTTCAGATCCATTTCAGGCCGACAACATAAACTCCATCGGGTCTTCCTACCAATTTCCACACTTCTAGATGCTTGAACTGATCGTGTTCTTCTTGCATTGACTCAATCCAATTGTCGTAAGTGAGAGCTTCCTTAATGTTTTTCGGTTCGGTTTGACAAACGGTGAGTGCATAGAGGCAGTGTTCACCGTCTGTTTGGAGTTTCTTGCGTGTCATGACCGGATTATCTGGATTACCAATCACATTCACTAACGGATGATCCTTCGTCCACTTGTGGGTGGAAGGGTAGTGTTGAAAGTTTTGGTGCATGTTTGAAGGATCCAAATTGCTCGTTGATGACTCAGCAGTCTCTGGAATGGTGGGAGCCGGAGCAAATGGATTAAATAGTGCGTCTCCGTCAAAGTCTGGTGGTGTGGGTACTACAGAAGGTGAGGTTGGATCTTCAGCGGCAGTCTTGGTAGTAGAGGCTGATTGATCGACTGATGATGATGGTTCTGTAGGTGGTGCATCGTCAGTAACTATGGTAGATGTTACTGGTGTAACAGGTGCCTGTACTTGAACAGGTATTGCAGCGGAACTGGTGGTATCGGTAGGAGCACGACTAATGAACGAATCATCAAACAGTGGAGCAAACAGATCTTCTAAGTCCTTACGGTTAAAGGACAGTGGTGCAGCTGAATGATCAGAAAAGTTTAGACGGTTAGAATCGGGTCCTAAGCTGTTTTGCTCAGAAGCCAAATCCGTGAGTTCATCAAAATGAGCGTGTATCGTTTCTTGAATTTGTCAAGTTCAACGGTTCCAGATGCGAAATCCCTTGGAATTCTCACAGTAGCCAACAAAAATTCCAATGTCCGCTTTGGCTTTCAACTTACCATGGTCATCACGATCATTATTTGGATAACAGAGGGCCCCAAATACATAAAAGTAATTTATGTTCGGTTTTCGTTTGTAGACGAGTTCATACGGGGTTTTGTTGTGTCTTTTGGTGATCATACAACGGTTTTGGGTGTAGCATGCAGTGGAGACAGCTTCAGCCCAAAGGTAATCAGGTAGTTGAGCGTTGATCAACATCGTCCTTGCAGCTTCGACTAACGTTCTGTTACGTCTTTCGACCACTCTATTCTGTTCAGGGCTACGAGGAATAGATGTTTGTTGTACAATACCGACTTTCTAAAAGTACTCTCGGAGAGTGTGGTTCTTGAATTCGGTTCCGTTGTCTGTTCTGACTTTGCGAACTGTGTTGCGGATCTGAACCTGAATTTTTGTGAGAAAGGTGATGATCATCGAAGGAGCTTGATCTTTGCTGCGAAGAAAGTAGACCCAAGTCCATCGAGAGAAGTCATCTACGATTACCAGAATGTAACGTTTACCGTTGATGGTTTGCACTCTCATTGGTCCACACAAATCCATATGAAAAAGTTAGAGTACATGATCTGTACTGTGCTCAGTTTTTGGAGGAAAACGAGCACGAGTGCTTTTGCCTTGTTCACATGCCGGAAAAAGGTGATCTTTGGCATACCGAAATCTAGGAAGACCGTCGACTAACTTATGACGTGCAAGTTCAGTCATTGTTTTGAAATTCAAGTGAGACATACGCTTATGCCATAACCATGCTTTTGTGGGTAGTGCTTTAGAGAGTAAGCATATTGGAGAAGAGGCGGTCATATCTGATAATGAAATGGTGTACAGATTTGTACCGCGTTTTCCTTTCATGAGATCATGTCTGTGTAGATCTCGAACAGAGCATGTTTTCTCCCTGAATGCGACTTCCAAGTCACCATCACAAAATTGGCCAACGGAGAAGAGGTTATGACCAAGGCCTTCAACGTAGTACACACGACTGATTTCGATGTTCCCGCTGACGTAATCCCCATAGCCCATAATAGCGGCAAACTGATCATTCCCGAATCTGACAGTTCCTATGAACTTTTCAACAAAGTTTACTAGAAGATTTAAGTTGCCTGTCATATGTCGGGAACACCCGCTATCAATAATCCATAGTACGATTTGTATCACCTGCATTACAAGAAATCAATGCAGATGGAGAGACAGTAACGGTAGAACCCGTTGGGTTAGTAGCACTAGAATTAAGCTTCTTGGGTAACCAATTAAAACTAGGTTTATTCTGAAGCCAACGTTGCCAATTCCAACTAGATTCTGCTTTCTTCCTAGTAAACGCACTAGGTGTTTGGATTTTTCTTATAGGGCCTATGGTCTTGGACTTGTCAACGGGATTCTTAGAAACAACTTTTGGCGGTTTCCCTAAGATTGACTTGGTAGCGGTAGGGGGCCTAGAGGGAATGCCAGTAGTACGTTTCTTCTTACGAGACAAAAGGGTTTTTGCAACACAACTTTTATGATTACCAAACAAAACACTCATACGACAAAACACACAATAAGCATCAATACGACCATTATTCAAAACATCCAAAGTATCAGCATTCGTTACATCAGAATTAGAATTACATGTTTTAGAACTTGATTCTACTCTAGATATAACTTGCTTTTTATTCAAAGTCCTAGTGTGAACTTCTACTTCTTGGTCCTTAGGGGAGCTGCTCTTAGGTTTCCAAACACTATTCTTCACGGGAGCCTTGGATCTGCTAACCTTAGAGGTGTCTAGTCCTGTAGAAGTGGAAGTATTCACATTAGTGGTCTGGTTAGATGCTTTCTTAGGTATCTTGTCTACTTTATACATGCTTGGCTAAATCACATTCTTGTTTGCCATTTTCCCTTTTTCACGTACATTAACTTTCTCTCGCAATTCAATGATGATGTGTTTCTGTTGTTGAATTTTAGAATCCAATTCACGATTTAATCGAAGAAGGTTATTTCGGTTTTCACAAACTTTATCGATGTCCTTTTCATATTTTGAAATTTCCTGTTTTAAAACAATATTTTCTTTCTCAGTCAGATTATCAGAAGCATGACTGTTTTGAAAAGACAACGATGTGTTGTGGTGTTGAAATTTTAACTCAAAGGCGAGGCTCTGAGTTTGACACCAATGCAACCTCTTGTTGAATTTGTGAACTTCTTTTGAAAAATCGTTTTTCATATCATCATTGAGTTGTTTGAGTCTCTCATTTTCATGTCTCAGATTATCTATCTCTAATCTCAACAACTTAATATCATCAGAATGAGCATCAACAATCATATCATTACAATCCACATAAATAGAATTCATAATCACAGAAACAACATCATAACATAGAACATTTTCCAAAAGTCAATCAACTTCTTTTTCCAAATTTTTCTTTTGAAATTTTTGTTTCAAGATTTTATCGTCTTTTGCTTTGAAAATGCTCATCATTGATACAATATCCGATTGCAGTTCCTGTTCCCAATGCGTGGCACAAAGTCTCAGGTGGTGAACGTGTGGTAAAAATTGTTGTTGAAAAACCTCTCTCTTTTCCTTTTCAAGAGGAGAAAGAAAAGTAGAGACTGTTATTTCTGAGTTTCGTTCAATTGCATCTTCTAAAAATTTTATGTCCTCCAAAAAGGTTTGAAAATATCGGAGGACACGATGTGGTTTTGGCTTAGAAGAAATGACACCTGGATTTTGTGAAGATTTATTTATTTGTGCCTCATTGGTTACAGGGACTACTTCAGGAAATGTATCTGGTTCAATAAGCCATGATGGTTGTGATTTTTGTGGGACGAAGGTTTCACTAATATGAGGTACTTGAAAATAATCATATGGTTTATGATAAGGGTTTTGTCTCATTTTAGATAAAGTGTCCTCCGCCTGTTCAATTTCCTCCTCACTAGTATAAACAACAACACGCACAACAGAATCATCAAACAAATGATCAGCACTATATAACTTTGGATCTTCTTTGAGTGCTTTATGTAGAAAACATGGTTTGTCACTGCCAATAGCAAACCCATATCCTTTTGGATTTGGTTTTACCGTTAGCTTTTGAATGGTGGTTATTGATTTGCCAGTTTTATACACAACGTTCTGAAATTCTTTAACTTTGGATTCCAAGTCAAGAATTTCCTCAACATATGAATCGACTCGTTTCCTTGATTTTTCACGATGTTCAGGAAAATTATTTTGACAAGTGGACAGCTCTGTTTTTGTTTGATTAAGTTCAGAGTGAAGAATGTCAACTTGTTTTTGAAAGTCTAATTTTTCTTGTTCTTTGTGTAATATTATCTCATTCTTGGAAGCGGTCAATTCACGAACTTGATGTTCTAAATTTTGTACTTGCACATATGAATCTTGGAATGCAGACTCAAAGCTTTTCTCACGTTTTGCTTGGTTTTGATAGTTTGAAAGTTGTAGTTTGTAGCACTCATTATCCTTAGTTAACAATGCGACTTTTGCTTTTAGATTACTGTTTATTTAATTACACTTATCAATTTGGGATTTATGGGCATCTAACTGAGTTTTGGTGGTCAGCAGTAAAGTCATGAGCTCTGAGTCAGGCAAAAGACTTTCTTGTTCAAATTGGTCATTATCATCATCGGACAGAGGATCATCAAATGGGACGACGGGGTTAATTTGATCATCATCAAATGTAACAACGGCGTTTATTTGATCATCGACTTCAGAGGATAAGGATGAATCAATTTGTCCAAGATTATCTTCGGCTGATGCAGATTCAAAAGGTGACACAATTTCATCAATTAGAAATTTTGAATTTGGTACCTGAGACAAGCCATCGGTATCATAGACCGGGTCTGTTTCACCCATGTTCACTTCCTGCATATTAGCCATCAACATAACAGCTGCTTCCAGGTCCTCCATGTCATCATCTGAATAAGCATTCGCCATGAAGCTTTGCTCCTTTTCAGTGAGGGTGCTTCCACGTTCATCTTTGTGGGCCAGAAGAAGAGCTTCCTTGTGATATGCTGCTCCCCTAGTTCTGGGCTTGGGGCAAGCATTGGCTACGTGACCTTTTCCCCCGCAGTTATAGCACTTAATCCCTGTGTTACCAATCCCAGAACTTCCAGTCTCAACAACTTGTGCCCTGTTACTTCCAGTGGAATTGGACCTTTGTCCACCTGTATTACCCATATAGCTACCCGATCCAGATCTCCCTGAAGCTCGGTTTTGTATTTCAACTCGGCCATCCTGAACGACTGCCTGATTTCTGGTGTTAGAAGAAGACCTCAGACGGTTGTTGGATTTGTTTGAGAATTTGCTGAAAGCTTTGGCAATCAAAACAAATCCTTCGTTCAATGTTTTGAACGCGTCTCGTCATCACTGTTAGCCTCGGTATTTTCATATGGAACCATTTGTTTTGATGACCCTCCGTATGGAACGAGTTGATTGGATGTGGTTTGTGAGGTTGGATTTGTCGGATGTTGTGGTTGGGGTAAACTTTGACCAGGTGGTGGTTGGACAAAACTCTGTGGTGGTTGTGGTATAAACTGTGACTGAGCCATCAATGCGAGTGAGTTTGGAATGGGTGCTGGTGAAAAACCTCCACGTGCTGCTCTATCCCTGTCAACTTCAGATTGGTGCTGTTTAAGGAAATCATACAGCAATCCATAAGACACGTCGTTTATCCTTTTGGCTTGTCGGACGAACGTCACGTACTTCTGCCAATCTGGTCCGAGACATCCCAAAAACTTGGAGTTAACGGCAATCTTTGGTAGTTTGATGTTGTGACGGTCCAAGTCGTTGACAATATTTGTAAACCTGTGGTAGTATGATTCCAACGATTCCCCTTGTTCAATCATAAAGTTGGTATACTCCATGTAGAGTTTAGACTCCATGTCCTCTTGATTTAAGGTAGTACCTTCCATAAGAAGATGTACATGTTCCCACATGTCCTTGGCTGTCTTTTGCGCATCAATGCTGCGAAAGATAGGATTTGGAATCCCATGAAGTATATAAGACATTGCCAATTCATTAGATTCTTGCTGTTGGACCTGTTCAGTGGTGAGCTGAGCAAGAGGGATAGGGGTAGAGGTTGCCGCTCTTGGTGGAATGATAGTGTTATCACCTGGAACAGTGGTTGAAGGATATGGGTACGGTCCGTCCAGGATGACCTTTTCATGAACTTTCCATGGGGTTTTTTCTGCTCGATAAATCGAAGGAAACGACTCGACCATTGCACGTAGTTTCCTGGTGTAAGCATAGGTGGGGTGTCAAGAGATCCGGCCTCGTTTCGGGACTGTTGACTGCTAATAGCCTCGCACATTTTGTCAAACCAGTGAGGCTGCTTTTGAGGTAGTTGCTGGTAATTCTGCATCGGCTGTTGTAGAATTTGTTGAGGAACTGGTTGTTGGGGGAAAAACTGGTGTTGTTGTGTGAAAGCTTGTTGTTGTTGGTACTGTGGTTGAGGATAATTCGGTTGAGGATATTGTTGTTGTTGTGGTTGTTGCTATTGATACTGTTGTTGCTGATTTTGAAAGTAGTAGTTGTATGGTGGTTGAGACATCGTCGTAACCTGTGGATGTTGGATCGTTCCAAGGAAATAAGATTCGCGTTCGTTTGTTCACAAAGTATTTCCTAACTCGGAAATAATTTTAAGAATTTGCTCGGTAACTGCCTTACTCGGAATAAACAAAATAACTTAAGTAAGATAAAACTTTTCCTTACTAGGAAATCTAAGAAAATATTCCTTGCTCGAAAATTTAAAAAATTCTTACTCGGAAGTTCCTAACTCGAAAGTTCCTTACTCGGAAGTAATATAAATTTCCTAACTCGGAGTTTTTCAAATTTTCAGAACTTGGAAGATTCACAACTTTCCTAACTCGGAAAAATTAAGTCTCACTAAGAAATAACGTTTCTTCCAAACTTGGAAATTACAATGCAAACTCAAAAAAAATTATTTCCTAACTCGGAAAATGTACTTGCTCGATAATTCAGTAACTCGACACTTCCTTGCTCGGAAAAATTGAGTTAGAATTGTTGTTTACTCGGGACAATTTCCTAGCTCAAAAATATTATCACTGTTCGGGACTTGGTGGAAAAAATTCCTAACTCGGAAAATTTCCTTTTGTTTCCTAACTCGGAAAATAGCAAATAACGGGACTTAGTGTAATTTTTTTCTAACTCGGAAGAAATTACACTTACTCGGGACTTAGGGAATATTTTCCTTACTCGGAAAATTTACAACCTTTCCTAGCTCGGAAAATAATGAATTACTCGGGACTTATGAAAAACTTTCCTAACTCGGAAAATTTTTCAATTCTCCTAACTCGGAGAAATACGTGAACAGTAAACGAACAGGAAAAAATTCTTAAATCCTTGTTTGTCTCTGATGCCACTTGATAGATCTTGATTTCACAAATTACTAGGAGGATTTAGAGAAAAAGAATAGTAGGTTAAACACAAGAATGATAAACTTTTAATTACTCAATTAACCAACAACTCTTCCCTTACAATAGGAAGAGTATTTATAGTACATAGAGGTGAAATGGGCCAAGCCCTAAATGAAATGAAAAGGATGGGGCGCAGCCCATTATTGTAAACAATGTAATCATTGGGGCGCAGCCCAATTAACAAATAAATAAAAACATACAGCCCATGGGCCTTCTACACAGGCTGTAAACTAAAACTAGCATAAAGACCAAAGCAACCTAATACAAAACATGATCGATACTTCAATAATCTAAGACGTGTTCCCAACATATGACATTAAAAATGAGTCTAGGGATAAGCCCAACTTGTCTCAAAGCCCACGGTTTGTAAAACGTTAACGGGCCTTTATTTTTGCTCGTTAAGGCCCATTAAGTGAAAAATAAGCCATTTTGGCAAATAAGCAGTTGAAATAAGTTTTGATAAGCTTTATTAATCCACAGAAAAACTCGGATAATTTTTCCCCACAATTTTTGTACTTTTGGACTAAATTTGCAAACTAGTTTCACTTTCAAGGACTAAAACTGCCAACCCTTAAAACAAGGACTGAGACTGCGAAAACAAAAACTTTGAGGTATAAACTGATATTATATTGAATTCCAAGCTCAGAATGTTATTTTGGACAAGTAGTGGACTATAAATGCAAGTTATATTTAACTAAGGACAAACGGTGCAACGCTAATGCCGTTAGGGTATAAAGTGTAAAAACAGGAAAAGTACAAGGACCAACTGAATGTATTTGACATTTTCATTTTTATTTTACATTTTACGATTCCCAGTCATGTCACGTGCATTTTACTATGTTTCATTAACTTAATATATAACGTTACGTTATTTATATATAACGAGTTTATAAACGATTTAACTTCACATTTCGTTTCACCACTTTCGAGGAAATGATATTTTTGGATTAAAAGACATGAAAACAAGATAATATTATGTGTAATATTATTTTTAAACTTTAGTCATTTTAAGCATATCAAACTCACATCACCGGTCAAATCATCATCCGTTCTCTCACTTTCACACTCACTATTCGTATAAGTCGAATTCTCAGACTTCCCTATGTATTCAGGTCGTGTGTTGAAGCCGTTTCCGTAATCTTACTTAATTTCATAACTCCACCTTGCCAGATACACTCAAGGTGAGTCGTAGCCCCACTTTTACTCGTTTAACTACTTTATAAACTCTTTGGGGGAGATACATGCTTGTTTCTATTTACAAACTAACTTGTTTACTTGGAATGTTGTACTTAAATGATGATGTACCTTATTAGTTATTGAGACACAATACTTGTTTTCACTTACAAAAGTAATTCACACCTTTACGAATCACTGTGAATTTACATACCACTTTTTATATGTTATTTCCAAACTCCCATGGAAATACTTGCTAGAATTAGAACACTCGTATCCTATGTATACCACCATTTAGTTGATATTGCCTAAGTTTACTGTATTGCCAAAAAGCCCCTCGAATCATGAACTATTAATCACTTGTGAGTGAACGCGAATATAGTGAACAGCTTCAAAACCTGTTGAAGGTTGACGACCTATTCCACTAATACTTGACGAATAGCCTTAGTTGCTAGTCGTATTAGTCGCAATGCACTATATTTGAGAAAAATATGAAATGGCATATCTCCTATTACTCCGAGGTCCATAACTCATGCCATTAATTTGGATTGTTCACCCCCACCGTTTTACCGTTTTACGATACTCTGTTAACGTTTGCGTGTCATGAGGCTTAGGGCATTATTTATAAGAATATATATGTTTTCATATATATTTAGATTCATCTGTATTAGTACCACTCCAGACTACAATTGTAGATTTCAGGCAGAACACCATTATTACCATTCCAAGCTAGGATTATGATTCCCATGGAATCCTACCCCGATATTTAATTGATTCTATACATGATTTACTTAAGGTTTTTACCCAACGCAACTCACTACTTGTTTCACCAATATTAGTATTTATTACAATTATCACCTCACTCTCGAAATTATTGAAATCAACTGTTTACCCGTACTTGTATTTATTTCAAATACCACTGTTCACCACTTGAATTTATTGAAATAATTTTTTTTTTATTAAACTCCATGAACTCACCAACCTTTGTGTTGACACTTTTAAGCATGTTTATCTCAGGTAATTAACGGAGCAGGACAAGACACGGAGTGGGCATTATAACTCTGATAAATTACGTGGTGTAAAATCAAATATGTCATTCTTTTCAAACTACTATATCTTTTCATGGGATTTTATAAATCAGATATTTCACCATTTGTAAAGAAATTATCATTTGGATGACAAACAACTTTCAAAACGTCTCTTTTGAGCCGTTTTCTATAATTATGACTTCGATCCTCCCCGTAATACCCCAATTAGTCTTCCGCTGTTATCTCACAAATTAGGAGGTGTTACATTTATTTTGTGTTTAAAGATCTAGCAATCTCATTAGTTCGGTTATAGTACGTGTATACAAAATTGTGGTATCAACTCATCATAGTTGATATTCTTGGATTGAGATACAAAAAGGTAAGGGGTATCTCGTTAATCCATTCTTGATATTAAAGAAGAAGATTTGAAGTTTAATTCTTGTTGTGCTAGAATCAAAAGGTACGTTCTCTTTATGTTTCAGTTAATTCTTTATATATTAAAATAGATCCTACGCTTCCGCATATGTAATATGATTAATTGATTAGTATATATGAAATAGTCATAATTATTATATTCTAACACTCCCATCCTTATCACTCAAATTTCGTGCTTTTTCGTATTTATAAAATGGGCAAGGTTAACCGAGCACCCCCTAGAAATACAAATGAGGCACCCCCTAGTGGGTAGCCTTCACCTTTTGTACTTTTGTCCTTTTTTTTGTGTACTTTCGTCTTTTAGTTGTCTTGTACCTTTTTTTTTTTTTTTTTTTTTTTTTTGTAGTATTATTTTTTTTGTTAGTATGTTTTGTGTGTTTGTATTTTTTGTGTGTAATGTTTTTTTTTGTGTATTTTGTGTGTAATGTTTATTTTTTTTTTGCACGTTAACGCTAACACATTAAACAACTATTTACACATTAAACAATAACACGTTAACGTTAACACAGTAAACAAAACAACCGTTATTATTCAATTAAACAAGAACGATAACACATTATTTAATAAAAACACCTACTACATGTTAAGATTATTAAAGTCATCTAAAAGCTCATGGAGCATTGCACCCGACTGACATGCGTGATCCTCAGGATTCCTTGCCAATTCAAGTGATGCCTCGAGCGTCTTATTTCTTGTCATCAACAACTTGTTTTGAGAAACTAACATCTTGTTTCTTGTTTCAAGCTGGTCAATTTTATTATCTTTAGCAACGCAGTTTGAGCATTGCGTTGAAGAAGAGGCTTGATTAAAGTACTTCTTTTGAAACTCATCCTTCCACATAAAGTACCGACAACCATAGTCTGTTGTTCCTGGCTGTTACATGTTAAGAAAATAATAAGAAATGTATTATTAACAAACAAAAAATTTACATAACTAAGCAAATGTATGATTACTTACCACTGAAAAAGGACATGCGTAATACGGCTAACCATAACTACCCTCTTTACGGGATATCCTCTCTATAATGAATCCTCTCTGATAGCGACACAAGTGAGGATTATTTTGTTCCACCTGGCCAAAGAATTAATTCAAATAATACAAACATTTATTTACAACATAAATCAGTAATGTATTGTTAATTTAAATAATACAAACAGTTATTTACAACATAAATCAGTAATCATTCACAATGTTTTGTCGGTATAATTATTTACAACATAAATTAGTATTCATTTACAATGTTTTTTCTGTATAATTATTTACAACATAAATCAGTAACCATTTACTATGTTTGTGTTCGTATAAGCTCATTATACATGTGTAGTTGATCTTGATACAAAGTTTGCCATCCGGATGCAACGGCAACTCTGTGGTGCCTCCATTGTGGGTGAATATATGGAAATGGTGAGTTTTCGTCTAGCGTAAGATGAATATAGTGATCACAATCTCCACTCCCCACACGGCCAATCACAAGGGGACCAATTCCTTGTGATACATCTGGAGCAGAAAAAAATGGAAAACACGTAGTGCATCCACCGTTTGATATAAATACAACGGGCCGGTTAAGCACTGTGGCAATAACCAACCCCGTGTTTGGCATAAGCATCCAGTGTTCTTGTGGACAACCACTATCATGTAACCAATTTATTCTCCTCCAAAGATTGGCATAGTCCACTTGTTGCCACAAACGTACGTAAGACTCATGATTAATTTCCAATTCTTGCAATAAAAACCTTCGGACATTGAGCCAGTTGTGTTGGCCTTGACCAATACCATGGGCAACGCACCGAAACCCACAATTTCCATCACCTTCCACATTATAGATACTTGTGATGTATCGACGGAAAAGCTGTGGAAGCTGCTTAATGAAATACTCGCTTTCCGTATTTCCAACGTATAACCTGTGTCTGGGACTTCTTTCAACTCCAGGACCCATGTAAGAACTATGTCTCGCAGGTTGCTTGTTCAAGTCCGGGACTTTTGTAGATCTTATATTTGTGCTTCTTCGACTTGGATCTACGGTTGGTACTTTATTCAAGTCCGGGACTTTTGGTGCCTGGGTCTTTTTGTCCTTTGCGCTCGGTCGTCCACGAGTATTTTTTTGAACAGCAGGTTGATGTGTATCAACAGATTCTGGATTGTATATCCCCCTCATCTTATTTAACATATTTTTTTTCACAAACGACGACATTTTGTCAAAAACACTCCTGAATTGTCGTATGTCATCTTCACAATCAGGATCGTCGTCAGGATCACGAGAAGAAGCAGCTTCAGTGTTGATACTAGGCCACGGAACAGATAGGGTTCTCCAAAAAATATCAACCTTATCCAGTGGAATGGCCATATCTGCATTCATTAAAAGTGACTTATATAAATTACTGATATTAATGGGGAAAATAACTTAATAGTCACAAATTTAATATACTTACTATGAAACCGATAATAAAGCAGTTCGTGAAAGCATGGTAGGCCATAAACTGACCGCAACTGATGAGTACAATCTTGGGCGTCGATCGACAGTTGGAGTTCAGCGAAAATGAGTTGCAAAGCATGTTTGGAAACTTTATACCACAATTCTTGAAATATTGGTACATTACATTTGTTCATCATCTCATTTTTGCTTCTGTTAAAGGATTCCTTTATCGTAGTTTCTTGAGTAACAAGAATCTTATCGATCGAACTCAATAGCGTGTCTAAGTTGGACTGTGTGCTGCCCAAGTATAATTTCAACAACACGTGTTGAGCCTCAACTCTGCATGTTGTTGTCTGGCCGAAGGCGCGATATTGATCGGTAATACACCCGATAAACATGTCAGAGTAATTTTGCAGCCAGGTTTTATGCAGATACGAAGAAATATCTGAAAAACAATGAATAACAAAAAGTCATTCGAGTTGTTATTTATTTAATAATAATAACAATGAATTAATAATTGAGTACCTGCATGTTCGAGCAACAAATCTTGTAGGCGTTGATAATAATGCATGAATATGTCGCATGTCGGAGCTTGAACCATAGAATCCCATGTTATTTTAATGGAGTCGTACTCATTTAGCGACTTGCATCTATTTCTACAATATTGAAGCACGTTTTGGTTAATGTGCCACTGACAGAGTAATTTGTTTGCGTTCGGGAATTCTACTCTGCATGCCCCAAGCAACGCTAAATCTCTATCAGTGATGATAACACGCGAGTAATATCTTTCCTCTATCACATGCTTCACACATTGCAATACCCATTGAAAATTAGGCCCCTTTTCTTTGTCCAAAAAACAAAATGCCATTGAAAATGTTTTGTTTGTCGAAGTTAATCCGACGATTTCAAAAAATGGCAATTTGAACAATGTGGTATTGTATGTTGAGTCCATCAGCATGATTTCAGGGAATGTACACCATAGAGCATACGAGGTGGGGTGAACAAAAAATAGTTCCTCAAGCTCATTAGTGACGTCATTTACCCTCTCGTAATATGTATACCCTGAACGCTGCAAATGTGAGTAAAGGACTTGGATTGGAGTTCTATCACCTATTAGGGCTCCACGGATCTTATTACGTGCGTTATATATAGTTCTAATGCCAGACACGTTATCCGGATTAAGATCCTTTAGTGACGAAAGTATACGACGCGGTGGTACGTGATAATCTGTCAGTTTTTCAACCAAACTGAACTCATCAACCTTTAGTCTCATTGCATATGGGAAACCATGCAACGACTCTGCAAAGTCATGATTATGCCTATCCTCCTTCACCCTCAACCTCCAAAAACCTTGTGTTTGTGAATATTTAGCCACTAATCTAAATGGACAATTGGTTTTAGAGGTACTGGTTTGTCGTTTAGCTTCTTCTTCTAAACATGAATGTTCATAATTCCCACCCTTTGAACACCCATACTGGATTGAGTACAAATACCCCGTATCAGTTTTGGTTCTTCTTTTAACAATAACAAAACCGATCCCTCGAGCTATATTTTGCACCCAATCAGTTAGTTGATCGGGATCACTGAACACCTGAAAATACATTACAACGATTACATCTTTTATTATTTTCACATCTTTTATTATTTTCACAACTTTTTTTTTACAACTTTTTTTTTACAACTTTTTTTTAACAACTTTTTTTTACAACTTTTTTTTACAACTTTTTTTTTACAATTCTTTTTTTACAACTTTTTTTTACAACTTTTTTTACAACTTTTTTTTTACTAACTAGATTTTTTTTTTTTTTTTTTTTTTTTTACTAACCCTAACTTTTTTTTAGATATTATTTTTTACAACAAATTTATAAAACTTAAACTAAATATGTTTTAACTATTTTTTTTTTTTACTACAACTATAGGCGGGAAAAAAAAAGGTACAAAAACGCGTAAACCGCGTTGAATACTACCACCCACCCCTAGTTTTCTCTCACCCACTCACTTCTTATCTCACTTTCTCTGACTAGTTTTCTCTCACTCACTCACCTTTCCAGTTTTCCCATCAATTGTCTCTCCAAAACCGTGTTCTTAGCAGTTTTGATCTAAAAACTGCTTGTGGTTTTGATGGTGAGACTGTTTCTGATGTGGTGGGAGTGGTTCTGATGGTGGTGGGAGTGGTATTTAACGCGGTTTTGTACCTTTTTAGATCTAAAAGGTATTTAACGATTGTGGCTTATTATTTTTAGATCTTTTGTGTCTATTTTTTTAGATCTTTTGTGGCTATTTTTTAGATCTTTTGTGGCTATTTGTTTAGATCTTCTAATGTTGTGCTTTTGTGGCAATTTTTTTAGATCTTTGTGGCTGTTTAACGATTGCTTTTGTGGCTATTTTACTGATGTTGTGCTTTTGTGGCTATTTTTCTGATGTTGTGCTTTTGTGGCTATTTTTTTAGATCTTTGTGGCTATTTAACGATTGCTTTTGTGGCTATTTTTCTGATGTTGTGCTTTTGTGGCTATTTTTTTAGATCTTTGTGGCTGTTTAACGATTGCTTTTGTGGCTATTTTACTGATGTTGTGCTTTTGTGGCTATTTTACTGATGTTGTACTTTTGTGGCTATTTGTTTAGATCTATTGTGGCTATTTGTTTAGATCTTTTGTGGCTATTTTTCTGATGTTGTGCTTTTGTGGCTATTTTTCTGATGTTGTGCTTTTGTGGCTATTTAACGATTGTCTTTGTGGCTATTTAGCGATTGTCTTTGTGGCTATTTTTCTGATGTTGTGCTTTTGTGGCTATTTTTTTAGATCTTTTGTGGCTATTGGCTTATGCTTTTTTTTAGATCTAACCCCGCGTGATGCTTGGTTCTGATGGTGGTAAGATCTAAAAAAAGGTTTAGTAAGCAGTTTCACAATAAGCAGTTCACATATTTGTGTTATCCTAGCACCCCCTATATATTGGTTCTGATGGTTTATGTTCATTCTTTATCGGTGCCTCCTTTGTATTTTTAGTGGGTGCTCGGTTAACCTTTCCCATGGTTTATGTTGGTTCTGATGGTGTATGTTGGTTATGATGGTGTATGTTGGTTCTGATGGCTCTTGTTGGTTCTGATGGTTCATGTTGGTTCTGATGGTGTATGTTGGTTCTGATGGCTCTTGTTGGTTCTGATGGTTTATGTTGGTTCTGATGGCTCTTGTTGGTTCTGATGGTGTATGTTGGTTCTGATGGTGGTTGTTGTGAAAGTGCTTGTTGTGAAACTGATGTTGTGAAACTACTTGTTCTGAAACTGCTTGTTCTTGTGAAACTGCTTTTATGTGAAACTGCTTATTTTTAACTACTTATGTGAACCTGTTGTTTATCAGACTTTAAGCAGTTTTTTAATTCATTAAAACTTTAAGCAGTTTATGATCCAAAAACAGTTTTGATGGCAATGATGATTTAAAAAAAAAAAAAAAAAAAAAAAAAAAAAAAAAAAAAAAAAAAACTTGTCGATTGGCGTGGCAAAACCGAATGGACGGCAAAACTTTTGCAACCTTCAAATTTGCAGCCACATGTGTAAAAAAAAATCGGAGCCATCTTATGTTTAACTGCTTATGTGAAACTGCTTATTTAAATTACTAAAATTTGATAGTAATAGAGTTAAATGATACCTCGTTTGTGTAAAACGGTGATGAGTTCATCATGCGGAAATGCTTGTTCTGAAAATGCTTGTTCTTGTGAAACTGGTTGTTCTTGTGAAACTGCCTATTGTGAAACTGCCTATTGTGAAACTGGTTGTTCTTGTGAAACTGGATAATGTGAAACAACTTGTCTTGTGAAAATGCTTATTCTGAAACTGCTTGTTCTGAAACTGCTTGTTCTTGTGGAACTTCTTATTGTAATAATGTCGTCTTTATAATAAAATAAAAAATAAAAAAAAATAAAAAAAAAAAAAAAAAAAAGTGATGCTATCTGTTTTAGGTTGTGTTTTGTAGTGAAACTGCTTATTGTGAAAGTGATTTTGTTGTGAAACTGCGTAGGTAATGCTTCTCTTTATAATCGTAAAAAAGAATCTCAATGTACTCTAAATACGCACTGTTTGGAAGAAAAACCCGTGAAGGGTAGATGACTGATAGACTTGTGGACTGCCTGGACAAAAAAAAAAAAACTTTTTGTAGACTTTGTAAAAAAAATCTTCGTAAAAAAAACTTGTAAAAAAAAACTTTGTAAAAACTTTATAAAAAAACTTTGGTAACAATTTGTAAAAAAAAAAAACTTTACTTTTGTTATAATGAAAAAAAAAAAAAACTGACAAGTTAAAAAAAAAAAAAAAATACAAAAGTACAAAAACATAATAAGACAAAAAAGTACAAAAAAGGTACAAAAATAATAGGGGGTGTGGTAGGGGGCAGATGTGGCAGTGGGTAGGGGGTGTTGCAATAACACAACCCTAATAAAATTGAACACATATCCACTCCCGAGACGCATTAGTGGCTGGCAAAAAGGATTCCGTAGGTAATTTGGACTTTATGCGGCCCCTTACAATTCCCTCTAGTCCTCTACTATGTACAATCAAATATCAATTTCATACAATTAAAAAAAATAATAATAAAAAATAAATAAATAAATAAATAAATATATAATAAATAAATAGCTGTTGACTGTTTTTGAAGGATCGAAGTTGTATCCAACTATCGGGAGAAAAGGACTTCCATGAAGGTATTAGGTAGCTAGTGTAAAAAGATGAACGGACTTATCAGTGAAGACTTGATAACACGACGACTTTGAAATGAACAATAAATAAATGAGAGAATATCAAAAGTCACTCCCACATAGTCCAAAACAAACCTTTTTAATATAGAGAAAATTATCAAATTAGTAAAAAAAAAAAACAAAAAAAGTTGATCCATTTTATAGTCACTTTTAGCATCATTTTCTCATTTTGGTCACGCTCGACTGCTCAACTACTCGACTCCACCACTTTTGTGACAAGTGTCCATTGCAAGTACCAAGTTAGGTGGAGATATTTTAGTGTTTTTTATTAAATGTCTAAAATACCCTCCTTTATTATATTATTATATCTTTATTAATTACCCCACTTAACCCCACTCACCCTACCTAACTCCACCCACCTACCTCACCACTTTACCAGTCCATTACCACCACCACCATCGCTCGACCACAACCTGCTCAACTGCTCGACCATCACTGCTCAACTGCTCAATCACTCAACCATCAATGCTCAACTGTTGCTCAACCGTTTAACTACACTACTCAATTACTCGACCACCTCAAAATACTCATATTTTGAACTTTTGTTTCACTCATTATCAAAGTTAATTTATTATAAAAAACATCAAAACATTAAAGTGTCTAAACTAATTCTTGAGTACTAAACTAATTCTTGAATACTCATATTTTGAACTTTAGCACAATATTTTTATTCTCCAAAAACAGAGTAACACATTTTTTGACCAACTGTTAGAAAGTTTGTGCCTCAATAGGTTGTACTATACGCTTCATGAGTTGTACATTTGTCAAAAAAAGTTGTTAGATAAGATTATCCTAACATTTCGACCCATTTGTTTATAAACTGATTGATTTGGGTTGTGTTCTTTATCAAATGGGTCAAAATGTCAATGTAAAAAACGGATGAAATAAATTCGAAGTCTTCAAGATCTCAGGTTTTTCACATTTCTCTCAAATCTTTAAAAGATCTTTAAAGATTTCGTAACTTAATCCATCATTGGTCTTTAACAGCAAACAAAGAAAAAAAAAATCCTTACCAGAGACCTTGTAACAAAATCTTAAGTCGAAATCAACAAGAAACAAGGCGTTTGGAAATAAAAGGGATAAGTCGAAATCAAAAAGTGGGGATATGTGTTGGGTAAAAAATTGACCCAATTACCCTGACAAGATTTGAACATAAAATACCCTAACTCACTTAGATAAAATAGTGGGTTATTCACTGATAAAGAAATCAGTGAGTGTTGTATAAAGCTTGTTGTTGAAGAAACACTTTACTTACTGATACGGTGTCAGTGAGTAAAGTATACGAGCTACAAACAACTCCAGTATCACTGAGAATTGACAAATGTCTCAGTGACCCTGAAGATGCTATCTCTACAAACAGACTGATTAATATGGGCGCGAACTTCCCAAGAAAAAAGGAAGTCAGACAAAGTACAAAAGAGGAAGATAAAGAGGGACCACTTAGTGGATGACAACTCACACCAAGTGGATGACAACTCACACCTACCCCACTAGTCTTTGTTTAGTTACCTGTATATATTGTTTGTGTTGTAATAGAGATAGTATGAGTTCCTAAACAAACAAAAGAATACAAAATGTATTAGTTGATAGGATCATCCTCTCATTGTAATCTCAAGCATAGCTTGATCTATGAGAGTCTGTTTGTCACCCAAAGGGGATAGTTTACCGGAATTATCCATTTTAAGAAGTTGAAGATGTTATCATGTAGTCAAGTAGGTTTTGAGTAATCTTGTAACATTTGTTAATCAATATTAATGAACTGTTCTTTATTTACTCAAATTTCATGGACCAACAAGTGGTATCAGAGCGGGTGGATTATTCTTATGATCCAGATCCGTTCATGACTGCTGATAACAATCTCCAATGAAAAAATAAATGTGAATCTTCAAAAACTGCTACTGACATAGCAATTTTTGAGGGGGAGAAACACAATTATTGGTGACTGACATACACCAAAACCCTCCCTGAACCCCAAAATAACACACCCACCACACATATCTTATCCAACCAAATAAGATTAACCCACCACTGATAATGAAATCTGTCAATAAAAAATACCCAATCCCTTACATCATTCGATCTATCACACAAAAATCCCACCACATCAATCAATCATCACCTACAAACACAACCAAAATCCAATCGATCTAAATCTATCACACACAAAAATTACATACATCAAAATCTTGTCATCATAAATAAACTAGAATCGGATCTAAACAAATACCCATGAAAACCAAACATAGATCTGTAAAACCATCACCCTCGATCTAAAAACATCACAGATCCGAGAAAAAAATATCAAACCCATCAAAACCAAGATAGTTGTTAACAAAAACCCATGAAATCACAACTCCGGCGACAGCGACTACAACTTCCCTAGTGGCGGCAGTGGTTATCAACCACGAAGTTCTTAATCGTAACCACCAAAAATCATAAACCATGAATGGGAATGATGGTGGGTTTGTGATAACTAAGATGGGGCATGTCAGGTTGTGTGGAAACCAGGTATCGATAGGACTGATAAGTGAGTGTTAATGATGAGGAGTGGGTTTGTTAATGTTTGTTGATCAGAGATTGGAAGGCTCAGATAGTTGGGCAGTTGAGATCGGAAATGGGTGTGAATCGGATTTGTAGTGTGGGATTGTGAGTGGTAAGAAAATGGTGTGAAAAAGAGCTGAAGCTGGTGGGTTTCAGGCTGAGTGTTGTTGGTGCAACATCAGTGAGTATGTATATGATTTTCAGGCTTAGCCAGAACAAGAAGCTTGAATGTGAACTCTCTTAGAAGTCGTTGCAAACTACTAACCCGAGACTATCTAGTGGTGTACCTGATAAGTTTCAGGAAGTGGGTTAAAAGAATGTGGATAGGATATGGGTGTAATAATAATCAGTGTGGCTAATGAGTGTATCCTGATAAGATTCAGTGAGCTGAGAGGGATGAACGGTCTGATAAGAATCAGGCGACACAGATTGACTCAAGGAGTGACTAAGATCAAGATGGGTATCTCAGGAAACCTCGTTAAATCTCTGAATCGGAAGCTCATGTTTCTGAGGGAGTGACAAAGATTAGAGGAAGTGATTTTTCAGGGAGTATGAAATGGGTTTCGGGTTGAACACGAGATGGATGATAGTAGGTCTGGTATAATCAGGAGAGAAAATTGCTCATCAAAGGGTGTAATGAAAACTCAGGGTATGGTATGAATCAGGAAGTAATTGAAAGAAAAAGGGGGAGACTGATATGATAAGTTCATAATGTGTTGAGTTCTCATCAAGGAGTAAAAGTGGAGTCGTGAAGATCTGTGTTTATAACGAACCTTTCAAACTGAACCTCCAAAGTGAACCTCAGGTCACTTGAAACCCCAACCTCACCTAAGCTTTACACACTGAACCGGTCACTGAACCCCCTGAACCCTCACTCACTGAACCCTGTCACTGAACCAGTCCTTGAACCCCCAGGACCTGAACCCCTCAGTCAACTGACCCCCACTAAACCCTGAACATTCAGGTCCCTGAACCCTCAGTTACTTAACCTGAACTCTCTCAGTAAGACAAACAATGAACCTGTCAAAGTGAACCTTCAGGTTCCTGAACCATTGAACTTCAGGAACTAAACCCAAGTCCCTGAACCTTTGAACTTTAGGAACTAAACCCAAGTCCCTGAACCTTTGAACTTTAGGAACTAAACCCAAGTCCCTGAACAAGCAGGTTCAAACCTGAATAACCAAAAACCTCATTCACCCATGTTATTTGTATGTTCAAATAGGGGGAGATTGTTGGGTCAAAAATTGACCCAATTACACTGACAAGATTTGAACATAAAATACCCTAACTCACTTAGATAAAATAGTGGGTTACTCACTGATAAAAAAATCAGTGAGTGTTGTATAAAGCTTGTTGTTGAAGAAACACTTTACTTACTGATACGGTGTCAGTGAGTAAAGTATACGAGCTACAAACAACGCCGGTTTCACTGAGAATTGACAAATGTCTCAGTGACCCTGAAGATGCTATCTCTACAAACAGACTGATTAATATGGGCGCGAACTTCCCAAGAAAAAAGAAAGTCAGACAAAGTACAAAAGAGGAAGATAAAGAGGGACCACTTAGTGGATGACAACTCACACCAAGTGGATGATAACTCACACCTACCCCACTAGTCTTTGTTTAGTTACCTGTATATATTGTTTGTGTTGTAATAGAGATAGTATGAGTTCCTAAACAAACAAAAGAATACAAAATGTATTAGTTGATAGGATCATCCTCTCATTGTAATCTCAAGCATAGATTGATCTATGAGACTCTATTTGTCACCCAAAGGGGATAGTTTACCGAAATTATCCCCTTTAAGAAGTTGAAGATGTTATCATGTAGTCAAGTGGGTTTTGAGTAATCTTGTAACATTTGTTAATCAATATTAATGAACTGTTCTTTATTTACTCAAATTTCATGGACCAACAATATGTTTTGAGATTCGAAGTCCACAATTTTTTTAGTACAACAAAAAACAACAATCCCATCTCCAAACTAACAAGACTCGAAATAGAAACATAACAACACAAAGACCTCAGATTCGTTCAAAGATCTTTAAAGATCTTAAGTGATTGAACAAAAACCCATCATAGATCTTGAACAAGAAATGAAAACAAAATCAAATACCTTACCCGGTTTTATGCGTGTCACCGGATTCCAGTAGGGGGTCGATTGATTTGTGTAATTTTCTTACTAGTGATTCGATTGGTTGTTTATGTTGATCTTTGTGTGCGTTGGATTTTGGTTGTGTGGAGAAGGTTGGTTTTCTTTGTTATAGATCTGTGATCGAGAGTGTGTTGGATTTTGGGGTATGATTTTTGATTTAGGATAAAGTTTATGTTGTTGTGAGATGACGAAGTGGCCTTGATGACCATACTTTTAAGGCCTCCATTGTTGTTATCTGAACTCAAAAGTCTGTGTTTTGATGAGTTATGTTGGATAACCAGAAAGGGTTGAAGATGTAAGGGTTAGGTGGATTAATATAGGAGGGTATTTTGGACATTTAATAAAAAGCACTAAAATATCTCCACCTAATTTTGTACTTGCAATGGACACTTGTCTCAAAAGTGGTGGAGTCGAGCAGTTGAGCGTGACCAAAATGGGAAAATGATGCTAAAAGTGACTATAAAATGGATCAACCTTTTTTTTTTGGTACTAATTTAGTAATTTTCTCTTTAATATATTGTTGCTAGCCAAAAAGTAAAGTGACAATTATATAAAAAAGTATCTTATGGACTTTTAAAATCCGTATACCTTCGATGTAAACACATTTTAGGTTTTAGTAATATATTGATTTCCATTTGAAATATGGTTGTCTTTAGGGCATCAAGATGGTTGGAAGTAGAATCTTGATTTTAACGGGAAGTTTAATGTTAATAAGCTTACTAAAACAATCAATGCTGTTACTTTAAGGCTAAATGTTATGGCTTTCAAATTTTGTTGGAATCCTTTTTGCTAGCCAAAACAATTGTATGAAATCCTTGTTGGAATCCTTTAGTGTTAAGAACTTAGGTTTGAAACAACAAGGATACCTAATGCAACAATATTTTGGCAAGTAGATTTTGTTGCATTAGGTATCCTTGCTGTTTCAAACCTAAGTTCTTTTTGTGGTCAAGTGATCAAATCCTCCGACCATTGTTTTTCCATTGTTCGAAAGGTTTGTTGGTTTAGGAAACATTTTGAAATTATTGGCAAATTTACCTGCATCCTCGTCTCTTAAACTTTACGAGCTTGCTGAATTACTTGCCTTCCATCCAGCCTCCCATCGGCCAACACATTTTTGTTAGCGGATGCTTATGGGCTTAGCCTAATTATACTTTGTATTAGCTTGTATTTGTGAAGTGGGCCCATTAGATTGTTATTAATACTCTTGATTGTAATCAGTTGAGAATCAATGAAAGTTAACGTTTTACATGGTATCAGCCTAACAAAACTAATCCTCTACAAACCCTAAAAAAAATTAAAAACAAAAAAAAACACCCTACATTCGTTCCTTATTGTTGCGCACAGCTAAACCTTATCGTACCTTTATAACCACCACTTATGCCCTTCCATCACCGTTATAATGACAAACGGTAACCCATCACCACCACCTCCTGCCCTCACGTTAGTTGAAAAACTATATGTTGTCAACAACATCAACAACGTTGTACCAGTCAGACTCAACATCGACGAGTAAAATTACTCGTCGTGGTGCTACTTTTTCAAAATCCATTGCAACAACTTCGGTGTTCTAAAGCACATTGAAGGTGTTACCGAAACCTCTTCTACATCCGCTCCACCAACGGATGAATGGCTCACAGCCGATTCCATTGTGATATCATGGATCTTCTTAACTCTTGCTCCCACTCTTCAAGGAAGATTGATCAAAGCCAGTCCCCCTACTGCTAAGGACGCTTAGGAACACGTCAAAAAGATTTTTCTCGACAACAAACCTACGCGTATAATTGCTTTAAAAGGTGAGTTACGTGTCATATAAATGGGTGATCTTACTGTCGATGCGTATTATAGAAAAATAGAATCCATTGTCACTCTTCTCAATGATCTTGGTTCACCTATGTCGGACGATGAAATTGTCACATATGCCATCAACGGTCTAAGTGAGAAGTTTGGAAACCTAGCGACTATTATTGCTCACAAAGACCCATTTCCTAAACTTGAGACCATGCATTCAATGGTCACGATAGAAGAGATGAGGCTCAACTCGAGGCCTCAAAGTTTGTCCAATAACACTTGCTCTTCTGCACCACAGGTCCTTCTTACCGAGACTAATGCTACTCGAAACCAAGACCCACGTAATACACGTGATGCACGCACAAACACTCCTCAGGTATGTTGTATCACTCTCCTGGTTTTTGTCATTGGGGAAACACATGTCGATTCATCCATGACTTTAATAGGTCAGGTAGTAGCAATAATATGAATGGGAACATAAGGAACAAAAATAATCAGTCGGCTAGGTCCTTTGCTAATCAGTCGCATGCTACCTTCAATAACCAAGCCAATCTGTTGGCATTACTTGAGGCCCAACAAAATCTTTTAGCCCAATTTGGTTTGCAAAGTACTTTGTGTCAAGTCCGGTCCACTCCACAACAGAACTCACCTTCGTTATTGGGTCAATGGCCCAGTCTACCTGGTTTTGTGCAGCCTAGTACACAGTAGACAACACATAACAACCTTGGTCTTTTAGGAACACAACAAGCTACGCAACAACTTACTCCACAGCAACATGTTTTACTTGCTCAAGCGGTGTATAGTTCAGGTTCTCAAGTTGCTCCACATGGTCAGGAAACACTTCTTCCTCAGGCATTCAACACCATGACACTTCAAGAACCGACCAATGCAAATTGGAACATGGACACTTGTGCGTCATCTCATCTTAACTCATCTGCTAATAATCTTAGTACTATTTTTAATTCTTGCATTTATCCATATGTCCTTGTTGGTGATGAGAAATCTACTCTCGTCACCAACACGGGCCATAGCACTTTAACCACTCCTCACAGAACCCTTCACTTAAATAATATACTTATTACCCCTAATATTGTTAAAAATTTAATATATGTTCGTCAGTTTGTATGTGATAATAAATGTACAATTGAATTTGACAAGTTCGGTTTTTCTGTGAAGGACTACTGGACCCGCCAAATCCTCCTCAGATGTGATAGCACCGGGGTTCTCTATCTTGTCACCACCCCGACTTCTCCTCAAGCCTTTATTGTCAGTCAAGACACGTGGCATCAACGACTTGGACATCCGGGAAGTGATGTGTTGTGTTCTCTTGTTTCTAGTAATTTCATTTCTTTTAATCAGACTAAGTCTCCCGTGCTATGTCATGCTGTCAACTTGGCAAGCACGTGCGGCTTCCTTTCGATATTATTCATTCTGACTTGTAGACTTCATCACTTGCGAGTATTACAGGTATTAAATACTATTTTTTGTTCCTAGATCATTTTTCACATTATTTATGGGTGTATCCGTTTCGTTCATTTTCATGCATTTGTTAAGAACCATTTTAATTGTGATATCAAATCCTTGCAATGTGATCATGGGGTGAATTTGACAACCATGCCTTACACCAACTATTTGCTTATAACGGAATTACCATTCGCTTCTTTTGCCTGAGAACATCCCAATAGAACGGGAAATTTGAACGAATGTTCCGCACCATTAACAACCTCATCCGAACCCTTTTATTTCAAGCTTACTTACCACCCACGTTTTGGGTTGAAGCTCTTCACATGGCAACCTATCTCTTGAATATCTTGCCTTCAACCGCAATAAATAACGAAACGTCACACACTCGCCTTTATAAGACTACGCCTTTATAAGGCTCGCCTTGTGGCAAATGGCAGCACAGAGCTTACACGTATTGATATGGATGAGACTTTTAGCCCGGTTGTTAAACTACCTACTATACGTACGGTTTTGAGTCTTGCTATTTCTAGACATTGGACTATTCATCAGCTTGATGTCAAGAATGCATTTTCGCATGATTTTTTTATCTGAGACCGTTTATATGCATCAACCTCCTATTTTCGGGATCCTCAACATCCCGATCATGTTTATTTTTTGCATATATCACTATATGTGCTTAAACAAACACCTCGGGCATGGTTTTAGAGATTTACTGCTTATGCTGCTTTCACCACAATCAGTGTGACTCCTCGCTTTTTATTTATCAACAGGAAGTTGATACTGCTTATCTATTGTTGTATGTTGATGATATAGTCTTGAATGCATTTTCTTCCACACTCCTACAGCGGGTTATTTCTTCTCTTCATGCGAAGTTTTCCCATGACTGATCTTGGCCTTCTTAATTATTTTTTGGGCATTTATGTGACATGTACTACTTCCGGGATGTTTCTTTCCCAATCGAAGTATGATGCTGAGGTTCTTGAGCGTGCCAATATGCTTCATTGCAATCCTTGTAGGACTTTAGTTGACACAGATACCAAACTTGCTACTGATGGTGATTCTGTTTCTGACCCCACTTTGTACTGTAGTCTTGTAGGTGCTCTACGGTATCTTACTTTTACTAGACTAGATATCTCCCATGCAGTTCATCAGGTTTGTCTTTTTACGCATGATCCTCGGGAGCCACATTTCTCTGCTCTCAAGAGGATCATGCGTTATGTTCGGGGGACCTTAGACTATGGGTTACAGCTTTATTCATCCTTGACATCACCCTGGTTGCATATTGAGACCAGATTGGGCTGGCTGTCTGACTACACGCCAGTATACTTCTGGTTATTGTGTTTTTCTTGGCAACAACCTTCTATCTTGTTTATCCAAGCGTCAGGTTACACTTTCTTGATCTAGTGCTAAAGCTGAATATAGGGGTGTTGCCAATGCTGTTGCAGAAACCTGTTGGTTACGTAATTTATTACGGAAGCTTTATAACCACTTTCGACTATTACTATTGTTTATTGTGATAATATGAGTGTTGTCTATCTCTCCTCCAATCCCGTGCAGCATCATCGCACGAAGCATATAGAGATTGACATTCACTTTGTTCGTGATTTGGTAGCTACTAGCATGTACGTGTTCTTCATGTTCCTTCCAGATATCAGTATGCGGATATCTTCACAAAAGGCTTGCCTACTGTGTTGTTTGATAAGTTTTGATCTAGCTTGAGTGTTCGATCCTCTCCCCCTCAAACTACGGGGGGCTTTTTGCGGATGTTTATGGGCTTAGCCCAATTATACTTTGTATTAGCTTGTATTTGTGATGTGAGCCCATTAGATTGTTATTAATACTCTTAATTGTAATCAATTGAGAATCAATAAAAGTTAAGGTTTTACAATTTTGATATAATGTTTCAAGGCTCTTTTTATGTTCTGATATGGACAATTTGAGATTGGAGAAATATAATTTGTCATGTTGAGGCATGATTATTGGAGTCATTAATTAAGCAAAATATTGTTGCCAAATGCCAATTTTGTCACTACATTGGATTACCAACTGGAGTCATCAAACCAGGAAAGGACCAAAGTCCTTTCCCATATAGAATATATGGTATCAAATCCTACCTCCACCTGCTTCATTTGATGTAATTTTATTTTGATATGTCCTATGGCTTTAGGTTAGACTTTTTTTGTTCTTTTTCTTTCTACTTTGCAGCAATCCTCCTTGGAAACCTGCTTTGGAAAATAGTGCCGATTTTGGTTATTTGGTTTGCTGCAAATAACCAAAATCGGCACTATTTTTTCTCTTTACGAATATGAACATGGCGAGAAAAATAGTTTTCTCGCTTCTTTCATTTGCTCGGCCCGCTTTAATAAGTTTGACATCTTCACATAAATACACTAACACAATCATGGAGAGCAAAGTGTAAATTGTTTGCTTGCTTCTTTCATTTGCTCGGCACACTTTAATAAGTTTGACATCTTCACATAAATACACTAACACAAATATGGAGAGCAACGTGTAAATTGTTTGCTTGCTTCTTTCATTTGCTCGGCACACTTTAATAAGTTTGATATCTTCACATAAATACACTAACACAATCATGGAGAGCAAAGTGTATAGAGAGCATGGATGAAGAGCAAAATGCATGGAGAGCAAAGTATTTTGCTCTCCACTTATACATATCACGAGCAAATGGCATAGATGGGAATGGATGATGAGCAAATGGATGGCAAGCAAACTTGTTTTGCTAGCTATGTTGCATTTCGTAACATAAGCTTCTAGGTGAAACGGTTTTCAAACCGTCCATACTCAAAAGTTTCCTCTTTTCTTGGCTCTTAAAAGAACATTGGACCTGTAGATCAAAAGATATACTCATTTTTGTAAGCATAACTAGAAGCTGAAACTTTCTGCATTTAGTGTCAAGGGTAAATTAGTCATTTCACCTTGGTTTTGAAATTATGTTGATCCAAAAGCACAAGTGTTGTTTGTACATTCATGGGATGTTGATTAACATCATAGTATTCAAAGAAACAAACCGCGCTTGCTATTTCTACCACCGAAGCAGAATATGTGTCAGCAGGGAAAGCATGTCAACAAGCACTATGGATGAAACAAGCTCTTGTCGACCATGTTACACACCAGAAAGAATGCGATCTTTTGCATTTTGTGTTTTCGAGTTAACACGAATTACACATATTTTGACTCGTTAGTAGTTACTATGAATGAAGAGAGAAGAATTGAATATTTGAAAGAAAAATACATATATAGATGAAAGCCTTACCTAAATAAGAATTTTAGAGTAAATTGCAAAAATCGTCCCTGTGGTTTGGCCAAATTGCACGTTTGGTCCCTGTGGTTCATTAAGTGCAAAAATAGTCCGGATTTGGCACTGTTTCATTCACTTTTGGTCCCCCACCAATAACTCCGTTAGTTTCCAGGCGTTACCTTTTGCACGTGCTTGGCACAAGGGGGTATTTTGGTCTTTATACATTATATCAATTAAATAACCCCACCCATCCCAATTAAATACCCCATCCCACCACTTACCCACTCCCAAACCCTGGTTCCCAAATCCAAAACACTGGTCCCCAAATTAAAACCCTAACCCTAAAAAAGTAAAAGGGGAAAAATCAATTCATTAAAATGGTGACGTGTTACTGTGGTAGTCAGACCCGTGTGCGTACTTCATGGACAAATCTTAACCCAGGACGTCGTTTTCACTCATGCCCAGAAGTTTTTGTAAGTATTAATTTGTAGTTATATTTTATCCACAAGTTATTGATTGAAGTAATAATTTGTAGGGAACGGATTGTGGGTTTTTTGATTGGGTTGATCCTCCAATGTGTGCTCGTTCAATGCAAATCATTCCTGGTCTACTTAATTCAAGAAACCAGCTTCAAGAATCATTGGTTGAAATGGCTGCTGGAAGACGAAGATTGAAGATATGGTTGATTTGTAGTTGGGTCTTGTTCTTGTTCTAAGCTGATAAAGCTAAGACTGTATATGTATGAATGTTCATCTTGAACTTAAAAATTGACTATAGTCAATGAATTTTGTTATATGTATGAATGTTCAAGTATGAATGATAATTTCAAGTTTAATGATACTGCTACTTATGTGTATGATTTTAAGCTGATGTTGGAATAACAACTGCAAGTTATATCCTTGTGTGTTTTGAAGCTGATATTGGTAACATTTTCAATTTACTCAGGAAAGGCACATCTGCAATTTACTCATCTGCAATTTGATATTGGTATTGGTAACATTTGCATAACACATCTGCAATTTACTCAGAAATGGTAACAGAGCTAATATTGATTACACATATGCAATACATTAAACATGACAACACATATGCAAAACATTAAACATTTGCAATTCACTAAGAAAGGGTAACACATCTGTAATTTACTCATAAAGGGTAACACATCTGCAATTTACTAAGAAAGGGTAACATTTGCAATTTACCAAGAAACATGACAACACATATGCAATACATTAAACATGACAACAGTAGAAAAGGTAACATTTGCCATACATTAAACAAGTTTTTCAACTTGCTAAACTGAAAATTTGCATCACAATTGTTCCCATCATGTCATAAGAGTACTAATACATAATAACCATAATGTCTACATGGAATTACTAATACATAAATATATTGTTACTTAACCAAATCTAGCAGCTCTTCCTTGATGCAGTTTTCTTTCCTTTTTTTGGACTTGCAGTGGTCTTGGATTGACTTGCAGATTTTTTCCTTGGGTTTTTCCCTGGTGCCTTTGACCCTAAGGATTGTTTACCAATTGCAGTTGGCTTCATTGGTGTATTGCACTGTGTATTGTGATGCTTGTTCCATTATAGCTTTGAAAAGCTTAGTCACACTTGGTGTTAATGGACCCTCACTTTTTTCAATCACTTTCTGAACCAACACAATCCTTTTCATTATATATTCCCTAACATATTCTAGTGTAGTATAAATAGGACTATCCCTAGCATTTAGTAACTGCCTATTAAAAACCTCACAGATATTGTTGATCAATAAATCACAATGTGCCCTTCCTGTCATAAGTATGTACATACAGTAAGCATCTTAATAATGAATTAAAAAGAAGTAAATTAGGTCATAATTGGTTACCTGAAAAGTGGCTTCTCATCATCACCTACATCACTATCAAATGAATCATAGTCCACAACCTCTAAAGCTTCATCTGTTACTTCAAAATGAGGTTTTCCACTTGGGTCAACATAATTTTCCCTATCAACATTGTGCCTTACAAAATCCTCCATGTTCACTTCCACATCATCAATAATATGCTCCTCATCAACAATATCCTCCATGTTCACTCCTGTGTCATTTTCATCACCTACATTCTTAGAGCTAGACTGTCCATGTGTATCTTCCACATTCAAATCAATGCCTATGTTCTCTACACCATCATCATCTACATTCTTAGAGCTAGACTGTCCATGTGTATCTTCCACATTTACATCAAAGTTTATGTTCTCTACACCATCATCATCTAAGTCAGCCATCTCAACATTGGTAATCCAATGCTCAACAAAAAATTCTATTTCCTTATTTGTTTCCACTACTTTTACCAACCTAACTAAATTATCATCACAATTCAGAGACCTTAAACCATTATCTAAACCTTTGTTTGACATCCTAAAGTGATAATACATAATGTCATCAGACTCATACCCTAGTTGAGTCATAATTGTGTTTATTCCCTCAACCTTAAGGTGATCCACATCAATGTAATCCAGGTATGTTGTCTCACTTGTGGTATACATCCTATTTGGTGCTTGTGTGAAGTATCCACTATGATTCAACTTCATAAAGAACATGGACTTGGAACCACCTGTATCATAATGAAAAAAAATCAATGAGCTAACAATGTAGTATCAAATAAGTGATTATTTCAATTAAAATAACTTCGGTTCTTAACATAAATTGTGTTTGGATCAATTGATACGCCATCCTTTATAAAAATAAATTTTTGAGGTGAAGACTCATTCATGTTTCTAATCGCATATATCTACAAGGACTGTAATTGCAATGGGGTTGAATAGCACGGATAAGAAATTAGGTTTTGGATTTGTAAAGCGTTTGACTTTTGGGGATCTGTCTTGGATTTGGGGGAAAAAGTAAACGGGATGGGGTATTTAATTGGGATGGGTGGGGTTATTTAATTGATATAATGTATAAAGACCAAAATACCCCCTTGTGCCAATCACGTGCAAAAAGGTAACGCCTGGAAACTAACGGAGTTATTGGTGGGAGACCAAAAGTGAATGAAACAGTGCCAAATCCGGACTATTTTAGCACTTAATGAACCACAAGGACCAAACATGCAATTTGGCCAAACCACAGGGACGATTTTTGCAATTTACTCAGAATTTTATGTAGAGACAAATATAATATTGATTCTGCCACAACTCGTCGAGACGAAAAACAAATTTTCAAAAAAGTTATCAATCCCTTACATAAACGATAAAAAGAGTAGTTGTTGACCATTTTAAAGAGATGCACCTATTGGTAGAGTTCCATTCAACCAGTGTAAAATGATGACTGAAGTTATCAGTGAAGACTTGATAACAAATACTCATATAATAAATACGCTGTACATTACATTAATAGAACATATTAACCCACTCTTCATCAATAGTTTAAACTTTAAACCAAATAAAAAAAGGAATTGGTCTGCTATTTTAAACACATAATTTCGATGTATACACGTTCTAGTCTTTAGTCTTCACTATATATATTACTGTTATAATAATTCATCATTTATAGAATTATAGATCCAAAAGTATTTGTCTTTGTCAGTTAACACTTAGCTTAAGTGTGCTGAAGACAAGAAGATAATGAGGCCACCACGTTTTGACAAATTTGGAATGAAGAAAGGTGCATGGAGCGAAGATGAAGACGGCAAGTTACGAGCCTTCATTCAAAAAAACGGCCACCCTAATTGGTGTGAAATTCCCAAGTTAGCTGGTATGGTCTACGACGAACCTAGCTAGCTTCTTGAAAAGTTCCAGTTAAGCTTATACATTTGCTTATATATTCTATTTTTATTTTTTGTTGTTTAGGTTTGTCTAGATCTGGGAAAAGTTGTAGGCTAAGATGGATGAATTATTTACGCCCGAATGTAAAACATGGAAATTTTACAAAAGAAGAGCAGGATGTCATTGTTGATTTACATAGCAAGCATGGCAACAAGTACGTTAAAAATTATTATTCAAATAATTGTATAGACGTTTTTAGATTCATTGTGACTAAATTAGTGGGATTATGTTATATCAACAGATGGTCAATGATGGCCGCACAACTGCCGGGTAGAAGTGACAACGAAATAAAAAACTACTGGCATACACATTTGAAAAGTCGGGTAAATATAGAAAGTACTAAAATAAGAAATGAACAAAATGAAAGTGTCGAGCCTAGCAAGGCTAATGCTGAAGGATGCTCGATGAACATATCGAACTCAAAGATGATCCAAGAAGAAGTTGGAATTTTATTAGCAGTATTGTCATCTAACTTGCCGCCGTCTTCTTCAACAATGGAACTTTCATCGTCAAGTGGCACCGTTAACGTTGTTCCAAGCGATGTTACACCTCCACGGTTTTGCAAACAAGCTGGTAGTTTTTGGACTGAGCCATTTTTACTAGACAACGAGATTCATGCATCATCAAATGAAAAAATCTTTTCACCATTGGGCTCAACAAACGATCTCATCTGCCAGGCTTCTTTCCAGGATAACATCATAGATGATGTGCTATTATGGTCAACCATCGAGTCCTATTTTCTAATCTAAAGCTATTCTTTTCGTTTTTTCGTCTCGATTGGGTTGGTGTTCCAAGTAGCTAATTCATTCTTTGTGGGCTCTGCAAATGCATTTGTTCAATAAAAGTCATGACAAATTAAAAAAATTTACTACACGCGTACGTGCTTGTTTATAGTATTGTAATCAATAATATAGTTTCATGACAATAGTCAGTTAGTCACTACAAGAAGTCAAATGTATCGATATTAAAGTATACAATATTATAAGAGTAAATTACACGGATGGTCCTTGTGGTTGGCGTTGACTTTCACGCTTGGTCCCTTGACTTTTTTTTTTGCACTCACAGTCCCTAACTCGGAAACTACTAACACATATGGTCCCTTGACCAAACGTCCGTTTAGTCAAACCGTTAAGTTGGCTAATTGTGAGGGTATTTTCGTCCGAACACTGTAGCAACTCTTTCCCTCTCTCTCATATATCTCTTTCCCTCTCTCTGATATATTTCTTTCTCCATTTGATACTTCTCATCTCATTTCACCAAACAATCTAAATATAAATAAAACCCCTTGCCTCAGTTCGACACCAAATACCTCAATTGGACACTCAAGATCATACCCACTTAATAATTTCATTTTCCACTTAACATGCTTATTGAGGTTTCTGATGTGGTGAGTGCAATCATTTACATGATTATTTCAACAGGTTTTGATTCAGTTGATGAAGAAGGCAGGGTTTGATTTGGGACTAGCGGCTAGTTATGTTCATCTGAATGTTGTTTACGTGAAAAAAGGGGCATAATAGGTATGCGTTTTTGTCGTATGTTTGTTTAGGTATGTTTCAAGATTTTGATACGGAAAATTTTGGCGTGGATGGAAATGAGGGGTGTGATGATAATATAATGGAGTTTGTTAATATGTCTAGCTCAATGTGGTTACTTCATAAATTGGCTCGTTCGTTTAGTCCACCAGTCGAGATCTTTCAAGTGGAAAAAGGGGTCGACTTTTCAATGATTTATATGGAAGATGTAACAAGAAAAGATGCATATTATGATGAGGGTATATCAAAGGTGGGATTTACGGTCGTACCCGGGTTCAAAAATTGGAAGAACTATGGTATTGTGCGAGGAAAGAGTATGCGCGAGATGGGTTGTTTTTGTTTTTGGAGATGTTGGTGGGTGATTGTGGGTGAAGGTTAGTGATACCACTTTGGTTTGTGTTTTGTCTGTTGTTGCGAAAGTTGGGTGTCTTGAGATTGGTGTTGGTGTTCATGGGTATATTGTGAAGACGGTTTGTAATGTTGAGAGTGATGTTTATTTAGGTACTGGGCTTGTTGATATGTACACCAAGTGCGGGTGTTTGGATTCAGCTTTGGATGTGTTTATGAGTATGGGATGTAAGAATGTTATGACTTGGACAGCTATGGTTTCGGGCTTTGCTGTTCATGGGAAAGGAAAACAAGCTTTGAAGTTTTTCAATGACATGATAGAATCCGGTATTGTGCCTAATTCGGTGACATTTATGAGCTTGTTGTTTGCTTGTTCTCAAGCAGGGCTTCTTGAGGAAGGTCTTTATTTTGTTTCATGATATGACAATGAAGTTTGGTATTGTACCTTTGTCACATCATTATGGTTGCATTGTTGACCTTCTTGGGCGAGTGGGACACTTATATGAGGCATATGAGTTTATCATCAGTGAAAAAGTTGAAGGCGATGAGGTGTTATGGCGGAGCTTGTTACATGCTTGTAGGGTGCATAATGATATTGTGATGGGTGAGAGAGTGGCGAAGATTCTTATCTCGATAAAGCCAGAGATGACTCTTGAAGCGTATGACAATAGCGAAGATTATGTTGCTTTATCTAATATATGTGCTTCTGCGGGAAGGTGGGAAGATGTAGCTGTAGTGAGAGAGGAAATGAATGATAAAGGGATGGAGAATAAAGCTGATGGCATAATTGGACAATCAGTTGTACAAGAGGCCTCAGAAGACAACACCATTAGCTCAAAATACATGCAAGTGTCAAGACAGATAATGCAACAGCCAGCCATCAAGTTCACACCTTGAAGACTACTGCTGCAACAATTCAAAGAAGCACCAAGTTCAAACTACATCAGTCCATATTAGTCTGTTGCAACCGCTTCTAGAAATATAGCAATGTATTAGCAGTAATGTAACAAGTAACATAGAAGTAGTATAGCAGTGCTTTGTATAGTATAAATACCTTGTAACACCTCATTTGTTCTTAATCAATTCAATATACCTTTCACCTCAACTGTGTGTTTCTCTCAACTTACTTTAAAAAGAAAGACTTATTGAGATTGAGAGAAAAGTGAAATTGATATTATTGAAGTTGAAAAACTTATGGTCAAATGACCAATTACAGAGTATTTATACAAGACTGTTACAGACTACTGCTAACTACAATACTTCAATTCTGCTGCTACACTATAACATTTCTGCTGCTTAAACTATAACCATTTCTGCTGCTAAGCTACATCAATTCTGCTGGTAGGCTACATCAATTCTGCTGCTACTTCATATCATGCTGCATTTCTTCAGACACTTGGAGTGATGAATGTAGTTTGTAGATACTGCATTGACCTTGTGTCCATTAAGACTTTCCCCTTATGCCTGACTTTGACCCAAAACCATCTCAAAAGCCTTTCGAGACAATTCAAGTTTGGTTGTTGCCTTTGTCTGACTGACATTTGGTTGCTGATTTCCATCATCTCAAAAGCCTTTCGAGACAATTCAAGTTTGCCACATTTTGCATACATGAAAACAAGAGCAGTTAAGGCTGTCGTATCATCCAAAAAACAATGCCTGTAGATATAACCATGTGTCTCCTTACCTCCCCGCAAGCTTTCTAAATTTGTACAGGCGGTCAAGACAGCTGTCAATGTAATCTGATTAGGGCTAAATCCCGCTTTTTGCATTTCAGCAAGTAACTCCAAAGCTTGTTGTGTTCGTCCAGCTTGTAAAGACCCACATATAACAACATTCCAAGATGCATAGTTTAATCTCAAGCCTCTACTCTTCATCCTTTCGAATATAGCAAGTGCTTTCACAGCTTCTCCGTTCTCAAAATACGCCGATATCATCACATTATACGACACAATATCTCTATTACTCATTCGATTAAACACCAATTCAGCTTGTCTAAGACATAAACAACCAGCATACATATCCACAAGCGCACTACTAATAAAAACATTCCCACCCAACCCATTTTTCACCACAAATCCATGTATCTCTCGACCCAAATTCAAACACTTCAAATCAGAACAAGCAGGAAGAATCGACGAAACTGAAACCGAATTAGGCCTCACTCCATCCAAACACATCTTTCTAAACATCTCCAAACCCTGCCTCACCTTCCCACAACTAACATAACACGAACACATTGACGTCCAAGAAATCACATCTCTAAACTCCAATTCCTCAAACGCCCTTTTCGCCCCATCAACACACTTACATTTCCCAAACATATCAATCATCGCATTCCCCAACAAAATAACCTTATCCAACCCAAAAGCAACCGCATCTTTATACGCCCTCTGAGCCTCATTAAGATCTCTAGATTTTGAAAAAACAATGCCCTTTAGAATTAACAATGACATCTTTCAAGCAAAATCTACCCCACATTCTTCTCAAATGATGATACCTCAATTCAGGAGCTGACATTTTGACATTTTGACACCAAACACAAACATAATCATGTATCTTGTTATTGTTATGGTTTTGATATATTGATCGAGTGAATATTTGGAGTGATGGTACAGTGAATGTGTGTTTGTATAGATCTGGGTTTTGGAGTGTGTTTCCAATATTTTAGATCTAAATCGGTTTTGGTGGATTTGTGTGGTTAAATTTTTGATCGAGTGGATTTTTGATGTTGGTGATGGGTGGCTGAATATTGAAGAACAAAATGTTGAAAATGATCGGATTTATGTTAGTGAAAGAAAAGAGAGGGAGAGAGATGCTACAGTGAACGGACGAAAATACCCTCACAATTATACAACTTAACGCCTTGACCAAACGGACGTTTGGTCAAGGGACCATATGTGTTAGTAGTTTTCGAGTTAGGGACTGTGAGTGCAAAAAAAAAAAGTCAAAGGACCATCCGTGAAAGTCAACGCCAACCACAAGGACCATCCGTGTAATTTACTCATATTATAATAACAATAGCTGCTAGACGAGGACAAAAACATCGCCATTGTGACACGCTTTAATGACACATAGTAAAGGGTCGATCATATGTCTATAGCGGTATTACAAAGTGTTAGATGATTTAACTTTTTCTGTTTCCTTTAAATAAATTTAAAAAAAAAATGTATATATATTCTTTTTTTCTTTTTCTCTCTAACTTAAAAGGAAGATGCGGAAGAACAATTTTTATAAGCAGACTTGATTTTTCTAGTATTCAGCCTCTTACCTTTAAAATTCAACTTAAGGTACAAAAGTTTTAGATACATTCTCACTTAATGGGCTTAAATTGATTGTTTAACTCGTTGTTATTGCAAGTTTTGCTCATTATTTTTGTATGATATGTTGTTACTTTAATTAAATTAATCCCATATGTTGTTACTGCGCTTTACAAACTTAACAATATGTAACAAATAAGTTAAATTGTCATTTTTACCTATCATTTGATTAAATAAGTAAATTTGGCAAACGCTGAAAAATGGCATATCAACTTATTCTTAATCAAAATCAAATCCAACACTCTATTTAGAATCACTGATTTTTAGTCCGCAAATTGTCACGAACCAAATTCGGAAGGGTCAGGTTCTGCTTCGAAGCGTGCTGAATGAATGGGGTCATGGTTTATCATATTGGTTTTGATGGAGTACCACAACGATAAAGGTGTAGCATGTGCCACGAGTAGAGGACTCGACATGACACCACATTTGGTAGGGAGTTGGGGCCAGTCACATGATGAGTCCAAGGCAGGATGAAACTATTGAACCTCTATTATACGCGGGACGGGTGACTTGACCTTATTAGGTTAAGGACGCAATCGGGTCAAAGGAATGACTCCGTGACAAGTGGTATGAAAGCCAAGTCGGACCAAGGCGGACCGAAGTAGAGTCGTTCATGTCTTTCTTAGAAAGTTCTTAAAACTGCTGGTTGTGCAATGGTGGCGGGAGAGTTCTCTCGGGATGTGGAGGATAACATGATGTCATGTTAAGTACACAATGTCGCATTCGATTGAAGCCAATGGTCTAATTCAAATAGGATGACAGTAGTTGCACATTGGATCTCAAGTCGTTAAAAAGGGTAATGGACTAATCTAAGAGGGAAGATAGTTGTTGCACGCTAGGACCCAAAAAGTCAAAAATTGAATATCCCTTTAAGCCACGAAGCTGGAGCAAAGCCAAATCATTTGAGGGAGGTCATTTGTTGAGGTGAATGACCATGCACGAGGTCGTGCATGAATTAATGGTGGGAGAATGTCACGAGCCAAATTCTAAAGGGTCGGGTTTTACTTAGAAGTGTGTTGAATGCGTGGGTTCCTGGTTTATCTTGTTTGTATTTTCGGAGTACCCTAACGATAAAGGTGTGGTACATGCCACGAGTAGAAGACTCGACATGACACCACACTTATAGGGAGTTAGAGTCGCTCTCCTGATAAGTGCAAGCCAGGACGAAATCAGTGAACCTCTATTATACACGAGAAGGATGGTTGGTCCTTATCAGGTAAAGGACGCCACGAGAGATCGAAGGCACCATGACAACATAAACACTTATTTTGAAGCCTACAAAACACCAATCCCAAACACTTCTTTGTTACCGAAAAGGATGGGTTCATATTAAACGTTTAACTCGTACTCATATTAAAATAATAATAATAATAATAATAATAATAATAATAAATATGTGGCTAGCATATACCTAAGTTAAAAATTGTGTATAGAACTATCTTAAAACTATCATCATAATCATATAGATCATATGATGATAAAATGAGTTTATATAACTTTTGTTTAATGAATAAATCCATTGATTTTGCTATGGAGCGTGCAGCTTGTCAATAACTCTTCCTATTGGTGTTTACTATCATCTATATTTGATCTTTCTTACAATATAACAAAACATTAATAAAGGTATTTAACAAGATTGAAAAAAATGAGAAAAAGAAAGGTATGTAACATTTGTATAACTTTGTTATAAAAAAATACGTCCTTTAAAATTAGTTTTATATCTAAGCTTTACATATATGACAACCACATGATCATATAACCTATCCGCTTGATAAAACTGTCTTATAAGGAGTCCAATAATATTTGCTAGTAATTTTCGTTTGCGAAAATTACTGTAATAACCATGCACATTTGCATCTATCTCAGAATGCCTAAGCATTTTTTATTTATCAAAAAATACCCATTGATCCTGCGTATCATTGTACGCAGGTTACGCGAGATTATGTGTATTCGATCCAAGCCGTCCAAAAAAAAATTAAATAGTAGTATCCCGCGTACATATTTACGCAAGATGCGCAAGATACAAAAAAAAATGTAAAACACTATCCCGTGTTTAAATGTACGCAGGATGCCTAATTTACGCAAGATACAAAATTAATTAAATTGGAAAGTGTATGCATGATGTTGACTTTTACATTTTAAAACTTTTTAATAGTTACAAAAATCACCCTTTAACTTTTTAATAATTACAACTTTTTTATATAACAAACTATATTCGTCAAATAGTTATTAAATATCTATCAAATTCTTTAATGAAAAAAATATCGTTGCGAAGAGCTCTAAATTACGAACAAAACAAGCCCAATATTAACATGCTTTTGACGTACGTATGATTTTATAAAAAATGTTAATATGTATATATATATATATATATATATAT
The DNA here is from genome assembly GCA_021014915.2 of Artemisia tridentata subsp. tridentata. Taxonomy (NCBI): domain Eukaryota; kingdom Viridiplantae; phylum Streptophyta; class Magnoliopsida; order Asterales; family Asteraceae; genus Artemisia; species Artemisia tridentata. The sequence continues at coordinate 244,609,892 of CP139501.1, forward strand.
ATATATATATATATATATATATATATATATATATAGGGGAGCTTTATTTTCAGAACCCTGTTAAGTGCGGGAACTGCGAGAACTCCAAATTTGCATTAGAAAACGTGCATGTTCATATAAAACATGTATGTTTTCTTACATACACCTTAATACGCATGCATGCGTATTAAGGTGTATGTAAGAAAACATACATGTTTTATATGAACATGCATGTTTTCTAATGCATAATTGGAGTTCTCGCAGTTCCCGCACTTAACAGGGTTCTAAAAATAAAACCATTTTGCATTGATTTGTTGCACTTAACAAGTTTTTATTTGAACATGTATGTTATGCATGTATGTGTATTAAGGTGTATGTAAGAAAACATACATGTTTTATATGAACATGCATGTTTTCTAATGCAAAATTAGAGTTCTCGCAGTTCCCGCACTTAACAGGGTTCTGAAAATAAAGATACACTATATATATATATATATATATATATATATATATATATATATATATATAAATTTCACTTTTAAAATTTTTTTAATAATTACAAAAATCACTCTTTAACTTTTTAATAATTACAACTTTTTTATATAACAAACTCTATTCGTCAAATACTTAGTAAATATCTATCGAATTCTTTAATAAAAAAATATCGTTACGAAGAGCTCTTAATTACGAACAAAACAAGCTCAATATTAACATGCTTTTGAAATACGTATGATTTTATAAAAAATGTTGAAGTTTGATATATATATATATATATATATATATATATATATATATATATATATATATATATATATATATATATATATATATATATATATATAAAATATATATATATATATATATATATATATATATATATATATAATTTTTTTATATATATAAAAACTTTAACATTTTTTTATATATTTATATCAAACTTCAACATTTTTTATAAAATCATGCGTACGTCAAAAGCATGTTAATATTGGGCTTGTTTTATTTGTAATTAAGAGCTCTTCGTAACGATATTTTTTCATTAAAGAATTCGATAGATATTTACTAAATATTTGACGAATAGAGTTTGTTATATAAAAAAAGTTGTAATTATTAAAAAGTTAAAGGGTGATTTTTGTAATTATTAAAAAGTTTTAAATTTTAAAAGTGAAGTTTGATATATATATATATATATATATATATATATATATATATATATATATATATATAGGGAGACTTTCTTGCGAGAACCTTCCTATCTGCGATAACTGACAGAACCACCAAAAACATACATGCACGCCTTTTAAAATAAAATAAAAATACATGCAAATCATCAATAATCGTAAGTATCCACCTATGTTCTTCAATATCATCATGAACTCATCCTCTTTTTTCACAAAAACCTTACACACGGCCGCAATATTATCATTGCACGCCTTATAAGAACATACATGCACACCTTCAAATAAAAATTTTGTATTTCCAATTTCTTATCAAATTCTTTAGAACAAACATGTTTTTTTTAGAACATATGTGCAAAAATACAATTATTGAAGGCACACATGTATGTTTTTGGTGGTTCTGTCAGTTCACGCAGATAAGATAGTTCATGCGTACGTCAAAAACATGTTAATATTGGGCTTGTTTTGTTCGTAATTAAGAGCTCTTCGTAACGATATTTTTTCATTAAAGAATTCGATAGATATTTACTAAATATTTGACGAATAGAGATATCATACTTCAACATTTTTTATAAAATCATGCGTACGTCAAAAGCATGTTAATATTGGGCTTGTTTTGTTCGTAATTTAGAGCTCTTCGCAACGATATTTTTTTCATTAAAGAATTTGATAGATATTTACTAAATATTTGACGAATAGAGTTTGTTATATAAAAAGTTGTAATTATTAAAAAGTTAAAGGGTGATTTTTGTAACTATTAAAAAGTTTTAAAATGTAAAAGTCAACATCATACGTACACTTTCCAATTTAATTAATTTTGTATCTTGCGTAAATTAGGCATCCTGCGTACATTTAAACGCGGGATAGTATTTTATATATTTTTTTTTTGTATCTTGCGCATCTTGCGTAAATATGTACGCGGGATACTGCTATTTAATTTATTTTTTTTTTTTTGGACGGCTTGGATCGAATGCACATAATCTGGCGTAACTTGTGTACGATGATACGTAAGATCAATGGGTATCTTTGATAAATCAAAAAAGCTTGAGCATTCTAAGATAGATGCAAATGTGCATGGTTATTATAGTAATTTTCGCTTTTCGTTTTGGTACCACTATGGTCTACCAGTAATAACCACGTAGACATAAACATTGATCCTCGTAAATCACATGCACCCTGTCTTCTAATATTCTGTCAGAGTTATATACTGTTGTATATAATACGCCGTATTAGAACAAATAAAACCCTCTACTCTTTTCAATCACATGTCAATTTCTTAAATTTTAAAAAGTAAATAGTTGTTGAGTTTCTTTGAAGGGTACGTTCGCGGTAGTATCCAACTGTCTTGCTAGTAAAGGACTTCCACGAATCTAGCCAGTGTAAAAACTTGACTGGACTTATCAATGAAGACTTGATAACACCACGACTTTGAAATAAATAATAAATATGTTTAACCGTACATGAAAAGACAGAATATCAATGTTCTCTTCCACATAGTCCAAACGATACATTTTAATACATTGTTTCTAGCCAAAAAGTGTCGTAACAAAAATATAAAAAAGTCCTTATGGTCTTACAAAATCCATATATAGCTTCGATGTAAACACGTTTTGGTCACCTATATACTTTAGTGGCAGTGAAATCTAGAAACATAAATCTTCATCAGTTACCACTTATTATAAGAAGATGGTTAGGGCGCCACGTCTTGACAAATTTGGAATGAAGAAAGGTGCATGGAGTGAAGATGAAGATGGTAAGTTACGAGGCTTTATCGAGCGATATGGCCACCCAAACTGGTGTGAGATTCCCAATCTCGCTGGTATGATCTACTTCCTAATTATAATTAGAAAGATCCAATTAACTTACATATTTGCTTATATATTGTTTTTTGGTTTGTTTAGGTTTGTCTAGATCTGGAAAAAGTTGTAGGCTACGATGGATGAATTATCTACGCCCGAATGTAAAGCATGGAAATTTTACAAAAGAAGAACAAGATATCATTGTTGATATACATTGCAAGCTTGGCAACAAGTAAGTACTGTATAATATAAAGTACTTTGAGCAGTGTATATAGATGCATGTTTAGAGATTCACGTTGACTAAATGTGATTATGTTATGTCAACAGATGGTCAATGATGGCTGCACAATTACCCGGAAGAAGTGACAATGAAATAAAAAACTACTGGCACACACATTTGAAAAATCGGGTTAATAGAGAAAGTACTATAATGAGAAATGACCATACTGAAATTCTCGAACCAAGCCAGGCTTGCGTAGAAGGATGTTCGATAAAAATGTCGAACTTAAAGACGACCCAAGACGAGGTTATGATTTTATTGGCAGTACTATCATCTCAATCACCATCATCTTTTTCAACAAGTGAAATGTCATCCTGCTCTCTGAGTGTCTCAGATTATGTTGTCTCAAGTGATGTTACACCCCAGTTCTCCAATATAGCCGCAAGTTGTTGGACTGAGCCATTATTATTAGACGACGAGATTATTCTATCATCAAGTGAAAAAATCTTTTCACCATTAGGCTCAACCAATAATCTCATCTGCGAGGCTTCTTTCCAGGATATCATCATGGAAGATGTGCCTTTACGGTCAACCATCGATTCTTATAGTTTAATCTAAAGCTAATTCATTCTTTATTTGCACATGGATCAATAAGCACTTATCTCAAAAGTTATGACAAATTTGATACTATTACACGCGATGGTGTTTATCAGTGGTATATTTATCAAGGGTTTTTCTATGTTGTGCTCTAAGGGCACAATTTAAACACATCATAAGTACACCAAAATTATATAAGGACCCACATAAATGTACGCTTGTCTGTTTACGTGTGGTAATTGGGGTGAGATTGGTATCCTGATAGCAATTAGAAGTCACGAATAGTACGCTTTCAGATCGATTAAATTGGAGTGTATACCAATTAACGACCGGATAAAATCTAATTGATTCAAGTTTGTGAATGAATGTATGTTTGCAGAATTCGTTATGATCAAAATCGGTTTGATCAGCCTCTGTTTTCTATATCTCAAAATAGAGAATATATTAGACCCTTTATAGGGTCGGTTATTGGGTTCTGATAACTGCAAAACAGTTATATTAACTGTAACCAACTATCAGCAGAATCTACACAATCAGCAGGAACGCTGCACTATCGGCAGGAACCATACACTATCGGCAGAAACCACATCAGCAGAAACCATGCACTATCAGCAGGAACCACGCTATCAGCAGAAACCATCTGCTATCAGCAGGAACCATATCAGCAGAAACGAGCATCAACTTTATATGTTTTATTTGGTGAAAAACAAATTCTAATGAATTTCTAACATAGCAATGTTATACCAAATAAAAAAATTTCCAGCTGACCTGGCAGCTCGACCCCAGCCAGGGGCTCTGCCCCTTGGACCCTGCCAGGGGCTGCCGCCCCTTGGACCCTGCTTCTCTCAGGGGCGTTGCCCCCGAACCCCCACCAAGGGGGCTACGCCCCCTTGGAACCCCCGTTAGTCCAGTTAATATCCAAATAAGTGTCGACCCTTATTTGCATATTAAACTCAATCTATTTTACACTAAAATACCAACAATAAATGTACACTTGTCTGTACTTTCATGTAAATCGCTATGTACTATTTCGTGAGCCCCTTTGTACTTATGGTGTGCTTAACTTGTGCCCTTGAGCATATTCAACCTTTAATGCACCTAGTGCGTTAAAGTTCCAAATGGGCGCGTTAAAGTTCCAAATGGGCGAGTTAAACGTTAAAAGGTAGCTGCGTTAACGCAGTGTTAAGGGGATGCGTTAACCCCTTAACGCTGCGTTAAGGGTAGTTTGTGAGTGTTTTTTAAGGTGAGTTATGATTGGGAATGTTTTTTTTTAGTTAAAGGTGAAAAGGTTAAAGCTGATGTGGTGCTGACGTGGCAGTGTGTTAAAGTTTAACCCGTGTTACGGTTGAGAGTGCTCTTAGGGCACAAGTTAAAAAAACTCATTTATCAATAGTATATTATATTAACAGTCACAACATGAAGTGACGAACGATGCTCTTAATAAGTGACATGGTTTAATCACACACTTTAAAGAGTTACAAAGTATTGGCCGTAATGGTTTGGGTATTTTTTTAATCTTTTTGGCGAAAGGAAAAAATATATAAAAAATTGAAAATGATTTTTAACATAGTTGAAGATCAGTTACCACACCATTTGTGAGATCATATGACAAGAAGCTAGAACCAATTGAGAAAAAACTATAACACATAATCTGTAAACTAAATACCTATCTTTTGAACACAAACTTAAATGTCAACAAGGACTTCTTAGAACTTCGATCGTGTGAGGTTGATAAATGCCAATCGAAATATTAAAGGCAACTTCATTAATTGCTAGTTAGAGAAGAAATGTGACACTTGATCAACAAAAGGCATACAAAATAACCATCTTCAATTGCTTAAAACGATGAAGAGAGACAAGATCATCTCGATCTGTAAACTTGAAAGTAAGGAATGAAAGTATATGTTGAGAGAGAAACTTAATCATTTGACGTAGCTTTGCTATGTTAATTTATTTCTTCCAAAAACTCTTGAATGTCGAATTATTCTCGTAGTCCCTTACGTCATTACCTGTATGAATACCCAACGATCTCCATATATTTTTTATGTAAACAAATGTCTCCTAAGGACTCATCATCATTTATGAAATAAACCCTACTTACAATGTTGACATACGTTCACCATCATCTTCTAAGGACTCATCATAAGACAAGCCATCCTAACGGTATCGGTATTCAAAGGTACAGATTTAAGGTTTAGTTCATATATTATGAAATTTTAGTGTAACAAAAATTCAAAAAAGTCCAAATTCATTTGTACCTTCTTTATGGTCTATGGTATTTACCACAGAGACGCTCACATTTTTTAATGTGCGAGTAACACTCATAGGCACACAGCGACCTTTTAGTATTTGATTTATTTACTTTTGATTTTGGGTGAAGATTACGTACTTTTGTTTTTGGGTGAAGATTATATACGTCTGTTATTACCTCGATCTATAGTAAAACATTAGAACCCATGGACACACTGTCTTACGATACTCTGTCATAGAGATATGCTGTTGTGTGGCACATGTACGTATTTCTCTGCTGGCGAAAGAAAGAATCTTCTCATAAAAATATTCATATTAAGTGGCTGTGAACCATTTCTGTAGTTAACATTCGTCACCATAAAGTTTAAAAAGTTTAAATCGACGAGAAACCCTTAACTCGTGCACGATTTTGGGCTGATCTTTCCCAAAAGACAGTCTTAGACAATGAGCACTTGCTGCAGTAACATTTCAACTAGAAGTTAGGATTGAACCAAAGAATTATGTCTTCAAAAACTCTCCTTAACCGGTCAGCTAAACATCCGCAATGAGTGAGTGATACTATCAGAACAATGCTCCAACGGTACCCACTAATTATGTGTACCCACTAATACACAACACAACAACAACAAACCTAATCCTGCCGGGGCAGGGTATTGGGGATGTAGAATGTAGACAGACCCTACCCCTGCCCCTAGGTAAACCCGGGAGTAGAGAGGCTGCTTCCAAAGAGACCTCCGGCAAGTGCATGTGTGCGCGTGAGAGAGTAAGGGCAGGAGAGCAACTGAGATACCATAGCAGACAACAAGAAGGCAACAGAGCAGGCAAACAAGCAAACACAAAAACGCAAACACAAAAACATAGAAGGAACAAAAACACAAAAAGCACAGAGTACAGTACCAAGAAAAACAGGCAAACCTGAGGAGGCAAGACATAGCAAAGCAGGGCAACGCACGGGGCCTAGAGCTAAGGCAAAGCAACCACACAAAGCAAAGCAAAACAGAGCAACGTACGGCGCCTAAAGCTAAGGCAAAGCAACCAAACAAAGCAAATCAAAGCAAAGCAGGACAACACATTGGGCCTAAAGCTAAGGCAACGCAACCCAACACACCTAGCCTGAGCTACCCGCAAATCCAATTCTATCTCTTCACGCCTTCCTATCTGAGGTCATGTCCTCGGACAAGAGCAGCTCCTTCATGTCGAGCTTAAGTCTATCCTCCCATCTGAGTTTGGGTATGCCCCTTCTTCTGACGCCGTCCACCACTAGCGCTTCGACTCTTCTTATGGGTGCTGATTGTGGCCTCCTCTTTACATGACCGAACCACCTGAGCCTTCCTTCTCTCATCTTCGAAATAATAGACTCGACCTCAAGCTTAGCTCTGAAAACTCCGTTCGGGATCATGTCCATCAAGGTCTTACCGCAAGTCCACTTTAGCATTCTCAGTTCCGCCACCTCGACCCTGTTAGCATGGGCTTTGGAGATAGGCCAACACTCAGACCCGTACAACATAGCCGGTCTAATCGCCACCTTATAAAATTTACCCTTTAGCTTTAATGGGACGTTCCTGTCACAAAGGACTCCCGACGCCGCCCTCCATCTCGCCCACCCAGCTCTAATCCGGTGGGTTACGTCTTCATCTATCCTCCCTGATTTGTGAATCATCGATCACAGATATCTAAAGTACTCCTTGGGTGGAAGGATCCGGTCACCGATACGTACATCCATATCTACGTGGTGGCCTGACTCGATCCTCCCAAAATCACATCTCATGTATTCCGTCTTCTCTCTGCTCACTCGTAGACCATTGTCCTCTAGGGCCTCCCTCCAGTGCTCAAGTCTGTTGTTTAACCTTTCCGCCGATTCTGCCACCAACACAATGTCGTCAGCGAAAATCATGCTCCACGGTATGCATTCTTGAATCCCTTGAGATAACTCGTCAAGAATCAGTGCGAAGAGGTACGGGCTAATGACAGATCCTTGGTGGAGTCCCACTTTCATAGAGAAAAACTCTGAGATCCCCACTGAGGACCGTACACGGGTCGTAGCCCCCTCATACATATCTTTAATGACTCTGATGTACCTCCTTGGGGTTCCTTTATCAATTAGGGTTCTCCAAATTAACTCTCGAGGAACACTATCATATGCCTTTTCGAGGTCAAGGAACGCCATATGCAGGTCCTTTTGTCTTTCTCTATACTTCTCCATGAGACTTCTGAGAAGGTGGATAGCCTCAATCGATGACCTCCCTGGCATAAAACCAAATTGGTTCTCAGACACCCTCGTCTCCCTTCTCAATCTTCTCTCAATAAGTCTCTCCCAAAGCTTCATTGTGTGGCTAAGAAGCTTAATGCCCCTATAGTTGCTACACACTTGCACATCCCCCTTGTTCTTATATATGGGAATGACTTCACTGAGTCTCCATTCTTCTGGCATCTTATCACCGGAGAAGATCTTGTTGAAAAGGCAAGTCAACCATCCAACCCCCTCATCACCCAGACACCTCCAGGCTTCAATGGGGATTTGGTCCGGCCCTACTGCTTTGTTTCTCCCCATCTTCTGTATTGCCACCTTCACTTCTGGTTGGCTAATCCTCGAATAGTAGCACTCAGGAAGTTGGCTGGGGTTCTCTTCTTCACCTCTCTCTTCCGTATACCTTCCGTTGAAAAGAGAGGAAAAATACTCTCCCCATCTTTTCCTAATATCCTCTTCGTTCACAATGGTTCGTCCGCCTTCATCTCTGATATATTTTATGTTACCTAAATTCCCCCTTCTTCTTCTCTCTCGGGCTTTAGCAATCCTGAATATATCGTTAGCTCCCTCCTTGGAATCCAATTTCTTATACAACCCTTCGTACGTTTTGTCCTTCGCCTGGGCTACTGCCTTTTTCGCTTCTCTTTTCGCTACTTTATACCTCTCTTCTGCGACTGTAATATCAGTTTGGTGTCCCTCTCGGCATGAAAGGAACTCTTTGAACCTAGCTTGTTTTGCTGCAACCTTGGATTGCACTTCCTCACATAACCACCAAGATTCCCTGCTGCTGGGCAGCTTGGATCTCGCTACCCCGCTAGCCACACCAAGTGAATCCTTTGCAGCGTCTTTAATTATGCCGGCAAGAGTGTTCCACATCTGGTCCGCGTCTCTATCAGTCAAGTCCTCCGACCTAATAGAAAGTCCCTCTAAGACTTTCCCTCTAAACGACTATGCCGCGTCACTGTTCAAATTCTTCCATATGATCCTCGGCAACTCGGTCGCTACTCTCCTATGACTTCGCCTCTCAAAGAGTGCATCCAGGGCTAACAATCTGTGTTGGGATGAGCATGCCTCGCCCGGGAAAACCTTGCAGTCTCTAGATGCTCTAAGATCCCTTCTACGCACAAGCAGAAAGTCAATCTGGGAGTAGAGGCCCCCACTCTGGAAGGTGATCAAGTGAACATCTCTCTTCTTGAAGAAAGAGTTCGCTACAACCAAGTCGTGAGCCGTAGCAAACTCTAAAATCGAGCGGCCTTCGTCATTCCTAACTCCATAGCCAAATCCTCCGTGGACCCCCGCATAACCATCCGTTCCCGCTCCTATATGACCGTTCAAGTCGCCCCCTATAATCAATCGTTGTTCCGACGGGCACTCCCTTACAAGCTCGTCGAGCGAGTCCCAGAAGCTCTTCTTATCTGCTTCACTCCGGCCCACCTGTGGTGCGTAAGCGCTGATCACATTAACGGTCTCTCCATCAATTACCAAAGTAATCGCCATGATCCTATCGCTACTCTTGATCACTTGCACTACATTATCCTTAAGACCCGCCTTCAAAATAACTCCAACTCCATTTATCGCGGTCCTAGAGCCCGAGTACCAAAGCTTGTACCCGTTACCCTATCTCGTGCTAGAACCCTTCCTTTTAGTCTCCTGGAAACACGCAATATCCACCTTATGTCTCCTCAACACATCAGCCAGCTCAAAGAGCTTACCGGTCAAAGTCCCAACATTCCAGCTACCCACCCTAATCCTACGAGAGGCCGCTACCCTAGCATAACCCCTACCCACCCTAGACCCGCCTACCCCTCCTACCCCACCCAAGCCGGAACGACATGACCTCAGGTAACCATCATTAACCAAGGCGTCTATCCTAACCCAAGCAAACTACAACCAAGAGACAGGCACAAAAACAAAAGGGAAAAAAAAAACAGGACCGCACACTCAAAGCAGCGCAAAAGGCGACCAACTATAAAGAAAAATAAAAACTAAAAGAAAGGCCTCAAATAGGTAGAAAATAAACAGACAAGCACTCACAAGCAAAACAAGAAAAACGACAAACACTAACCTAAGCCAGCAAATAAACAGACAAGCGAAAATAACAACAAGCAGCTCTAACAGAAAATTAACAACAGACAAGCGCAAATAGGCAATAAGAGAAAAAGGGCAGCCTAGCAAGAAAGAACAGAAAAATCAACAAGGACTAACAAAAATAAATAGAATAATAAGACAAGGATAATAAAACAGGATAATAATAAGAATGTATTAAAAGTATACTGCTGCTGCCGGAAAAAAAAATCCGGTCAACAGAGGCAGTAGCAGCGGCGGCCGACGGCGGTATCCCCAAACCTGCACACAAAATCAATAAACACTGTAGCGCCCCCAAATCAGGCGCGTGATGGAGCGTGGTCAGTTAATAAGGACCGAATCTGGTGGGGATATGGTCGGAATAAAGTGTGGGAGGGTTGGTGAAGTTTAATTGCAAAAACTCGCCGGAAAATTAAAAATTCCGGCGAACTTTACCGGCGCGTGGCGGCGCGTGACTGTTCCGGTGGGCGTCTGATATGGACTGTTTAGATCGGGGTGGGGTGGAGGAGGTAAAGGTGGTGTTGGATCAGAGAATTGTGGTCGGAAAAATTTTAGTGGGAGATAATTATGAGAGAGACTAAATAATAACCCAATATATGGTCCATTTCCATTAACCTATAGACTAAATAATAACCCAATAACATAATAAATAAGTTGGTGTTTACCATTTACGGATGCCTGATCAATATTATTTGTTGGTAAACATGTCAACTTTTTTTAATCAACAAATTGCTCTCAGATTGATGTTATTATGCTATATTAACCCTTTAATACTAAAGCCCGACGTCGGTGGGTTTTTTTTAATATTAAACCTACAAGCCCATTTACTCGGCCTGTTACAGCCCAACCGGAGACCCAAACGCTTCTTTTTACTATGCTGGCATGCCACACCGCCTCTTTCTCTCGCTAGAATCCACTACACACTACACATACCACACCGCCTCTTTCTCTCGCTCATTCTTATCCAAACCAGATTCATGCTGAAAATTCGTTTCCAGGATGCGTTCTGATACGACCTCATATTGAAGAATCAGTGATGGTAAAGGCTTTCGAACTTGGTGGTCAAGTCGGATTGTAACGAGGTTGGTGAGTGACCGGAAATTTATCTGGAGGTTTGAGATGGTGCTGGCGACAACTGACTTTGTTTTTGAGGTTACGGTAAGTAGGTATTGTGTTTGTTTCAATTTTATTGTTGTTTTACTTGAACTTAATTTAAGGTGTGTTTGGAATTGCTTATTCTGATCTCTGTTTCCAGGTATCGTTTTCGTTTTCTGCGCTTGGGTAACAAACAAACAATCGAAACACGCCTTCGCAAATACGGTAATTAAATCACATCCATCAATCTATTATATCTATATTTTGTCTTATTAAATTTGATGATATTAATAAATAATAATGATTAGGTTTGAGATATGATGATTTGTATGATTACAAGAACAAATTAGGGTTTCGTAATAATTTTGGGGTTTTGTTACTTTCGTTATTTCTGATGATTTTCTGGAGCTTAATGGTCTTTCTTTAACTTGCTAATAAGGAGATGGGTTCGGTTAGAGGTATTTTTTCTTTGTAAATGGATGTTGAGATTTTAATTTGCTGTTGCAGTTATATTTAAGTCGTATTTTGGCGTGTTGATGGGTTCACGAAAACTTGATACCAGCCATATCTTGCCAACGCAACATGCTATGTTAGCAGCCATGGCAGACGTCCCCTGTTTCGAGTTTGTTGCTGCAGCCATGGCGGGAGGCTGGTGTTGTTTCACGATGCTTTTTTCAGTTATCATATTTTGGCGGGATAGCCACATGGATTTTGTGGTTGCGGCCAACATGCTTCACGTTCTGTTGTCGCCTTTTTAGTTTGCCCAACCTTTGTTGCTTATAATAGGCAATGATGAATTTCTTGGTTCGATTAAAGCCTTGAATGTCCGTGTCTTGGCAGGGTAAACTATTACGTTTGCAGCCACGGCGGATGTATTCACTTTTTTCGATTACTAATCAATTGAAGTCAAATGATATTGGTCGTTCTACGTCTGAACCGTAACTTGGCACGGTAATGACCGGAGGGCGTGATAGCATAGTTGCTATTGTGCAACCGTCTTTGCAGCCACGGCGGAGTTCTGACCTTTTTGACCATTTTCCATTCACAAATATTGTATCGGCTTTATGGTTTCTAACTTTTAGATTCATTGTTTCTGTCATTTTTTGGTATAAGATGTGCACAGGTTTTATTGTTGTTAATGGTTTTTCAAAACAACGTTGCTACAATCCGGTAAATTATTTACTTCTATTTGGTACGTCTAAAACTTATTATATTTGCTTCTATTTGACACAACTTACTATTGCGATTATATTTAACATTTTCAAAGTATCATGATTTATATTTGTTTACTGAATGTTGTTACTGCAGTACTCAGGGTATCTGTAAAGGAGGAAAAAGGGAGTACGGTGCACGTGCCAGTGAGACTACATGGTCCAAATACCGAATATGTTATCAATCGTCATAGGGAACTACAGGTTAGTATCTGGCTTTTTCTGTTCCCAGGTCTTTTTAACAAATTCCATTAGCTTTTGGTTTCCTCATATGTATATCCACTGCACGTCACTGTGGCAATCACCATCCGCCACCATGCTCAAGTAGTGCACATTTCCTGTAGTTGTTCCATGTCAGCACACGTGATTCTTTGAAGAGAAGAAATTAAGAAAAACACGAGTTTGTATGTTTTAGCTACTGTTAGCTATATTTGAGTAATAGTTATATTATATGTGGCTTGACATTTACGTGTGTTGTGTTTTTTGTCAGGTTCCGTATCACAGTAGCAGTTGTGATAAGCAAGTGATGGGATGAGGACGTCGCAGTTGTGATAAGCAAGTGACGGGATGAAGTGCACAGGCCCATAGCAGATGCTGAAGATTCAGAAGAGGTTTGTCCAGTTTTTTTTATCTCAAAAGACTAGAATAATTTGAATCCGATTCCCGAGTCCGGTATATTTTCTATGGTTTTATGTCATTTTGTGGAATAACAAAGGTGACGAACATATTTTAATATTCTATCTCTTATTTTATTTTTATTTTGTAGATGAAACAGAAGAGGGAAAGTTTTGTGACGCTGCTGGAAGTTCATCTGCTTTGGCTTTATCGAATGCACTTACAAACCTTTCTGGTAATATTTTTGTATTTACTTTCATGTTATTTAATGAAATCAGAGTTTTTAATCTTCAGTATTCTGGGAAATTTGAAGCTTCTGTATCTGGAAAACATAATAAAAAATCCAAGAAGAAATGGTCATGCTCTCCATGTGCAGTAAAACACGGTCAAATCAAATAAGTATGCAAATTTGTTATTGGGTTCCTTGATTATTAAACATTCATATGTATTACACCTTTTTTTTCCTTAAATTCAAATCGAGTTGTGGATATTCTTATGCTTTCTTTCGGGTACTTGCAGCCTCTAAACCGCAAACGGAACTATTCGTGAGCCTGTTTCTGCTCAACGGTCTGTGCGGCCAATTGTCACAACGAAACGCTGTATGTATCGCTGCTAAGGGGAAGGCTGGGGTAGATGTTGCATTTAATTCTGAGATTGAATCTGCATACACGTACTCTTTAGTCAATGGTAATTATTTTAGTCACAATCTTTTTTTTATAGCAAATTATATTAGGTATGTCATTCACGAGGTTTGCTCACTCTTATGCGAGTCTTTAAATATTTGCGGTCCCTATACCAGCCGATAGTTTCTTGGAGTTTGGTGCAGCTGTTGTTCGAGATGTCCATCAGCAACGAACACGTAACACACATCTCGGCCAACATTGACGTCCCTTCATCTTTCGTACCGTCTTGCCATAGAAGCTGCAATATTAGAGCCAACAGACGTGCGATTGGCATGAGATAAAACAACACGTTCCAACTCACATTCATTTGTTGGTTTAACACGCTTGGGTATTTGTAATAGCTGTTGCGCCATTGCTGTCTATATGTTAGCTTCGCAAGCAGGCGTACAAAATATGCCATCTGCCAGTAATGCCAGCGCCTCCACCAACGTCCCCCCGCTAACCAGCAGAACTTCAGGTTTCATTTCTAACTGTAGACCAGATGTTTGAAAAAAGTACTGAGACTATAAGAATTGCGGTAAGTTTATTTTGGTTTAAATGACAATTGACAAAGCATGTGTCTCTAAATGACAAAGCATGCTTTCATAAAAGTAAACAGAAACTGGATTGACCGACCCACTTTTCCTCCTAATTGTTGCAGGTGTCAAGGTTTTATCCAACCACGTAAGATGAAAGGTTAACTCCATAAGTAAGAAATTAATTAACCGTCTTCAGTTTTCAATCAAAACCCCTGAGAATGACTATATCTGTTTTTATTTGATTTGACTGAATAGGTATGAGTCGGTTTGAGCTTGGAAAACTGTTCAAGGGTCTCCTCCCAAAATTAGAGATGAAAGATGCAAGGTTAGTTTTATTTATATACATTTGATGTTAATGTTTTTACTATTAAGATTTGTACTAATTGTTGCTGATCGTTTAAAGGTGTCAAATTATTTGTTATTTGTTATTCATTTTATTGCTAAATTATGTTGGATGTTTGGATTACCTTATTTCACTCTCTTACGAAGCTGCATTGGTGAAATGGATCTTTGGTAGGCGAAACTGCAGCGGTGAAAGTGGTGGAAGAAGAAAATGCAGTAATGAAAGTGGAGGAGGCAGAATAAGGTTGGCTGTAGAATAAAAATCCCTATCTAAGACTCTCTGTAAGGTCTATGATTTGTATAAACGTCGATCGAAAAAGAAAAAAAAATAAATATAAGCTAAAAAAAAAATTAACCCAGCCGCAACGCGGCGGGATCGTTTTTTCCTCGTTACCAACTAAAGTTCATCGGTGGCTGATATTTAGGGCATACGGAGTGGAAGCGGTTTGCTTCGGCGGTTTGGTTGACACCGGCGGTAACACCGCCGCCGGTGGTGATTTTATGGGTTGATTTTGTGGAACACGGGGAATATAGCCGCTGAGCATAAAATCAAAATCATCAAAAATTTGACCGTTGGCCTCTTAAATATTGGAACAATGGGCTGCAAAGTTGCAGCAATAAATCCAACAAAAAAAAAAAAAAAAAAACTTACCATAAAATCGATTTTCAGTTGCTACCTTTTAGTTTTTATCATGATGAAATCGAAAGAAGCACAACCGTGGAATATATATGGAGCTGTTGGTGGTGCTGTTTTTCTTTGTTACATGTTTTTGGGTTATAGATTGAATAGGTGTTGATGTCTGTTACATTTAGTAATTTCTGGGAATTGTTGTGATAATATCTTAGTGTTTTTCAGATTTGCGTAGTGATTTGTGTGAGTTTTTCTTAGTGACAGTACTGTTGGGTGGATGATGCTGTTTTGCATACATGATACATGTATTAATGTATATGTGTTTATCTGTACTAGGGGTGAGCAAACGGACCGGATGGACCGGACCGACCGACAAAACCGACAAAACGGACCGGACCGGACCGACCACATTCGGTCCGGTCCTCGGTCTAATTTTTTTGGCTAATTCGGTCTTCGTTCCGGTCGGTCCGGTCGGTCCGGTCCGGTCCGGTCCGGACCGACCAAAAAACCGAAAAAACTTGCCAAATCTTGCCTAATTGGACCAGACCGACCGAAGACCGACCGGACCGAACCGGACCGACCACATTCGGTCCGGTCTCGGTCTATGATTTTTCCGATTCTCGGTCTTCGGTCCGGTCCGATCTTAGCCGGTCCGGTCCGGTTTTTGGACCGTGCACACCCCTAATCTGTACACCAAACAAAAGTTAGTTCTCACCTACCAATTTGTAACCTGTACATTTAGATTAGATGCTCACCTAATTTGTGTTTTTAATAAAATGTTAGTGTTTTTAATTAAATTGATTTTAGTTTAATGATTAAAAAAAATTTGGGATGTATGAGATTTTATGGCCGTCAATGATTTTGGTTGGGAGGTATGAGATTTTATGGGTATGAGTTAGCTGAAGATTATTAGTGGAATTTGGGAGGTATCCACACTTCCAGAACCATGACTCCTAGGGCCCTTAGGTTTTAACAATATAGTAACAAGAATGCAAGATGCTTCCGTCAGTTCAATGGACAAACTTCCACCGGCAAAAAATTATATAAATTTTCATCTTCTATCTCCATTGCTATTAGAAAACCATACACGCCAGCTGCAAGATCCCGATATAATATTGCTGAGAATTAAATTACTATTGTAAGCACTTGTGTCAGGGATATCTGATGAACCGTGCTTCATGATGTCTACTTTCTCTCAAAAGTTCATCAAATGCTTACTCTTTGTATTTCGGTGCTCCATAAGAAACTTCTTAATATACCGTTAAATTATACTTTTTATACCGTTTTTCTTTAAAATCACATCCCAAAGCCGATCAAAATCGCCACATCTATTTTATAATGTTTTATTTTCAGGTTAACTAAATGTTTTTATACGTTCTGTGATACATTTTAAGAATTGTTACTTGAGTTGAATTATCACATGTTACAAACTTTTTCAATTACATTTTGATTATTTTATTTTGTATATAAAAGTTACACAAAACACTAACCACTATATCATAACTATAACAATTTGCAGCTATAAAATTTCGTTGATATTTACGGATACTCGCTTAGTATAAATTTATGTATTTACATGTAGCAATATAGTTTCTCAATGTTGTATATTTCTAGATATTTCTAAAGGCAATCATTAATCCAAAACAACGTATACAGATTGTATAATTAACTTTAGTAACGGGAATATGATGCCTGCTTCTAACTGCAGGCACTTGCCTGCTTTTTTTATATAAAAAAGGGGCACCACTTTTAGAAACATATCAATTACGCCCTTTCTCTTGCTTCACCCTCTACACCTTATAACCCAATGTAGGCATCATATTCCACAGATCTTCACCACATCCGGTGCCAAAATCTCCCGCCAAAAAAAGTTGCCACTAAAATGAGGTCAAACTCCATGAGTTTTTCAAGGACCGATCCAAATCACGAAGTGCAAATCATATCAGGTTTGATTATACTATTCAAAATGTTCTTCATTGTTGAATTCATTCTTTTTCTCAAAAAAATTGTTAAGAAAATTATGTCCGAAACCAGATGAAGAAATAATTAAATTGATCTTAGTGTTTGTGTTACTCATTTTTATACTTCTGATGTTTATGGTCCTGTTCATGGGCAAGGTGAGAATTTTTGTTGGTTTTTTTTAGTGTGCTTTTTAGTGATTAGAGTGGTGTCAGTAAGTTTGAGTTGCTAAAATTAGTTACAGATGACATGTGTTTTTATGAAATGTGTTTGATATGCATAAAAATGTTTTGAGCGAATTACCTAACAAGTGTTCGATAAAATGTCTCTTCAAGTAGTAAGACATTGTTGTTAAAAAAAAGTAGTAAGACATCATATGGATTTATTGTAGTTAAGGCTCTATAAGCATATAAAAACTATGATCTTTTTGACATAGCAACAAAGGAGGTTATGTTGGATTATATATGATTAATGGCCCTACGAGAACCTTCCTTCCTGTGACAGGTATGATTAATGGCCCGACATTGGTACCTTTTTTTTTTTTTTTTTTTTTTTTTTTTTTTTTTTTTTTTTGTGTGGTACTCCAATTGAAACTGATTTAGTGTCATTTACAGGTTGATTGCGATATGTGAGGATATATACGCTGCTAGAGCTGAAGGGGAGCTTGGAGTCGAGGAGGTTCTATATTGGACATTAGTGAAAATTTACAGATCACCACACATGCTACTAGAGTACACCAACCACGACTAACTCGTTAGAAATTCAAAGTGAATGATACTAGGTTGCCTATTTGGGGAAAAGAGTGGCTAACTATACAACTGCTAACATTAGGGTAAATCCCAAGCTTCATTTTTTTGGTGGGAAAGAGATATAGACAGATTGTAACAACCCATTCATTAATCTTGTAACATGTTTGTGTATATATCACTTCACAGAAATGTCTAATGTGTTGCTGTGTCACATGCATATTTTATCAAGCACATGATGACATGAAGCTACATTTAACATAAAAATTAATGAGTAACTGACCAATAATTAAGATGGCGTTTGTGCTAGATCAACTGACCAATAATTATATAATCCCATTAAAGACTTTCATATGGTATTGCAGGACGAGCCGAATTTGTGGAAATATATACTTATTCATGATTAATTCTAGCTAGAAGAGAAAAATAAGCATATTTACTAATTTAATTCATTATTTATATGCCTAACTGGTGATCAAGGAGTTAAAACGTGCTGCTATCAAACTCATCGGACCAGAAAACCATTTTGTTCTTGGCATCATCCATGTTGCCAAAATAATCAACTTCTTTCACTTGTGCTTGATCTTGCGAAAAAAGATTAGCGTTGCTGCTCAAGAACTCATCAATCTCAGCTTGTAATGCCCAAAATTGATGCAATTCTATTCTTGACTGTTCTGTATCACCTGGTTCGGATAAACGTGTGGACAGACCAGGACTGGGGGTTTCATAGATGGCATTTTCCATTCCATTGACCAACACACTACTGAATGGTGGATACTCTTGCTGAAGACTATTATCGGGTGGTGAATAATCGTCAAAGTTCTTAGGGACATTAGGTGAAAAATGCTGCGTCATTAGAGGATTGGATGATTCATTTAAAAATTGGATATTTTGAATAATCCTTTCTTGAATAGGGTTTAACTTGCAAGGCCACACTGTCAAGTTAGCACCGTTGGAGATATTAGGATTTGCTTGGTTTTGGAGTTGCATATGAAGTTGAAGCCTCTCAATGGCTGAACGACATCCTTTAGATCATCGCTCCTATTGGCGAAAGACTGTTTGTGCCTTTGAAACAATTTCTTCTTCAGCTTAGTGTTCCAATAGTTCTTGATGTCATTATCTGTTCTGCCTAGCAGTTGGGCTGCAATTAATGACCACCTATTTAATTTCCAAAATATTAGAGACGTATTAAGAACTAAGAAATCTGAAATAGAGATTAAAAAACAAAACTGAAATCAAAGAAACTAGATATTGCAAATTAGCATAAGAAATTAAGGTAACATGATTATAAATCAAAAACAAACTTGAATATATTATTTAAAAAATTAAAAGCATCAAGGACAAATGAAAAAGGACAAGAACATACATTTTGCTATAGCATTAGACAGGCACATAACACACATGCCACTGATGCGTGGGTTTTGCAACCTTACAACAGGTTTTACCTCTCGAGGGATCTCAAGAGGCTTACAACCCCACCAGGCAGTGTACCTGACCGATGTAGTATAGTGTAGTGGTAAGTACGGGGGATTGATCGTTCTCCACAGGGAATAGTGTTCGTTAGGTGTGAAAGACTACTCTAATTAGGGCTAAGGGTTGAGGAAGATTCTTTTTATGTTTTTATATTTTTATGAAAGCAAGTAAAATCTCGGTTTTGAAAGAGTGGGCGGAATTAGTTGCTAGTCAACTAACCCAAAATTACTACGGATGCAAATAAAATAAAATAACAAAAATGAAAATGTGGTGAGAAACTTATGTGTAGAGAAATGTGTTTACTTAGATTTCCTTACTCCCTAACTATCTTTTACCGGTTAATTAGTGTGTATTAGTCGCGTGGATGACGGGTGTATTCCTTAATACCATTCGTGGGGTGGCGTACTTACTTCCCCAACTCTACAAGCTCCTACTTCACTCCTATGTCGAGCCGGCTAGGAAGCTCCTAACATGGGATCACTAGAATTCGCTTGTGCATTAAATACAACCATAAAAACCTTTAGTACGCATTTGGTTCATGTTTCTTAAGACGTTCAAGCAAGTTACCGAATAGGAAGTTAGCCAGTTTTCTTAAGCCTAACATAGATAAACAATCATCCAATACAACTAACAACACACTAATAACCAATAATCAATAGCTAGGTTTCATTAGATCTAAGCAAACACAAGATAAATTTAGCCTAACATGTTAAACAAAAGACAAGAATAAGATAGAATCAAACAACACATAGACATATTGAATGATTAATTGATAACTTATCTTTCAATGTAACATGGAAGATCTCAAGGCAAAAAGCCTTGAAAAAGAAGATAAATTCGTCTTAGGGTTTTCTCCCAAAATTCCACACACTAAGCTCTCTCTCATGACAAAAAATTAGAAAACTATATATAGATTTTTGGATCTGACGGCGTCACCTTATGGAGTGTGACGCCGTCACCTCGCCGCTTCTAGGGTTCCCGGATGACCTTCTTGACGTCGTCCCTCTTTAGCTCTTCCAAAATCCATTCTGGCTTATCAAGGCTTGACGCCGTCAGCTCGTGAACGTGACGCCGTCCCCTTATGATTTAAGCCGTGACGCCCTTGATCTAGTTAAAGCGTGACGCCGTCAGAATTCACATGCTATTTTCACTGGCTTATCATGAGTAAATTTCACGTCCACTTTTTCTTGCCAAAGCATGACGCCGTCCAGAGTTAATTGTGACGCCGTCAAAGGTAACTTTCAGCCGATTTTTGAGACTTTGTCGTTTTCTTCACTTTTATGCTCCAAAAACGTCCAAAATGCCTCCTTTTCCAGATTTCTCCTCAAAAGTACCTAAAATGACAAAAGGAACGATTTAGGGCAATATTTGATCAAATAAATACGATTTAGGGCTTAAATGACCCCTTAAAAGCGGTACACTTTTCGCTTCATCAAATACCCTTACACTTGAGATTTGCTTGTCCTCAAGCAAATGCGCTTTTATTCTAATCAAAATACAGGTTAGGGGTCATTTAATGCAAACATAAAAGTAATTACAACAAATAATCGTTCCACTTCAATCATAATAAGCACGGAGATTATAAACTAGCACCTCACAAGTAGTGTTTAGATACTCACATCTCTCAAGTGTCATCAAAATAAATCTCATAAATGAAAACGGATAATATCTCTCACTACCTGTCATAGCAAATAGATTACCATAGGCTTGGGAAAGGATCGAAAACCTCCTCCACTAGGCGTAAGCACCAAAGATAAACTATCAAAGAGGGCTTTTAAATGGGTTATAACGTTAGGTGTAGGGAAAAGGAAAACACGGTTTTGTTGGATAAGGGATATTTTACTGGTGGCGAGTTAAAGATCTTGATTAATTACATGTACTATACAACGTTGCTAAGCCAAGACTAGACTCGATCTTAAGCTAGAAACAAAATAACAAAAACATAAAATGAAACGGGATGGTAGTCCGTATGTTTTTTCTATTTTTCATTTTCTCATTTTTTTGTGTTTTTCTTGATTTTTTTTTTTTTTTTTTTTTTTTTTTTTTTTTTTTTTTTTTTTGCATACACTTTTGCCCTACCATCCAAAATAATACATCATAGGGGCATTGCATTCCCCTTACACTTGAACTTTTACATAACTTTACAAATACTAATCTAATGACTCGAATTAAGATAATTGAAAAACTTGGAGTACTTTTAAAATTATTAGCACATATGGGGGTAATAAATGATGTTCTTCCCCATTACTCCATTACACTAGTACTTTACCCATGAGTCCCAATCGTCCCAAAACAATATGTACAAGGATATGACTCGACTTAGCAACCATGTAATCAACTAGATAATTAACTTGGGTTTAAACAAATGTTGTAACAATAATGCACTAAAGATGAGTGCATACAAGGTAGGCTAAGGCGATTTGGGTGTACATTTAAGTGGGGTGTAACAAATTCTTCCTTTAAGTAAAATGCTTAAAGGTCGAAACGAAAAGATAGGCTCTGAGGGGTGTACTAGGGGTATCGTGTACTAAAAATGAGTACAACGCAAAGGGGTGTGGGAGAATTACTTGACCAATGTAGCCAATGTAATTTATAACAAAAACACAGGTGTAAAACAATAGGTTAATCCTAATGCCTCTTATCATGTAGTAAATCTAACTACACGAATGTAGTCTCACTTGTGGCCTCGGAATGGTCTTAACGCAAGTTCTAGAATCTAAGTGCTACCGGTACACACATCATAGCATAAATGCTTTTCCTACCAATTCTAGGGGCGAACCTCACATATTTGGGGTGAAAAATTTTTTTAGTGGTACGGTTTTTGTGCTAGTCATATAACTCCTATCCGTGAGACGCTCATTAAGATCAAAGTTTCACTCCTATATGTTGTAAAAAATTTTTAAATTTGGCACTAAAATTGCCCTAACAGGTATTTATCTCAGTTTTATTACACATCTACCATTAAACAAAC
Source organism: Artemisia tridentata subsp. tridentata (assembly GCA_021014915.2). Taxonomy (NCBI): domain Eukaryota; kingdom Viridiplantae; phylum Streptophyta; class Magnoliopsida; order Asterales; family Asteraceae; genus Artemisia; species Artemisia tridentata. Next base: position 244,632,489 of record CP139501.1, read on the forward strand.
AAAAATCAAGCGTAATAGCATTCTCTAAAATCGTACTTTTACCCCCCCTTACACTTAAGATGAACATTGTCCCCAATGTTCAAATAACAAGATGTAAAAGTAAATAAGGTAAAAGAATGAAATCAAATACTCCCCTGATTCGCTCGGTGGATAATGAAATTACACGGTTAGATCTTCCTCCAAAGAGAATGTTGAAGCTCCATGACTAATGCATCGCCAAAAGCTTGATTCAATAAACATCTCCTTGTCCAAAATAACCTGTTAAACCTGAGAAAACAAACACGAAAACCTGCATAACATCGGCGGGATAAAATCTATATATAAGGATATAATGCTTGTGGAATGATAACTTTGCAGATTCCTGGAGATTATAAGTTGGAGATTTTAATAAAAACTTTTTATGAAAACAAAACTTTCAAAAATTTCTGAAAATTAAATCTGACGCCGTCAGGTTATAAACCTTGACGCCGTCAGAAATGACCTGACAAAAATTTTCATTTTAAGTTTCCGGAAAATTTCTGGAAAAACCTTTACCTTACTTCCTGGAAATCCTGCAAAACATCATTATGACTCGATACAAGCATTTGACTCAAACAAATACGAATATGTATGCTAATTTATTATTATTCCGATTCATGTTCATTTGTGTTCTAATAAACCGATTTAGATTTCCCTTACACTTAACTTTTGCAAAATACCTTTATATGTAGTTAAGACGAAGTTAAAAACAAAATAAAGCATTTTCACAAATTACTTTTGAACATGAATCAATAATGATAAAAATTAAACACACATACGGAAACTAAAATCAAACAAGCAAATAAATAAACACACAAAGCAAATAAAACAAATAACGCTTGGGTTGCCTCCCAAGAAGCGCTTGTTTTTGTTCGAGTCATGAGCCTGACTCTACCCTTATTTAATGGATAAAGGAGAGGTTTTCCCTACACTTAGGATTAAGTGCGGGTGATAGTAGCGACACACACCAGCTCGGTAGGAGTATGCCACGTGAGGAAAGAGTGGTGGATGAATTATATGCTCAAAGGGGTGTGCTCCTTTCATCATAACCTTACCTAGTTCACTTTGGTTAATGGGTGAGTTAAAGTGTTCTCCTAAAAAGGGATCATTTTCTAACAACTTCGAGAGACTCCTAATTGGGAATCCATCTTGACCCAATAGACCCAGTTTAAACCCATAATGTTTCTTGTGATCAATCATGAATGGGTGATGTAGATATGTAAGGCCATTTTTCACTCCTATATTGTCTTCCTCACTACAAGGCTTAATGTCTACTACCTTAAACTTAAGACTACCCGGACTATATGTTTTGATGGGTGGATCGGGACCTAATTCAATTCCTAAATTTTCATCCAAGGATGGAAGATTAGGTAACGGTTTTGGTTGAGGCTCCGGCTCATCAAAACTAGGAACTTCCATAGGACTAAAAGAAAGGTTGTGATCACTAAAAGCATTCAAACCTATTTCTTCTAGTTGTGTTTGGTCCAAGGGCTCTACCTCTATTGGGGTTCCTATAGTCTCCTCAACTTCTTCCGGGTAAGTCACGGGCGGTGTGTGTGCCTCAAATGATGGTAGGACTTGTGGGGTACTTGGTAGGCTTATGTTACTTACCTCATCATTCCTTGTGTCAAGATCACCTATATCCTCATCATAGGTTTTGGTAGAATTTAAACCTAACATTTTCCCTAGTATCTCAAGTGCTTCTCTAGGCATCTCAACTTCTATATCCGAATCATAAGAATCATCCTCAATATTCTGACTGCTATATTCAAATTGCCCAAAAGATTCATCATGTGTTTCTTGAGATTCATCGCCATCGATCATAAAACCTAGGTCTTTTTGATCAATGTGATCATGCTCGGCTAGATCCTTCATCACATCAAGGTCACCTATGTGTTCGTTTTGTACTATGGCATTACATGACAACCACTTAGGTATCTCAACACTAATGTATTCATCCCCAAACAAACTTGTTTCATGATCCAGGAAATTTATATTCAATTGACTTGTACTAACGTTTGTTGGGTTGTCTACCCTATAATAATATTGGGCACAATCTTCTATGGCATCCCATGCTTCTTCAGCACTTAATTCCCTAAAGTCCCCATTGGCAAAATCCTCAATGCGCATTTGGTCATATTGGCCAACACGATAGTAAAAGGTTCGGGTTAGGGATGCTAAAGCGAAACTATGATGAGGGAATTTTCGGAGTAAATTTCTAAAACGAGTCCATGCATCATATATGGGTTCATCTCGATATTGTTTGAAATTCGAGATGTCAATAGGGTAGAATGGCCTTTGTGGTTGGTGGTATGGTGGATTCGCGTACTCCATAATGGTGAACGGAAGAGTCAATGGAAATTTCTTTTACGAACAAAGACACAAAGAAAAAGATAGACTAAAGAAAATCCTAGAAAAAGAAAATAAAAATCTCACTAGAAAGGAATCTAGCGAGTAGACCTAATAAAATAAAAATTCAAACCTAAACAATAACTATTCCCCGGCAGCGGCGCCAAAAACTTGATGCGTGGGTTTTGCAACCTTACAACAGGTTTTACCTCTCGAGGGATCTCAAGAGGCTTACAACCCCACCAGGCAGTGTACCTGACCGATGTAGTATAGTGTAGTGGTAAGTACGGGGGATTGATCGTTCTCCACAGGGAATAGTGTTCGTTAGGTGTGAAAGACTACTCTAATTAGGGCTAAGGGTTGAGGAAGATTCTTTTTATGTTTTTATATTTTTATGAAAGCAAGTAAAATCTCGGTTTTGAAAGAGTGGGCGGAATTAGTTGCTAGTCAACTAACCCAAAATTACTACGGATGCAAATAAAATAAAATAACAAAAATAAAAATGTGGTGAGAAACTTATGTGTAGAGAAATGTGTTTACTTAGATTTCCTTACTCCCTAACTATCTTTTACCGGTTAATTAGTGTGTATTAGTCGCGTGGATGACGGGTGTATTCCTTAATACCATTCGTGGGGTGGCGTACTTACTTCCCCAACTCTACAAGCTCCTACTTCACTCCTATGTCGAGCCGGCTAGGAAGCTCCTAACATGGGATCACTAGAATTCGCTTGTGCATTAAATACAACCATAAAAACCTTTAGTACGCATTTGGTTCATGTTTCTTAAGACGTTCAAGCAAGTTACCGAATAGGAAGTTAGCCAGTTTTCTTAAGCCTAACATAGATAAACAATCATCCAATACAACTAACAACACACTAATAACCAATAATCAATAGCTAGGTTTCATTAGATCTAAGCAAACACAAGATAAATTTAGCCTAACATGTTAAACAAAAGACAAGAATAAGATAGAATCAAACAACACATAGACATATTGAATGATTAATTGATAACTTATCTTTCAATGTAACATGGAAGATCTCAAGGCAAAAAGCCTTGAAAAAGAAGATAAATTCGTCTTAGGGTTTTCTCCCAAAATTCCACACACTAAGCTCTCTCTCATGACAAAAAATTAGAAAACTATATATAGATTTTTGGATCTGACGGCGTCACCTTATGGAGTGTGACGCCGTCACCTCGCCGCTTCTAGGGTTCCCGGATGACCTTCTTGACGCCGTCCCTCTTTAGCTCTTCCAAAATCCATTCTGGCTTATCAAGGCTTGACGCCGTCAGCTCGTGAACGTGACGCCGTCCCCTTATGATTTAAGCCGTGACGCCCTTGATCTAGTTAAAGCGTGACGCCGTCAGAATTCACATGCTATTTTCACTGGCTTATCATGAGTAAATTTCACGTCCACTTTTTCTTGCCAAAGCATGACGCCGTCCAGAGTTAATTGTGACGCCGTCAAAGGTAACTTTCAGCCGATTTTTGAGACTTTGTCGTTTTCTTCACTTTTATGCTCCAAAAACGTCCAAAATGCCTTCTTTTCCAGATTTCTCCTCAAAAGTACCTAAAATGACAAAAGGAACGATTTAGGGCAATATTTGATCAAATAAATACGATTTAGGGCTTAAATGACCCCTTAAAAGCGGTACACTTTTCGCTTCATCAGCACATAACACACATGCCACTCACGCGTAATAGAGAGAGTAATACTATACCTGCTCGTACCCTTGTGCCATCAGGAGTCACATACTGAAAGCAGTAGTATGTGGAACAAATTACTACTGCTCGAGTTTTACTACAACTCGAGCATAAGCAGTAGTATCACATACTGAGGTACTTTGCAGTAGTATGTGAAGCAGTAGTATCACATACTGAGGTACTTTGCAGTAGTATGTGAAGCAGTAGTATGCTCGAGCATAAGCAGTAGTATCACATACTGAGGTACTTTGCAGCTATGAAAAACCTACATATAAGCTAATAAAAAAAATCTAAAAAATGTGGAACTAGATGTACTATGTTACATTCAGAAACAACAAAACCAAGTGCTTAATATGACTACTCTTATATTAAGCTATGAAACACAGGTTTTTCCTTAAAAACTTTAACAGTGAACTCAAAACCTCAAAACCCTTCAAATCAGCTAAAAACTTCTAACTAACAACTTATTTTACTGAAATTATGCTTGATCAAACTTTACAAAAAGGCAAATGAACAGTACACATGTTTTTTGACCCTAAATCAGCTTATTCCAAACACCCCTTTAAGTGGGCTGTTTTGGTTTTTTCAATGAACAGGACCATTTTAAGCTGAAACTTTGAAAGAAAAACATGAATTAAGTTGTATTAAGTCATAAGAAGCAAAATTTAACAGAAAATAAGCACTAATATAAGCTATATCTAGATATACTATTTTTGTGGGTTTTTATGATTTTAAGGCTAAATTAAGAACAAGCAAGCACAACCTATCAAATTAACTTGAATAAGCAATAACAAGGACAAATAAGCTAAAATAACAGAAATAAGCACAGAAATAAGCTAATGAACAGTAAATAGGCAAAAATTAAATTTTAACTCACAATGACCCTTGCTTAAACAGGGCTTTAATGCTTGAGGAGCTTCTCAACAAGCTCCAGCTTGTTAAAAACAAGCTGGTGACAGCAATAAGCCCTTCCCTTACTGGCTTATCATCCAAAACTGCTTATTTGACCTTACGTTGACTTTTGTTGACTTTTTTTTTTATTTTTGCAATTAAAACAGAAATAGACAATAATAAGCTTACAAAAAGCTATATGGAGCTTATATAAGCTTATGTGAATAGCAAAAGAGCTTATGGAAGCTTTAATCAACCATTTGAGCTTATTTTGTATTTTTGATATTTTTCTTTTTTTATTTTTTTGGATTTTTATATTAAAAATAGAAAACAAGTGATAGATAACTAATCAAATAACTAAAATGAGCTTATGTGAGCTTATAACAGCTTATTTGAGAAAGAGAGTACATAATTAAAAGCTTATAGGTAAATGTGAACACGGGTTTAAGAGGTAAAATGCACTTCTATTAATACCAAAAGCAAATTACAACTTAGAACAAAAGATAAAAGGTTTACAAACTGAATTGAAAGCTTAATAATAACTAGAGACTAAAATGACATTAAAAGTACACATATGCATATGCAGACCATGTTGCAGACTCTTTGCTGTCACACTTTCTAACTAATATAAGCTGAATACGCTTCATTTAATTATCAGCTTCACCTCGTTCGATCGCTCTTTTTTCTGCATCATCCTTCTGAAATAGTAAAACAATAAAAATGTGAATCAAAACCTAAAAGACGTAATGTTGAGTATGAAGCATAAACAAACCTTTTTCTTTGGACATGTAGTCCTGTTATGACCTTTTTATCCACAATAACCACAAGAATTTTTTTTTCATGTCCGAAGAGACCTCGAAACCAGGCTTTACTCTTATTGCAGCTTTTGGGCGACCTTTTGTCTTCACTCGAACTTGGGGATCAGAAACTAATAGAGGTTGTGACATGTTCCTTTTTTTTTGAAAGGCGTTGTTGTGACATGTTCTCTTGTTGCGTAGATGGTATATCATCATCAATATTATTGTTTAACTCGACTGTAGTCTTCTTTCTTCTACTTTGTTCTTCCAAAATACCATTAAGAATCACATCAATTTTATTAATTTCATCGAATGAATCTCGTCCATCTTGTAGTATTTTGTTGAATTTTGCTCGAATGGACCATATAGTTAATAAACTAACTTCTTTTGTAGCCATATCATTTTTATCTCGCCGTCAAGTTTCAATACCTCCCACCTTATATGTTGCCTTCATAGTCCACCTTGGTATTATGTAATGGTCTGGAATGGTTGTTAAAGACTCTCGTCTCATGATGTAGAGAATATGTTTGCACAAGATTCCAGAAGTCTCAAACCTCGCACACGAACAAGTAACATAAATATCTGAAGTAACATTGTATTCAACGGTTTTCCAATTTTCCTTATTACCTTTCAAAAAACCGACACGGTATATAACCTTAACACCATTTGTGCTTAATATTTGATGACCACAATCAAAACTAGCCTTCCACTCTTTCTTAAATATATCATAAATATTTCGCGTATAACATGTTGCCGCCATTTCTTCAATCGGATGATTACTATGTAATGTAGGCTTTGAATTCAAAGTTCTAAAATCTTGGTCTTTCTCTGCACTTCTTCGAGAACTCACAGCTTTGTCATACTGGACTACAAACTCATTTACCATGGTCTTAGCGTTGACAAAACCATCAAAAAACGAATGTATACTTTCACTCCTTCCACTTGTTGTCATGCCGGCAAAAATTGTATCCTTGAGATATGCTTTTACCCAATGATGACGCAACTTGAACATGTTTCCCAACCAACTATCATCTTTCATGTGATATTTCTCCTTCAACTTCTCCCATCCCGATTCAAATTCTTCAACATATTGGGTTTTAACCCACTGATTGTATGTATCTTTGAAATCATCATATCTAGATCGAAAAGGTTGAAGATGCTCTAAAACATGCCTTTGAATATGCCATGCACAATACCGATGTTTTGTGTTTGGAAAGACTTTTGAAATTGCTTTACCCATTGCCAAATCTTGGTCTGTAATGAGAGCTACAGGCGGGCACTCATGCATACATTTTAGAAACTGCTCAAATAACCATGTAAACGTTTTTTCGGTCTCATTTTCCAACAACGCGGCTCCTAGTAGAATAGACTGGCCATGGTGGTTCACTCCAACAAATGGTGCAAATGGAAAACTAAACTTATTTGTCCTATAAGTTACATCAAAAACAACAACGTCACCGAATTGGCAATACGATGTTCTTGATCTCCCATCTGCCCAAAACACATTTTGTAATGCGCCATCTTCATTTATGTCCATTGCAAAGTAAAAATCTTTATCCACCTCAGTCTTTTCTTTAAAATGCATGATAATTCCATGATATTCTTTGCCTAAGTTACATTTTCTCTCTTCACTAACAATAGTGGAACATTGAACTCGAGTGAGTTGATCCTCTTCACCACCTCTAAAGGCATTAACTATTTTAGTGATTTCAGAAGGTTTCATCCATGCTTTTGACAATAATGTTACAACATCTTTGCATTCGTTGGAACGATGAAAGATGCTATGGGACCTTTGCTTGATTACTTTTGATGGAGAATCAAAAGGATGATTGTGTTCATCGCTAAACTTGTATACAACCCACTCACCTTCACTTGATAATGTTACTTGCATTAGGGCCTTACAACCGGTTCGCGTAATACAACGACGTTTAACATTATCGCGTAACTGTCTCTTATCATTCATATCCTTAAAACCTTCCTTGTTACATGAAAATATTCGTCGATAAACTTCGTTTGTGTCCTTGCACCTTTTAAGTTCATGCTTTCGAATACCAAAACCTTTGGATAGACCATATTTGTTGTAAAAATCATATGCATCATCAGAAGTGGCAAATGTTCTTCCTAGTATAGTATACCTTAAAGATGTGTTGTAAATATGTGTAAGATCTGTTACTTCTTCTTGTATGAGATAACCATTGTTGTCGATGTCATCGATTAACGTATGTTCAAATTCATCACTATTTTCATCTATTTAGAACAAAAACTAAGAAAAGTTAGACAACCAAAATTATGTTCATCTTATGAATGAAAGCAATAATCCTTACACAAATTACTTCAAAAATATATCAAAGAGAATAAGTACATATGATGTCTTACTACTTTTTTCCTAACAACAATGTCTTACTACTTGAAGAGACATTTTATCAAACACTTGTTAGGCAATTCGCTCAAAACATTTTTATGCATATCAAACACATTTCATATTTACACATGTCATCTCTAACTAATTTTAACAACTCAAACTTACTGACACCACTCTAATCACTAAAAAGCACACTAAAAAAAATCAACAAAAATTCGCACCTTGCCCATGAACAGGACCATAAACATCAGAACTATAAAAATGAGTAACACCAATACTAAGATCAATTTAATTATTTCTTCATCTGGTTTCACTGGACCATATCCACTGGACATAATTTTCTTAACAATTTTTTTGAGAAACAACAATAAAGAACATTTTGAATAGTATAATCAAACCTGATATGATTTGCTCTTCGTGATTTGGATCGGTCCTTGAAAAACTCATGGAGTTTGACATTATTTTAGTGACAACTTTTTTTGGCGGGAGATTTTGGCGCCATAAAATGATAGATGTGGTGAAGATCTTTGAAAAATGATGTTACATTGGGTTATAAGGTGTAGAGGGTGAAGCAAGAGAAGAGTGTAATTGACATGTTTATATAAGTGGTGTCCTTTTTTATTAAAAAAAAAAAGTAGATAATTGCCTGCTTCCTACTGCAGGCATCATATTCCCGTAACTTTATTAAATAGTGAAGCAAGATACGCACAAGCACCCTTATAAGATTCTACAAGTTACATGCTTTGATTGTCTACTGCATGTGCAATAATTTATCACGGATAATATTAGTGTCATTATTTACAGAATAACATTAAAAAATAGATAAAATAACACGACATTATTTAATCCCGGCAATTAAATAAGTAGTAGTAGTATGAAAACAAAATTGTGTTCCCACGGGCTAAAATAATAAGTGAAGTCATTGACAATAACTTAAGTTGACTTGTAAAGTTTTTTTCTCGAACGATCTGATCTCATCTCGAACTTTTAAGGCTCTAAACTTATGTTTGATGTATAATGTAAAACTGCTTCTCGTGCTGGTGATGTACGTCCCTGACGGACCTGTTACAGTCAGCAAACACGCATTAGCCTCATCTCGAGTTTTGTTCTGAAATCAAGCTCCCGTGTGAGAGTAAGATTAGATAAAGGTCCAAGGGCTAATGATTAATGTAGAGAGTTGATATGTAGTAAATGTTATTGTAATTAAATGAATCAACCAATGTTGTTTGGTATGTACACCACTTTAATGACTCCTAAACTAACCTTATAACCAGATAGGCCACCGAGCCTAGGTGTTACTTGGGGACCATATCCCCCAATACCCGGATAGGCGGTGCAAGCTCGGTTATTAGTAATGACAGTTGGGTAAAAGGTTTGTTGGATAAAAAGAGTGTTTGCCTTTGACACGAAATTCTTGCCGTATAATAATAGTCAACGATGTCTTTCGTCCAACTATCGACGTTCGAATGTAGGTGTTTCGGACATGTGTTCTTTGGACCACTTACACCATCATATAAAACTATCATAAATAATTATAAAAGATTATGTTAAAAGTCTTTTATATAACATTTATTATAGGGCCTCAAATTTAATATTTTTGGTGAAAGTGAGTTAAATCAATGAACTAACAATTTGCATCCAATAATGCTGAAAAGAAACGTATTTCGTTACGTGTTTTAAGCAGATACACTTTTCACTTGACCTTTACTTTGAGTTAATTTTCGCTAGAGCCTTTAGAATACTGAAAACAGCCTGCACGTAGAATATACTTAAAATAATAAAAAATCGATGTCATGCATATCAAATAACATATTTTATTTTTGGTGTATTTATTAGGATAATCAATATGAAAAATCCTAAAAAAAAAAAAAAAAAAAAAAAAAAAAAAAAAAAAAAAAACTTTCTCACAATAATGAGTAACGAAATAATTTCTTATAAAAGAAAGTAGTGAATGAAAAAAGTCAACGAGTGATTCTAGCAAACCTCATTTGAATATTTGACCATAAAGATGAGCAATGAATATCTAAGATCCGAAAGACGCGTTAATGTGTCCCTTATCTTTATGACGTGTTAGCCTCAACAGTACATTACATCAGCAAACTTACGTTTGTTTGCATGTTACTCGTATTGTCTTATTGGTGCGTTGACTTCATAATGTATCCCTACATTATATGCATATACAAGAAAGGTCCCTATGGCGTAATCACTAGTAGATTAGTGGTTAACTCAAAAAGATTAGTGGTTAACTCAAAAAAAAATTCATTATACATCATTCATATGGATTTAGTCATTTCTTCCATATTTATCTTCTAAATTTTATACTTCCGGCCAAATACCATTAATTCTGTTTAAAAGACTCAGTTTCCGGCAAAAAGTAAAACTTAAAAAGTAATCCAAATGTCAAGTAGTACAAGTAGTAAAATTTAACCTTTAAGGTGATGATAGCTTGAAGTGGCGTAGGTGTTGGCCGCTTAAATTGGAGTTGGTGGTTGATTGGTGGTAATGATGTTTACGGTCGGAAATGGTGGTGAAAGTTACAAGCATTCAAGGTTAACTAACTTGATCAAAGTGGTTAAAATACAATATTTTAAATATATATTCATATCAGAGCAGATATATTTGAAATAGAAAATATGTATATGCATACCCTAAGAGCGTCATCACTAGTGTAAAAACACAATTTTTCTTTACATATTTTAGAATTTAATACTATGCATACACTTTGTAAACTCTATTATAAAGTACATACCATGTGACAAATCTATTCATTCGCCGCTGACTAATATGCAGAATAGCCTTGGAGCCATGTTTAACAATAAACTCCATAAAAGAAACCTGTTTGTATAGCATATGATAAAGATTACTCCCAAACGGAAGTTTGCTACTCAAGCCCAAAAATTGTTATATTCATCAAATTATTTTTTGTTTACGGGATATATTGACCCATAAAAATCAAGGACCCAAGACTTTTCATGTATTTTAGTTAAACACTTTTTGCGTAATTTTGTACTCATAATCACGTTATTTGATTGCAGCTTATCTTATCAACCACGGATATAAAACGATGACCATATACATGAAGACAACAGTAAAAAGATTTTTCCGCAATTGTCATATTTCATATAATGTGAGGGTCCATATAACAAACTTACGGAGTATCTCACAAGTAACTGGGTGATTTGTACGTGAGACACATTTTCGCACATCATAGACATTATAATATTCCTTCTTTAGAAAAAATAAAAAGACATTATAATATGTAGTAACATTAATTTTTGTTGTTATCGTGTCATGCTATGTGCGTAATGTGTGTATAATATATTAATATGTGTACAAGTCAGCTCTTAAGTCTTTAAGAAATTGTATAACAATGTTCTATTAGATTGAAATGGTGTTGAACCGCGATTTCTTTAAACTAACAAAAAGCTAGAATTGAGAACACGGTTACACAATTTAGTACAAGCAAAAAAAGATCCGAAATCTTTTTTTTTTTGTTAAAAGGTTTATCCTGTAAATAAGGATCTGAGATCCACTTAATCAAAAGCGGATTGAAGTTTCTATCTCCAGGGACTGAACTAGTGGGGGTCCCGTGGTGTTACGGGGCCTCAATAGAATTATCTTTCGTAATGCTATTTTTTTTTTTTTTATAAACACAGAATTTTTAAATTGCAGCTGTTTTCAATGTGTTGTATTTTTAGTTATTGCTTATTTAGTACATCACTAGGTGAAAAGGGAACATAGTTTTCACTAAACTCAAACACTTAAATTGAAAAAATCTTACTTTTGTGTTTGTGCACCCGGTCACTGTTAACTCTAGTTCCGCCCCTGCCTATCTTTATAAAGTATCAAATGGTGTGACTGTGAAGGGAAAAAAAAATAAAAAAAAATCGACAATGGTATCTTTTGCGAGGTGGTTATGGGTCGAAGCAAATTCCATTCCTGATTTAATTTCCTATACTTCCATAACACTCATGTTGTTATGTGAATAACCACATCAAAGAACGACCTAACCTTAACATCTATATTCACCACGTCAAGGGAGAGGCACCAAGAATGGATATTGGCGCTAAAACTAGATCTTCATCAAATTATATGAATTTATCCGGTTCCAGGATATCTCTATAACAAGACAAGAAGAAGGGTCGCTGATTTTCTTATTTACTTTTTAATAACTCGTTGGGTCCTTTCCAGCCCTATTGGGGCTTATGGATTCGAGGCATGTGCTAATCCAACCATCCTTACCTATGTGATGGATTAGGAAGTATCATACTATTGACATCTAAATGACTACACTTGATTTGGTAATATTTTAGTCATTTTGCTAGACTTTCGTGTTCAAGTGTCCCGATGTTTGTTGAAGAGTATTAGTATAAGGATTTTGCTAACAAGTGCCCGCTTGACAGAGGTTAAGGTGTAATTAATGAACACAAGCTTTGTTAATTAATCAAAAAATACATTAAATACACATTAAATAAACTTGTAAATTACTATATTTTAACATGATTTTCACTTGAATGAATTAAACATTCCTGTTATAATTAAATAGATTAATCTGTGCCCACTGACAGAGGTTAGCAAAACCCGTAGGAGGTGTACCCATAGTACGACCCTTAATATATTGGAAGAGAAAAAACAAAAATCTTGAGTTGAGATCAATATAGATCTCATATTTGTCATATTTCAAAAGAATCAATATTAGTCATCCATTTTTTATATAGATTAATAAAAACATATTTTTCACATTTTTTTTTTAAAAATAATATATCTTGCAAACGATAAATTTTCAAGCTACAAAAAATACACTATCGCGACGAGAATTAAATTATCTATTTATAGATATGCATTTCTCTATACTTTTGACGAACTTTGTTTTTTAACAATTTTCGCCTAAAAAAATCACATATGATTTGTGAAAATCACATGTGATTTATAAAAATCACATGTGATTCGTAAAACTCAAATCACATGTGATTTTTACCAATCACGTATGATTTTCTGGGCGGAAATTTAAAAAAAAAAAAAAAAATTCGTCGAAAGTATATAATAATGCATATCTATAGAAAGATAATTTAATTCTCGTCGTGATGGTATGATTTTTTTCGCGTAACGATTAACGGTTTGCGAGATATTTAATTTTTAAAAAAAGAGATAAAGTTTATATTTTTTGTTTTGATAAAAAAATGAATGGTTAGGATTAGTTCATTGGATATATAACAAATATAAGATTTATATTTAACTTTTGCCCAAAAATCTTTGTATATAAAATAGAAAACGCGGGTTGCCAAGATTATCAATGTTTAGTGTGACAAAGAAGACTGAGCATTTTAGTGTAGACTGAAATATATATATATGTGTAATCAAATATAGATGAGTACATGGGGGACGATGTTTCCTCCACGAACGGTTGAATACAAACAAAAACTAAATTAGTTTCTTATGGTCTTTGGTCTTTTATAAATTCATATCGTTTTCAACACGTTTTGTTGTCAATGTATATATAAGCTTTACTGTTAGATACAGGAAGTTAACTCTTCACTCGTCATTAGCCACATAAAACATCTACTTACAAAGAGCAAGAACATGGTTAGGGCACCTTGTTTCGACAAACACGGAATCAAGAAAGGTGCATGGAGTGAAGATGTAGACGCCACGCTAAGAGCCTATATCGAAAGATACGGCCACTCTAACTGGCGTGAACTTCCCAGGTTAGCTGGTATGATCTACTCCTCATCTTCTTTAACTTTTAGATGTCAAACCCGTATTACAATCTTGCTTATTGATTTGTACTTTTTTGGTTTCTCTTGTTTAGGTTTGTCTAGATGCGGAAAAAGTTGTAGGCTACGATGGATGAATTATCTACGCCCAAATGTGAAACATGGGAATTATACAAAAGAAGAAGAAGATTTGATTGTGTCTTTACATAACAGATTTGGGAACAAGTAAGTTTAAATGCTTTTACCCTTAAATTAAATTTGTTCAATACTATAAACGGTGTTTCTAAATGAAATTATGTTATTGTATCCACAGATGGTCAATGATGGCTGCAAGATTGCCTGGACGTAGCGACAACGAAATAAAAAACCATTGGCACACGCATTTAAAAAACCGGGCTCGAAAAGATCAACCTGTATTCAAGATTGAACAATCTGAAATACCCCAACCCTTAGTTAACCCTAAAAGGTATCCGGTCACAAAGCCCGACTTAAAAATCCAACAAGAGGTTGACATTTTATTGGCAGTATTATCATCGGATTCACCATCATATTCCTTGACCAGTAATTACTCGTCACAATGTTCGTTAAGTGTGTCAGATTATGAAGTCTCTAGTGATGTTACACCACAATTTTCCGAACCATCTGAATATTCATGGATCGAGCCATATTTAGCGAACAACAATAGCGTGGAATCATCAAGTGATAATATGTTATCACCTTGGGGATTAAATGATGATATCATATCCCAGGCTTGTTTGCAGGATTACATCATGGATGATGTGGGTTTATGGTCAACTATGGATTGATACTATATAATCTAATCATGACCATTCATAAGTCAATCATCTGTTTATATTGTCGCTCTTTGTCTCCATCTATATCTGAATATATATAATATATTTTAGACTTTGTTGGCAATAAATAAAATTGCTAGAGGATTGAATAATTTGTATGTATACTGCCAAGGGTTGTATTATCAAACCTATAATTTGGTACAATTTTCATATCAATTTGTTTTTCTACATCCGTTTCCAATCTAACAACTAACTGATCCGTATACATAGAACTTGAAAGGGGTTTTGAGTTGCGAAGATTAAGATTTAGAACACATTAACTGTGATAAATGTAAAATTTGAGCAGATACACAAAATCACAATTTGAAACATAATTTCGTTACTTTGAATTATATTTACAAACTTTCGTGAATCACTTATATATATTTTCGATATCTATTCTCGATTTAAACCCTTTTTCGATATCTAAAAGCAAGGTAGATGAATATACATTTGATACGACTATAATTGGCATCTTCTTTAAAGGAAAAAAAAAAATTAAAGTAAATAGTTAATTTCATAAATCGTCCGTGTGGTTTACACATATTTTTATCTTTCGTACTAAGACTTCAATAATTACCCCGGTCATTCTTATACTTGACCTTTTGTAACTGGCCAGTCCTTTGACCAAACGGCCGTTAGTTTTTTCCCTGAAGTCCAGTCATGTGCTAGTCACGTGAGGGCATTTTGATCATTGCACCGGCATTCATCTTCAAAATCAATCAACTCTATTTCCCCAAATTCATCTTGTTAAAACGTTAACCTTCAATCCAAGAAACACGTTTTGTTCCATCTATAAAACACTCCTTATTCCTCAATCATTCCTTCGAATAAAGTACATAATCAAACCCCACCGAAAGCAAATAAAACATGATTCAAATAAAAACTAGGTTTGAAGAAAACACAAATATGTGCGATCTATAACGTGGAAGGAGGTTGAACCATGCTCACAAAGCAAACAATTTCACTTTAGGCGGAATATGTGCCTTCCATAACGTGGAGCAGATTATACTATCGATAGCAGAAAGTCTTACCTGATTCACGAGTTCAGATAGGCATGTCTTGTAAGCGTCTCGAACAGTGAAGTCCCCATGCTTTGTGGCAAGTAGAAAGAATTTATTTTGCAATTGTACTCGGGAAAAGTCTATAAATGAGAGCAACATCCTAGTCTCTTCCATTATCAACCATAAGATCCCAAACTCTATGATGTTCACACAGTGTCGGTCTCATGTTATATAATACATCCCCTGCCAACCATTTGAAATGCCACAAAATCATGCCTACATCTAAATGTAGGCAATTAGCTACATCCTCTTTGTAAAAAATTTAAAAAATGTACAGTTTAGTCCTTCCAGTATGTCCCTGTTACATGTTTTCCCCTGTCCCTACCTTTTTTTTTTCAAAAAGAATGTAGGCAATTGCCTACATTTGGATGTAGGCATGATATCCCCATTAATTAATTGGCCATTTTCATATATAACATTTGTCAAACAAATGTTTTTTAACGAGGATGAATACCCGCGCTTCGCTGCGGGTGTTTTGCCTTAATCAATTTTAATTCGAGATGGAAAGCGACGAATTCATTTGGTTTGTTTTCTACCGAATCGTTTGTCTACAAAAAAAAAAATGTTTGTTAACCCAAATGACCACACTTTTCAGTAATTGAAACATTTTCCTTTCTACAGACATTCAATTGTAAACACAATGCACAAATACTGTAAAAACCAACTAAACGCTTCACGAAATTCTTTGTAGCCTGACACGTAATGTTCAAGACAGAAAGATAACAGCCTTGTTGCTTCTTGTTTCTCCTCTGCTCTGTCTGACATAACTTCCTTCTTCATATTCGCTTTGCTTTCCAGTTCCATCATTTTCAGTTTTAGTTCATACGCATCCTTTTATGCCCCTACAATGTTTAACGTATGTTTTAACATTATGTTATTTGTATAATACATGTAAAACGATACTTCCTTGTACAGTTCAGCATTCTTGTCTATTTCAGAATGAAGCTGCTATCTTGGTTAATTATTACTTTTCGTGTCAAAAAGCAAGACAACTTACAAATTGGAAAAACATGTTCATAAAAAATATTGATTATCATACACTTTTCGTCCAAAACGTAAGAAACTTTTTGTCATAGTCATCAATAACATTTTAAATGTATATCAGTTAATTTTTTTTCGTAAATAACAATGTTTGCAGCCTTAGAAATCAGGCGTAAACATCAGCCACGAACGGTCTTTATTTTTCTTCATATAACGATCAAAATTCCAACATTTCCACCAAAATTTGTAATCTAATAACTATTATATAAAGATGAGTGATATCTTAAAAAATTTACACCTTAAGTTAGTATCATAGTGAAACCACGTACCTTCTGTTGACAGTCCTGAAAGTCAATGGAGACAATTCAGTGGCGCAAATTTGATTGGCTAACGGCACCAAAAACCCAAAATTCAGTGGCACAATACAAAAACCTAGAAACCTGGATGGTCATAAAGGAATATGAGTGTTTAAAAGATGTATATCTTGTAGAAAAAAGCGATAAAACCCGAAAAGATCTGGTTTTAGTTTATCACCAATATCAAACTCATATGCATATCTGCGTAAAAAAATAAAGCATCCTCTTTAGAGTCTTGCCTTGGAAAACTTTAAAGAGGTTTTGTAACACACATGTAAAACATATCTTGTAAAATTATGAAAATTTAGTTACAAACAGAAGATTTTAATAAAGAATTGTCACCTTTTTTTTTATACAATTACCATATATCAAGTACCTTCTGCAAAGATGAAATAGTAGTTACTGCTTGGCCCGCCAACCTGCATTCTGAAGACATTTTCCAAAAGATGCATCTCTGAGAAAATAGAGGTAGACTCAGATCCACAGTTCCATGGTGGTTATTGACGTTCAGTCACACGCACACTGAATATGTTGCTCGTTGAAATTGGTCAAATCTCATTGTCAATAAACATGAATTAAGTAAAAGTAGAATATTAATGATGTTCTTAAATGCTACAACTTTAACCCATTTATACGTGAATGGATGCATATTGTGTTTTATGTCTAACGTGTCAATCGGGTAAAGTAAAATTTATTAGCTTAATAGGGAATGGGTCAAAAGTCGCACAAAGTGTATTTTATTGCAAAAAAACAACCTAAACCATTACCTTGTCAAGCCTACTTGTTTTTTGCGCTTCTTTCTTCTCCAATTCCTCCTCCCATCTAAGCTCGGATGATCAAATGGTTGAATACCTAACCAAAAGACATGGGCATAAGTCAAGTGGTTGATACCTCAAATCACATTACAATAAGGAACCAATTTGTAGTGGGCTATGAGCCTGCAATATAAAATTCTATAGGATTGTGTTTGAGAATGTTTATTTTTTTAATTGTTTTTAAGCAGATAAGGAGTAAAAAATTGGGAAAGTCAAGCTACGTATGCTTATCTCCTTACCGAGGTAAAATAAGCTCTTTTAATAAGCATGTAAGGAACTCATAGCCAAAACAGTCCCAAACCCACATGAATTCAGCTATTAATACAACTCTAAACACCCCTGAATCCAGCAATTTGGCATCTCATTGATCGAAAGCAAAATTGCATATCAAATGAAAATCTTATTACGTTTGTTGATAAGCATAAATAAAAGTTTGAAGTTAACTAAAGTTAACTTACAGTAAGCTGCCACTGCATTCATCGGTACCCTTGTTATCAAATTTATGGTAGCTTCAGCGATAAGAAACAATAACATGTTGTTTGCAGAATATGGATAGCACCCATACCACACCCCATGTCATTAGCACGCACTTGAATGACTCCAGCCAAGAAGATGCCCTTAATCATGTCTCATATGGACAACCAAAGCGTTTGCTGTAACGACAAATACCATGTGTTAACAATGATATAGCTTGGTTAGAGCAGAAATATACGCAAAGAGTCCAAATGTAAATGTAATTAAAGAGCTGTAAATACATGAAGAGTCATGTTCCACAATACCTTGTTAAAACCATGACGTTCCGCAATTACAACAGTCGAGTAGAGAGAAAATGGCAAGTGTGTCATCTGAACAAAGTATACCGAATAAAAATGTTAGTCCAGAGGGTTACAGTATAAATGGATTTGGAGTATTCAATAATGAGGTAAAGGGAGTGTTTGGGATTGTTATCTTAAAGCTCTTTTCTGCTTAAAAATTGCTAGTACCAAACTCATTATTTTCAAGTGCCTCATCTAAAGTAAAATATACAAATAAACAGTTTTATCAAACTAATCAAATACCTGCTTATGAATGTAAAACCATAATTTTATAGCTTTCATATCAAAATGCATGAAACTAATACTCCAATAATGGATCATTTTAGATTTTAGATATTTAGTTTCATACCTACTGGGTTACCATGACGCTCTCCCTCTATGTTTCTCTTGCAAGCGTAAGACACTGTTATTTGGCAATTGCATAGATACTGTCCAGATATATAACACAACAATCTGCAACATCATTAAAGCAACAAAATTTGAAATACACTAAATTTATTTGGAAACTAAATATCAAATGCAGTTAAATTACCTATTTTGCCCTGCCCTCAACGCAGCCATTTCATCAACTCCTTTTTAAGAGATTGAATGATGTCCCCTACCAGCTATGCTATGGATATATGAGGTCGACGATCCTGTTACAGAACTTTGTTTAAAATAACATGCGACAGATTATGCAAGTTACATATGCAATTTACCCCTTTTTCTAGAAAAGCGATACAAAAATTACTTTCAAGGTCAACTTTAGGGATATTCATTAGTTGGTTCCCGGGCACAAAATGGCTCAAGAGCAATTTTGGCCTATTTTCATTTTCAGCTTATTAGTTTTTCAACATTCACCTAAGCTCATAAACCCAACATCTAAGTTAACACAATCGCCCTCTTAATCCTATATCACTAATTTCTGAATTTTGACTAAAATTTATATGTACAATATAAACATCTTAGTCACAAAAATATTATCAGACTCAATTCGATCTAAACGCAAAAGTACTAATCTTGAACCTTAATAAAAAACAAAATCCACACAAAAAAACATATACATAGAACAACTTTATTCAAATTCGACACCATATAATTGAATATGAAAAACAGCATACCTTGATTTATGAGGTATGACCCAAACGATTTTAATAAATCTCCTTAGTAGTCAAAAGCACTTCCAAGAACACAATAGCAATCTTGCTGTTTGAACCTGCAAAATTAAATTTTCAATTTTATACAACCGTCCCGTAATCTGTCATTAAAACATTTTATCAAACATCTCATATGCAATTTAAAACATTAATCAGATTCCCATAAAAATCTAGATTATACCTAACAAAAAAAAAGTTCAAAATAATTAAAACTTACATGTTGCTGCTAATCGATTATGGTACATGTACAACAAAGACACATCTTGAATCTTTCACAAAGATCTCTAAAATCTTTTACACAAAAATCTTGAATCTTCCTCATCTTGGGACCTCATTCTTCCTTGTCTTCTTCATCTCTGGACTTTAATTGAACCTGGTAAGGAAAATAAACCCATAAGCTCATAAGCCAGTAAAATAAGATAATCGGAACATCTTCAAATCATGTCTTATAAGTGAGCGCCATAAGCTAAACTAAGCAACCCCATAAGCCCAAAATGAACCTACCAGCTTAACCACAAACAAAAAAACACACACACACACAAAAATAAAAAATAATAAAAAAATAAAATAAAATTAAATAAAAAAAAAAAACAAAAACCCGAAGTTAGCAAAAGCCCCAAATTATGTCAAAACCCTAATTTCAAATTTCAATTCTTATATATGTATAAGTCATATTAATTGTTAAATTTTAAAGAAGAAAAACAAATTGACAACAACAACAAAAAAAGGATCATCATGTATTATACTTTGATTTCGAACAAAAAGTCAAAAACCCTAATTTTTCATAATTAATAGCAAAAAATTAAGATTCAGAAAATCATAAATACCTTTAAACATTCGTCCGCCATTATAACTGTTGATGATGATAATTATTCTCCGGTGGAATGAGGATTTTGTGGGAAGCTGTGGGTATGTCTGTGTTTGTGTTTGTGTTTGTGTTTGTGTTTGTGTTGTGTGGAAAATGGAAGAAAGATCGAGAATTTTGTATGTGTGAGTGACTGGAAAAAGGACTTTGGGGGGTAGCAATTCACTATTGCTTTTACTGTATGCCCCGAAACAGGCAACTTTAGCTGGAGCTACAAAGTGTGGAGGCAGTAATTTGGGGATAGCAGCCCACTGAACGTTATGTATATATAATATATAATACTTTGTGAGACACAACACTGCTCAACTACATTATATTTTCATATATAAACGACAAAAATGCTCCTTATGGTCTGGTTTTGAGCAAAAATGGTCCCTGTAATGGTGTATTTTATTTACTTTCCAAAAAATTCCCTTTAAAATTACAAAAATATCCCTGAAGATTTTTATGAACCGCAATAAAGGTCCGTACAGTTTTTATTTTTCACACAAATTGTCATTCGGGTTTATTTGCTTTGCGAACACAATCTCTATAAAATTGCAAAAAATCTATAATGTTAACATACACTTACAATGACAGTCCTTGTGTTAAATTTTTTAAATCTCTACCGTTGCTTGTGATTATTTTAACAGATCCTTAATTAAATCTCTAATGAGGAGAACTTAGTGTGTTAGAAACGCATTTTTTTTTTTTTTTTTTTTTTTTTTTTAGTTTTTCAAGTTTACGAAAATGATGTTTCACCCCTTTTATTTTTGGTTTTCAAAACAATAATGTTGAAAATGGCATTTATCTTTAATATTATATTAGATGTGCTTTAAGCTTATGTATTGTATCTTTGTATATTATACTTTACATATGATTTCAAAAACGATTATTGATTTAAATCTAGGAAATGCTTGTTTAACGAAGAATTTTTTTCACGTAAAACACATGGCCCACAACGAAACAGCGGTAAAATAAGCACATCTAACATGTAAAATCCCCGCTACAATGCGTAGGGCAAAACCACTTGTTTGCTAGCATTTGATGAGGAATTAGTAGATACCTTTTTAAGGGGTCATTTAAGGCCGGAATCGTATTTATATGATCAAATATTGCCCCAAATCGTTTCTTTTTGCATTTTAGGTACTTGGGACGAGAAATCCGGAAAGTGGCATGTTTTGGGCTCGAAACGACGAAAAAGTGAAGAAAACGACGGAGTCCCAAATTCTTTCAGATATGTGAGTCTGCCGCCGTCACTCATTACAACGTGACGCCGTCACTTGCAAATGATGGAGGATTCTTGGCTCAGAATTAACAAGCGACGCCTCAGTCAAAATTGAAGACTTTATAACCTGACGACGTCAAGTGTAATTGAAGATAAAAAATCCATACAAAGTTAACAAGAGACAGCCCAGAAGTTTTACTAAGCGACGCCGTCAGAAAACACTTGACGGCGTCAGAGATCCTATGCGACGCCGTAACAAGGCAACAAGGAGAAGACAAAACCCTAATTGGAGGCGAGCTGACGGCGCCACACTTTGCAAGTGACGCCGTCACCATTGTAAAACTATATATACTTTCTCATGTTTTTATTAATTCGTGTAACATCTTGGAGTAGGGTCTTGTGGACGATTTTCTCAGCTTTTGTAAGGGTTCTACAGCCCCCAAAACACATGTTTTATTGAAGATAAGTTATTCGTTTAATCATTCAATATGTCTATGTGTTGTTTGATTACTTGTTTATCTTCTCTTCTCTTTAACATGTTAGCTTAGATTTATTTGTGTTTGCTTAGATCTAATGAAACCTAGTTGTTGAATATTGATTTGTCGTCTCTTGTTTACTTGATTGTCTCACGTTAGGCTAAGAAAACAGGCTGACTTCTTTTATTTAACTAGCTTGAACGTCTTAGAAAACGCAACCGTAGAGTGCACTATCGATTTTTCTCGTTGTATTTATTGCATGAATTGCGGCTTGTAGATCCTATAAAACTTAATAGACTTTAAGGGTTTTAGGGGAGACTAATATTCATAGAGTTGGGGACTTCGGCACCTCCCCATGACCAATATTAAAGAATACAGCGCTTCAATTAAAACAATGACGTGACAATTCGACAAATCAGTAGGAGATAACTAGGGAGTAATTTTATCTAAGTGAACACGCTTTTCCCTATCATAAGAAGTTACCAAATTTACTTTTCCATTTATTTTTATTTATTTTAGTTTAATTAATAGTTTTGGGTTAGCTGACTAGCAACTAATTCCGCCCACTCTTTCAAAACCCGAGATTTTACTTGCTTTTATAAAATATAAAAATACAAAAAGAATCATCCCTCACCTCTACACCTATCTCGACATACACTTCGACCTTTCCACCACTATTGCAAGACTATTCCCCTAGAGAACGATCAATCCCCCAAACTTACTTATACTACACTACAACGGTTAAGTACACTGCCTAGGAGGATTGTAAAACTTCCTGTGAAGGTTACAACCACCGCATCAAGTTTTTGGCGCCGTTGTAGGGGAATAGTTAATAGTTTAGGTTCGATTTATATTTTGTTTAGGTTTACTCAAGAGATTCCTATCAAGTGAGAATTTTTATTTTCTTTTAAGTAGCTTTCTTGTAGTCTATCTTTTCTTCATTCCTTTTGTTCGTAATCCATATCATTTGCCATCATGGTGAATGATAATATCTTTCAACCCATTGGCCAACCAAACCAACCACATCAAGGGCAACCCCACCAAGACCCACCAATTAACCAAGACCCACCTCGAGCACGTACTCTAGGTGAGCACTCCAAACCAAGCCACCAAGGCTATCGAAACACCATTGAGCTCCCCCAAAGAGCCAATGTGTCTCCTTTGCGATCCGACACCATCCGGTTGGTGCAAAGCGGATGTGCATTCCATGGACTTCGTTCCAAAGATCCAAACCAACATCTCAAGGATTTTCTTAAAATCGTAGATTCCATAGACCTTGATGTTGCCACTCAAGAGACAATGCATTTGCGTCTCTTTCAATTCTCTCTACGTTACCAAGCTGGTCATTGGCTTGAGCGTTTACCCGCGGGATCTATCTCATCTTGGGATAATCTTACTTCTCGTTTCCTCGCTCAATTTTTTCCAACTGGGAGAACTACCAAGCTAAGGAATGACATCTTGATGTTCCAAAAATGTTAAGGTGAAACTCTTTACGAAGCATGGACTCGTTTCAAGGACTTACTCCAAAAAGTCCCTCATCATGACATTGATCTTTGGCTTTTCAAATCCAAATATTTTATGGTCATGTCAATCAATCCACAAGGCAAACCATTGACCAAACGGCCGGTGGTAAGTTACGTGACAAGAATGCGGAAGAATCGTGGAGCATCATAGAAGATCTTGCTCTCTATGGAAACGAATGTTGGAATAACCCCCGCGAGTTGAGCAAAATGGTCAAGGAAATATCCTTGCCTTCGAATAACTCAAGCATTCCCGGCCGTAGGATCATGGAACTTGAAGACCAAGTCAAGTTTCTAATAAAATCCTACGAATCTCCTAAACCTCCAAGTCAAGTGAACAAAATCACTTCTTCATGTGAATTATGTAGTGGTCCCCATGACACTCGTGATTGCATGGAACTTCCCGAACAAGCTTTTGCGATTTATGCATCCTCGCATACCGACGGAGCGGGAGGTAAGTGGTGCACTTTCAAACCCGAGCACAACAACCTTGGTGATTTATACAATCCATCTTGGAAAAATCACCCAAACTTTAGGTGGAAACAAAACCAAAACTCATCTCAAAATTTTTTTTCAACTCCAGCTAATCGTTTTCAACCAAACGGTTCGTCCTCGAACCGTACTTTTAACAATAATACTTCCAACAATGCCAACAATTTTGAAGGGTTGATGTCTAATTTTATGTCATCTCAAGAAGCTCGTTTGTCCAAGTTTGAAGCCGATTTCAAACAACAACAAAGCGAGATGACAAATAAAATTAACAACATGTTAAAGGTTCTCAATGATCGAGTATTGGGAGCACTCCCAAGTAATACCATCAAGAACCCAAAACTAAATGTTAACTCCATCTCATTGGTTTCGTCTCCTAGTTCTTGTCCTCAATTTTACTCGGTCAATGCAGTAAACACGTGTTTTAAACAAACTCAATTTTTTCAAAAAGACCAAGAAGATAATACACCAACTAATTTATCGGTCAACCAAGTGATTGAAACACCCCTAAACAAGAACCTAGCTCGACCCTTGAAGATGAATTCAAAGATCTCTATCTTGAACGCCCGGTTCTTGATGTCTTAACTCATGCTCCCTACTACAATGCCCTTTTGGAAAAATATAAGGAGAAAGTTAAGTTGGGTAAGAATGGTTCCGCTTTTGTCCAAAACAAGTTACCTAAGAAGTTAGATGATCCGGGCATATTTGTTTTACCTTATAGGATTGGGAATTCTAAGGCCTACGACACCTTAGCCGACTTAGGATCATGCATCAATATAATTCCGTTATCCCTCTATAGGAACCTTAACTTAGGTAGACTTGAAACAACAGAATCAATTATAGGATTGGCGGATGGAAGTGTTGCTTATCCGGTTGGGTTACTAAAAGACATGGTAGTGCATATAGATAGATTGACTATTTTGGCGGACTTTCATGTCTTAGAAATATCGAGTGATCTTAAGTGCCCATTACTTGTTGGAAGAGGATTTTTAGCAACCGCTAGTGCGATAATAGATTGTAAGATGTCTAAAATAGCGGTAGGGGAAGGATTCACTAGGTCAATCTATAATGTCCAAAAACATGAGCATGATAAGGAAGGAGGAATAATGGACGATAGGTTAGCTAGGGATAAGAAACCATCGAGATATGGCCCTCGACTAGATCAAGAGTTTATAGGACCTCAACTCTCATTTTTCCTAGATGATGCATATGTGAATAGTGTACCCTACATTGAACAACAAATAGCTAGAAATGCCGAGCTTGATCTTTTTGAGGACCCTCAAGTATTTAGGCAGATGATTGAGCTCCAAAGAGTTTTGCCTATTAATCTTTGCATGAATAAATGGAAGTCGGAGGATGAGGATAGTAAATGGGATTGGAAAAAGCCACCTAAGGAAGGAGATGGGTTGTGGCACATTAAGATGACAATAGTAGATCCTGATAGAGAGGAGTTTGAGAAATCATACCCAACTGTTGGGAATTAAAGTTTCCAAGGTGTTAATGCTGCTCATGTGATTAAGACTACTCAAGTATTACATGAAAAAGGCTTTAAGTCATTAATGCTGCTAGTTATAAAGATTAATGCTGCTGATGGAAGTTAAGACTGCTAGAGTACATTAAGACTGCTGATAGACTTCAAGGTAAATACTCTAAGTATTTAATGCTACTAGAAGGAAACTTAGTACTGCTAGTACTAATTTAATGTTGCCAGAACAAAGAGTTAATGCTGCTAGAGATTTAATGCTGCCAGAACAAAGAGTTAGTGCTGCTGATTCATTATTAGTGTTGCTGGAGTATTAGAGTCGGTTATTATGTATAGTATGTCTAGATAAGTATAGAAAAGATTCTATAAAGATTTATCTTGTATAGAAAGTCATTGTAAGCCGACTAGGACTCTTTAGTCTATAAAAGGAGATCTTAGGGCATAGAGAATAATATACGATTTTATATAGAACTTCAAGGTTGTAAACCTTAATACTTTTGAGTATTCGTATTATATCAATAATATTGAAGTGTTTAGTTTGATATTCTTGTGTTCTTATTTACTACAAACAACAACAACAAACCCAATCCCACCGGGGTAGGGTATGGGGGAGGTAGAATGTAGACATATCCTACCCCTACCCCCAGATAAACCCGGGAGTAGAGAGACTTGTTTAGTTTGATATTCTTGCGTTCTTATTTATTGTTTTATATAATTCAAAGTTCTTTTTAAGATCAAATACAAGATTCCGCATTGTGTTTGATAAACTTCAAGGCAGTTTCTATACTTAGTTATTTTTTATTTATCTAAGATAACTAACCCTTACAAGCTAAGGAATTCGATCAAGTGCATAACTGGGATCAATAAGTAGTATCAGAGCTTGTAATCTAGAAGCTGTGATCAAGAAGAACCTGTTTAGACTCAAGGTTGTTCTGATCTTACTGAAGACATGGATTCATAATCTACCCACATGATTACTGCATCAAAAGTACCAACGCTCAAGTCTGGAGAGTATGAGCTATGGAAAATGAGAATAGAGTAGTATATTCAGATGGTTGACTATTCTATGTGGGAGGTAATAGAGACTGGCAAAACTTTACCTAAAACAGAAATTTCTGATGCTGGTGTTATCACTATCTTGCCTATTAAAACTGCTGAAGACAAGGCACAAAGAAGACTGGAAGTTAAGGCAAGAAGCACTCTCATGATGGGCATTCCTAATGACCAATAGTTGACTTTAAATCACATCAAGGATGCTAAATTGTTGCCAGAAGCAATTGAGAAAAGGTTTGGAAGGAATGCTGCTACCAAGAAGACCAGGAAGAACCTTTTGAGGCAACAATATGAGAATTTTGCTGCTCCTAGTTCTGAGAATCTTGATCAGACCTTTGACAGACTTCAGAAACTTATTAGTCAACTAGCACTTGTGGAAGTAACAATTCCTCAAGAAGATATAAATCAAAAGTTTCTAAGAAGCTTGTCACCAGAATGGAACACACATACTGTGGTGTGGAGAAACAAGGCTGATCTTGATACAATGAGTTTAGATAATCTGTATAACAATCTAAAAGTGTATGAACCTGAAGTCAAAGGGTCATCTAGCTCATCCTCAAGCTCACAGAACTTAGCTTTTGTGTCCACCTCCAATAACAGTCCTGGTAGTGCTAATGAAGCAGTTAATACTGCTCATGGAGTTAGTACTGCTGACACACAAGTTAATGTTGCTGGGTCTACAACCCTTGATAACTTGAGTGATGATGTTATCTATGCTTTCTTAGCTGGTCAATCTACTAATTCTCAGATTGTGCATGAGGATTTAGAACAGATTCATCTAGATGATCTTGAAGAGATAGACTTGAAGTGGCAAATGACAATGTTGACAATGAGGGCAAGGAGACTTTTGAAAAAGACTAGAAGAAACCTCAAGGTCTATGGGCAGGATAACATGGGTTTTGATAAATCCAAGATTGAATGCTACAATTATCACAGGAAGGGACACTTTGCAAGGGAATGCAGGGCACCAAGGAGCCAAGACTACAAGAATGGAGAGAGCTCAAGGAAAGTTGTGTTTGAGGAACCTAAGAATTCTACAGCTTTGGTGTCTTGTGATGGTTTGGGTGGATATGACTGGAGTGATCAAGCTGCTGAAGGACCAAACTTTGCACTTATGGCTTACTCTTCTTCATCAAGTTCTGATTCTGAGGTATCTAATGATTCTGGTTGTTCTTATAAATCTTGTTTAGATACTATTGAGGAACTTAAGGCTAGGAATGAAAAACTAATAGAAGATGTAAGGAAGTTAGTGTTAGATAATCTAGGCTATAAAGTAGGCTTAAAATCTGTTGAACAAAGACTTGAATTCTTTAAACATAATGAGTCAGAGTATGTTGAGAAGGTTAATGTTCTAGAAAGTAAGCTTTATGTTAGAGAAAATGTTATTAATGAACTTACTAAAAGGTTAGAAATTGCTCAAAAAGAAAAAGATGCAGCTTATCAGGAAAAAGAAAAACATCAAGTTAAAGTAAATAAGCTTGAATTTTCATCTGAAAGTGTAAATAAGATAATTGAGTGTCAACTTATGAGGAGAGGTAGTGGTATAGGTTATAATTAAGTTCCTCCTTCAATAACAGGAAAGTATGTACCTCCTATACCTGAATTGTATTGTTTAGTTGAGTCTGATGATAGTAAGTCTAATGAGGAGAAACCTAAGGTTGAAAAGAAATATTCTGATGCACCTATCATTGAAGATTGGGTATCTGATGATGATGAGGAACAGGTGAAGTCTACACCTAAGTTAGAAGGTAAAACAGTTAAACCTAGTGTTAAACAAGTTGAGTTTGTCAAACCTAGTTTTGGTAAAAAGTTGTCTAGGAAAACTGTTGATTTCTTTGAGCAACCTAGGATGTATACTAACAGGCCCAGAGGTAACCAGAGAAATTGGAATAACATGATGTCACAAAGGTTAGGGAGTGACTTTGAGATGTTTAACAAGGCTTGTTATCACTGTGGCAGTTTTGAGCATTTAAAGGAAAATTGTTTTTAGCATTAAAGTTTTTCTAAAAATACTCACCCACATGCTAAAAGAAACATGGTTCCAACAGCAGTACAAATGAGATCTGGTTTAGTATCAGTTAATACTGCCAAACAAAATATTTATAAACCAGCAGTAGTAACTAATACTGCTAGATCAGTTAGTACTACTAACTCAAAAAGAACAGTGAATGGTGCTAATTCAAGGTTACACTTTTCAAATACAGCCCATTCATCTGTAAAAAGGCTCGTTCAAAAGAACACAACATTTAGTACTGCTAAGGCAAAAGCAGTAGTTTCTACTGCTAAGCCAAAAGCAGTAACTGATACTGTTTTGGGAAATTATTTTTATGTTGTTAAAGCCTCAGCTTTCTGGGTCTGGAAACCAAAAGTTAAAGTTTTAGATCATGTTTCCAGAAACAGCAGTGCATCAATAGTTTTAAAGAAATACAATTACATTGATGCACAAGGCATATCCAAGTCAGTAATGGTTTGGGTCCCCAAGAGAAACTGATTTTCTTACATTATGTGCAGGGTAATCCATAGGTGGAATTTGAGGATGAAGGAGTTTTTGACAGTGCATGCTCTAGGAACATGACAGGATACATGTCCTATCTTGAAGATTTTGAAGAAATTGATGAAGGATATGTTGCTTTTGGGAGCAATCCCAAAGGAGGGAAAATCACTGGTAAAGGTACAATAAGAACTGGTAAATTAGATTTTGAGAATGTGTACTTTGTCAAAGAGATTAAGTTTAATCTTTAATTTTAGTGTTTCACAAATGTGTGACAAAAAGAACAGTGTTCTTTTTACTGACACTGAATGTTTTGTCTTGTCTTCTGACTTTAAGTTGACTGATGAAAGTTATGTTTTGCTTAAGGTTCCTAGAAAAGACAACATATACAGTGTTAATCTAAAGAACATGGTTCCCAAAAGAGGTTTTACTTGTCTCTTTGCAAAGGCAACATCTGATGAATCTAAGCTTTGGCATAGAAGGCTTGGACATTTAAATTTCAAAACAATAAATAAATTGGTTAAGGGAAACAAAAGGATGTATTGTCTAGTTGTCACAGATGATTATAGTAGGTTTACTTGGGTTTTCTTTTTAGCATCTAAGGATGAAACCAATGGCATTCTTAAGGCTTTCATAACTAGGATAGAAAACATAGTTAATCATAAGGTTAAAGTGATAAGATGTGACAATGGAACTGAGTTCAAGAGTAGTGATATGAACCAGTTTTATGAGTTGAAAGGTATTGAGAGACAGTATAGTGTAGCTAGAACTCCTCAACAAAATGGTGTTACTGAGAGGAGGAATAGGACACTAATTGAGGCTGCTAGAACAATGTTAGCTGATTCTAAATTACCTACTACTTTTTGGGCTGAAGCAGTCAATACTGCTTGCTATGTGCAGAATAGAAGTAAAGTAATTAAGCCTCACAACAAGACCCCTTATGAACTTTTACATGGTAGAAAACCATTGTTAGGTTTCTTAAGACTATTTGGGTGTCCAGTTACTATCTTAAATACCATAGATCACTTAGGAAAGTTTGATGGCAAGGCTGATGAAGGTTTCTTTATTGGGCACTCAATGAATAGCAAAGCTGTTAAAGTGTTCAATAGTAGGACCAGGAAAGTGGAAGAGAACTTGCATGTTAGGTTTAGTGAGAGTACACCTAATATTGCAGCGAGTGGACCAAACTGGCTGTTTGATATTGATTCACTAACCAAGACAATGAATTATGAGCCAGTAGTTGCAGGTACACAATCTAACGAGTATGCAGGTACACAAGCTAATACTGATGCAGGTACACAAGATAGGAAGGAGACTGAACCTGCAAAGAAGTACATTTTGCTACCCATATGGACTGCAGATCCACCTTTCTCAACCCAAAAGTCAAAGAGTTCACAAGAAGATGATCTTAAAGAAGATCCAAAATATGCTAAAGAAGATGGTGTACAATCTTCTGATGATGATAAAGTGGTTAATGAAGAAAAGCAGACTGATGAACAAGTAAAGGGTGATGTATCAGATAATATTGCCAATAAAGAAAATAACAATAGCAGTACTAACTCTGTTAATACTGCTAAGCCAAGTGTTAATGTTGCTGACAAGGAAGGCTTAACTTTTGATGAGGATGAATATCCACATGATCCTAACATGCCTCCATTGGAAGAAATATATCCTAATACTATTGATGATGTACTTGGTGCAGAGGCTGACTTAACCAATATGGAAGATGTAGTTCCTGTCAGTCCTATTCTAACTACAAGAATTTAGAAGGATCATCCTAAAGAACAAATCATTGGAGAGCAACAATCTGCTGTTCAAACAAGAAGAATGATAAAGGATTTGAAGGAACAAGGTTTCTTTGCTAGATCCCTTCATCAAAGAAACAGTCACAAAGACCTTCAAAACTGTTTGTTTGCTTGTTTTCTATCACAAATAGAACCCAAGAATGCACATAAAGCATTACAAGATCCAAGCTGGGTAGAGACTATGCAAGAAGAGCTTCTACAATTCAAGCTTCAAGAAGTTTGGACTCTGGTAGATTTACCTAATGGGAAGAGGAAAATTGGTACTAAGTGGGTTTTCAGATGCAAAAAGGATGAAAGAGGTATTGTGATTAGGAACAAGGCAAGGTTAGTAGCTCAAGGATACACCCAAGAAGAAGGTATTGATTATGATGAAGTATTTTCTCCAGTTGCAAGAATTGAAGCTATAAGGTTATTCTTGGCTTATGTTTCATACAAAGACTTTGTAGTGTATCAAATAGATGTGAAGAGTGCTTTTCTATATGGGACAATTGATGAAGAATTTTATGTCTCTCAACCACCTGGTATTGAAGATCCTAATTTTCCTGACAAGGTCTACAAGGTGGAGAAAGCACTTTATAGTTTACATCAAGCTCATAGAGCTAATTGGTATGACACATTATCAAAATATCTATTGAACAATGGTTTTAGTAGAGGGAAGATTGACAAGACTTTGTCTATCAGAAGACACAAAGATGATATCTTGCTAGTTCAAGTGTATGTTGATGATATTATCTTTGGATCAACAAACAAGGTGTTATGTGTTGAATTTGAGAAGCTTATGCATGAAAGATTTCAGATGAGTTCTATGGGTGAACTCACATTCTTCTTAGGATTACAAGTCAAGCAGAAGGAGGATGGCATATTTATCAGTCAAGATAAGTATGTAGCTTAAATTTTGAAGAATTTTGGATTTACTGATGTAAAGCCTGCAAAGACAACAATGGAAACTTCCAAGCCCCTGCTCAAAGATGAAGATGGTGAAGAAGTTAATGTTCATTTATATAGATCAATGATTGGCTCATTGATGTATCTTACAGCTTCAAGACCTGACATTATGTTTGTAGTGTGTGCTTGTGCCAGATATCAAGTTACACCAAAAGTTTCACATCTTAATGCTGTGAAGAGAATTTTTAGATACTTGAAAGGTCAACCTAAATTGGGCCTTTGGTATCCAAAAGATTCACCTTTTGATCTGGTTGCATACACTGACAGTGGTTATGCTGGAGCTAGCTTGGATAGAAAATCAACAACAGGAGGTTGTCAATTTCTAGGATGCAGATTAATTTCATGGCAGTGCAAGAAACAAACTGTGGTTGCAAATTCCACAACAGAAGCTGAGTATGTGGCTGCTTCTAGTTGCTATGGACAAGTGCTCTGGATTCAGAATCAAAAGCTGGATTATGGGTATAATTTTATGCATACAAAAATATATAATGATAATAGCAGTACTATGTGCATTATAAGAAATCATGTTTATCACTAAAAAACAAAACATATTGAGATAAGACATCATTTTATAAGAGATTGTTATGAAAAGAAGTCAATTCAAATTGTTAAAATTCATACTGATGATAATGTTGCAGATTTGCTCACAAAAGCTTTTGATGTGGGTAGATTTCAATTTTTGGTTGTCAGTATTGGAATGATAAATCTCTGAAAATTCTTATATCTTTGTGCTTTTGTAAATTTTTGTTAGGATTAATACTGTTATTAGGTAAATAAATTGTTTCTGCTGCTAAGTATACTTAGTGTTGCTAGTTTACTTAAAACTGATGTGTTAATGCTGTCAGTTATACTTAATCCTGCTAAGTATAATTGATGATGTGATTATTGTAAATTATGTTATGTTTGTGGTTTTGTGTTTTTGGGACTAAACTTTTGAAGGATACGCTGAGAAAAGTGCTGGAGTGCTGATTAATAAGCTGTTAGGAGTAGGAGTGCTGATTAATAAGCTGTTAGGAGTGGAAATTGAGTTCATGCTGCTAGGCATAAGTTAGTGCTGCTATGCCTAACTTAGTGCTACTAGGTTTCTGCTGCTATGTTTAAGAGTACAGGGTACTATTTTATAAATATGAACGATTAAGGGTTTATATCCTTCAATCATTCACACAAGTGTTTTTATCCGATCAAAACTCTCCCAAACGTAAACCCTAACTTGTTTTTTATCAATTAATTGCAAAATTCAGCAAAACCCTACAAATTTTTTTAAAATTCACAATGTAGACTCTGTCTTTTGCAGACCAACATAACATGATTGCATTTTTGCAAAAACCCAGAGAAAGTGAAGGGTTTGCTGAAATCATTGATTTTCTTAATGCTACTCATATTAAGTATGCATTAACAGTAAATCCTACCATATATGTTTCCAACATCAAACAGTTTTGGGCTACTACTAAGGTCAAAACTATTGATGAGGAAGAACAAATTCATGCCCTTGTGGATGGGTAGAAGATTATCGTTACTGAGGCTTCTGTTAGGGATGTTCTTCATCTAGCAGATGCTGAAGGTATTGAAAATCTTCCAAACTCTACAATTTCTGAAAACCTTGCACTGATGGGGTATGAAAGGCAAAGTAATTCTTTAAAATTTTCAAAAGGTGCCTTCTCTCCAAAGTGGAAATTCTTAATACACACTATCTTACAGTGTCTTAATCCAAAGACTACTAGTTGGAATGAGTTCAGTAGTAATATGGCTTCTGGCATTATCTGCTTAGCTAAAAATCAAAGATTTAATTTTTCAAAATTAATTTTTGATAGTGTGGTTAAGGGCTTGGATAATTCTTCAAACAAATACAACTTATATCCAAGGTTTTTGTAACTTCTTATGGACAAAAAATTTACAAATAAAAAGGTTAATAGCATGGTTTATCATGCCCTCTCTCATACTAAAAAGATTTTTGTTTACATAAAGAGAGATGGAAAGGGTTTTCCAGGCATAGTTACACCATTGTTTCAAACAATGTTGGAACAAGGTTAAATTCAAGGTGAAGGTTCCACAATCCCAGCTGATACCCATCACACACCCACAATTTTACCATCCACATCAACAATTCAAAAGACCTATACCCGTAGGTTCACCAAAAAGGGCACTCAGTTACCTCAGGCTAGTGTTAGTATGGAT
This sequence comes from Artemisia tridentata subsp. tridentata, assembly GCA_021014915.2. NCBI lineage: Eukaryota > Viridiplantae > Streptophyta > Magnoliopsida > Asterales > Asteraceae > Artemisia > Artemisia tridentata. The sequence continues at coordinate 244,666,834 of CP139501.1, forward strand.
GTAGATGAGGCTGTGCATAAGGAGAGGGGTCACAGTTTAGAAAGGGCTGCCACTATTGCTGCTAGCTTAGATGCAGAGCATGACAGTGGTAATATAAGTAGGACCTAATCTAAGGTAACTTCTAATGAATCAAGTTCCCATGGAACTGATTCAGGTGAAGGTCCCAACCAAATGGAAAACATAGGGGGTGTAGATGCTCAGGCTAGGTCTGAGGCTATGCCTAACTTGCCCAATGATTCACCACTCGGGAGAGGTAACACACTCCGAAGTGATGAGGGCAACATAGAACTTATAAAGGAATTGATGGCTAAATGTACCAAATTAACAAAAGATGTTCTTGAACTCCAACAACTTACAACTTCTCAAGGTGCTGAAATCAAGGGGTTGAAGGCCAGGGTTAAATATTTGGAAGGAAAAAAGAGGTCGAGAGCACATATATTTTAAAGATTGAAGAAGGTGGATATAGCTCAAATGGTGGAATCCTCTCGTTCTCAAGATGTTCTCAAGGTTTTAAAAGAGGATGCTCCCAAACAGGGGGGAATGAGAGCATGATTGCAGGGGAGGATACTGAAGTTGATGCTACTATGGAAGTTGGTGATGTTAATGTTGCTGAAGTACCAGTTAGTGCTGCTAATGACAATGTTAATACTACTGGTACAAAAACAGTTTCAGCTGCTAGTGTTGATTTGATGAATGATGAAACTGTTTTAGCACAAGCTATAATTGAGTTGAAGACATCAAAACCACCAACTAAAGGAGTTGTCATTCAAGAACCCATACCAACAACAACCAAACAATCACAACCATCTTCACAGGGTAAAGGAAAGGGAATCTTAATTGAAGAACCTGTGGAGAAATCTCTTTCAAAGACAAAGCAGATGCTCTTAGATGAAGAAATAGCCAGAAAACAACAAGAAGAGTATGATGCTGAAGATAAAAGAATACGGGAAGAAAGAGAAAGGAAGGCTAGAGAAGAAGAAGAGGCTAGCCTTGCGGAAATAAATTCCTGGGATGACATACAAGCAAAGTGTAAAGCAGACCACATGTTAGCCCAGAGGATGTGGCAAGATGAACAGGAAGAGCTATCCTTAGAAGAAAAATCAAAGCTTTTCATGAAATTCTTAGCCAAGCAAAAGAAGTTCTTTGCTCAGAAGAGGACTGAAGCAAAGAGAAACAAACCACCCACCAAAGCTGAACAAAGGAAAGTAATGAGTACATATCTGAAAAACATGGATAATTGGAAGCATAATCAGTTGAAGAATCTTAGTTTTGAAAAGATAAAAGATCAGTTTGACAAGGTATTCAAGAGGGTAAATACTTTCATTGCTATAAATGAAGATGAGGCGATAAGAGGTTCTAAGAGAACAGGAGATGAAATAGAGCCTGATAGCAGCAAGAAGCAGAAAATTGATGAGCAGACAGAGCAAATGCAATCAGTTGATAATAAACAAAAGGCTGATGATGACAAAGGTACAGAAGAAGATACTAAGCAGTATGTAACAGTATTTTCTGATGATGATGAAGAGCCATCTATTGATGTTGTACCTTTGGCTACAAAACTTTTAGATATTGTTGGTTGGAGAATATATAAAGAGGGCATAAAGAAAGTAGTATATGAAATCAAAAGAGCTGATGGAAAGTTTTATATATTCTTCAGGTTTAATCAGATGTTAAGAAGTTTTAACAGAGAGAATTTGGAGACTCTTTGGAAGCTTGTTAAGGAGAAGTATGGACCAACAAAACCATTGAAGCAACCAGTGTCTGATCAAGATTATATTTTGTGGGGTGATTTGAAGAATATCTTTGAACCTCATGTAGAAGATGAAGTATGGAGAAGACCTTTCTATAACCAGATGGTGATAAGCTGGAGGTTGATAGATACATGTGGACTTCATGTGTTGACAATAGATGCTATGCATATCTACATGTTGGTTGAAAAGAAGTATCCACTCACAAAGACTACATTAGGAAAGATGCTTGAAAGTAATCTTCAAATGGAATATGGAATGAATAAAGTATGGCAGATGAGCTTATTTGGTTTATTCTAAGACTGAGGAATGAACAATGAAGTGTTTGGAAGCATCCTCCTGGTGATGGTTAAAGCTTTGAAAGAAACTTGATGATTTTAGAAGAAAATATCAAGCTTAGGGGAGGATTGTTAGGAATTAAAGCTTCCAAGGTGTTAATGTTGCTCATGTGATTAAGAATGCTCAGATATTACATGGAAAATGCTCTAAGTCATTAATGCTGCTAATTATAAAGATTAATGATGTTGATGGAAGTTAAGGCTGCTAGAGTACATTAAGACTGCTAACAGACTTCAAAGAAAATACTCTAAGTAGTTAATGCTGCTAGAAGGAAACTTAGTACTGCTAGTACTAAGTTAATGCTGCCAGAAAAAAGAGTTAATGCTGCTAGAGATTTAATGCTTCCAGAACAAAGAGTTAGTGCTGCTGATTCATTATTAGTGTTGATGGAGTATTAGTCGGTTATTATGTATAGTATGTCTAGATAAGTATAGAAAAGATTCTATAAAGATTTATCTTGTATAGAAAATCATTGTAAGCCGACTAGGAATCCTTAGTCGATAAATGGAGATCCTAGGGCATAGAGAATAATATACGAATTATTTATATAGAACCTCAAGGTTGTAAACCCTAATACTTTTGAGTATTCGTATTATATCAATAATATTGAAGTGTTTAGTTTGATATTATTGTTTTCTTATTTACTGTTTTATATAATTCAAAGTTCTTCTTAAGATTAAATACAAGATTCCGCATTGTGTTTGATAAACTTCAAGGCAGTTTCTATACTTAGTTGTTTAGATTTATCTAAGATAACTAACCCTTACAAGCTAAGGAATTCGATCAAAAGCATAACTGTGATCAATACCAACCAAGCCTACTAATAGAAAACTAAGCGATAAATTTGATCCAAAAGTCATCCTCGATGAGGAACCTAGTTATATGGGGTAGGTCATGACTTTGAGTCTAGCTACAAGACTCGTAAATAAAGAAAAACACTTCTTGGGAGGTAACCCAAGCTTTAAGTTTGTGTGTGTGATTTTTATTTTTATTTGTGTCATATATATATATATATATATATATATATATATATATATATATATATATATATATATATATATATATATATATATATATATAATATATATATATATATATATATATATATATATATATGTCTTATCATTATTGTTTAATCTTTTATGTTTTGAATATAATTTGCGAAAATGCTTCATTTTGTTTTTAACTTTGACTTAATTACATATAAAGGTATTTTACAAAAATATAAGTGTAGGGAAGATCATATTTGTTTTAAAAGAACAAATTCAAACATGAAAGTTAATAATGAATGATAAGCATATATTTACGCGTTTCTTTGAGTCAAATGCTTGTATCGAGTCACAATGAATGTTCTACAGTTTTCCATGCTTTAATACTCATATTTTCCATAAATTTTCCAGAAACAAACCACAAAAATACTGTCAGGTCTATCCTGACGGCGTCAGGCACTGTAGCTGCACAGTTTTCCAGGATTTTGTTTTTCTGCTGGAACTTCATTTTTGAAAAATTTTAGAATTTTAAATTTTCAGAAATCTGTAAACATTTATTTTACAAGCATTATATCTTTCTTTGCTTTTTAGGAATTAGTTTTTATGTATATTGTTTACCGCTGATTTTACGCGAAGTTTCGTGTTTGTTTTCTTAGTGAATTACAGGTTATATTGGATAAGAAGATAATAGATGAAGTATGATGAGCACTTATTGCATTAATTTTCTTATAGGAGGATTTGACCATGTTTTCACATCGCCTATGCCGAACAAATCAGGAGAGTATTAGTTTCTTTCGTATATTTTATTTTTCCCTTTATCATAACTTTGATACTTTTCAAGAACGTTGGGGACAATGTTCAATTTAAGTGTAGGGAGGGTAAAATAGGATACCTTAGAAACTATAACTCACTTGATATTTGTTTTGTTTTCTAGTAAATGTGTAATAAACTAAAAGAGATACTTGTTAGGGCAATTTTAGCACCAAATATTTTTTAACAACATATAGGAGTGAAACTTTAGTTTTAATAAGTGTCTCATGGATAAGAATTATATAGTTAGCACAAAAACCCTTCCACTAAAAAGTTTCCACCCAAAAAAAGTGAGGTTTACCTTTAGATATTTAGGAAAAAACATTCACTGTTAATGCTTATGAGTGTACTGGTAGTATATAGATTCTAGAACTTGCGTTTGTGATGCATCTCGAGATCGCTAGTGAGACTACATTCGTGTAGTTAGGATTTACTAAATGATAAGAGGCATTAGGATAACCCTTGTTTTAAAGCATGTTTTGTAATTACATTGGCTTCATTCGTCAAGTAATTTTCCCACAGCTTTGCGATGTACTCATTTTTAGTACACGATACCCCTAGTACACCCCTCAGAGCCTATCCTTTTCGCGGTTCTCGTTATATTTCGGTGGATTCTGAAATATTAATGAAGAACATTGTTTACAATCCACCCCCAAATGTACACCCAAATCGCCTTAGCCTACCTTGTATGCACTCATTTTTAGTGTATTATTGTTAAAACATATGTGTTAAACCCTTTGTTAATTATATAATTGGTTACATGGTTGCTAAGTCAATTCATATCTTGTAAATACAGTTTTGGGACGATTGGGACTCATGGATAAAATACAAGTGGTTATGGAGCAATGGGGAAGAATGTCATGTTATTACCCCCACATATACGTTAATGGTTAAAGTACTCCACGTGTTTTGATTTTTTCAATTCGGGTCATTAGTTAGTTTCATTTACGTAAAAGTTCAAGTGTAGGGAGGTTGCAAGTAATCCCTTTGATGTATTATTATGGATGGTAGGGCAAGAGTGTATGAAGCAAAAAAAAAAAAAAAAAAATATATATATAAATATATATATATATATATATATATATATATATATATATATATATATATATATATATATATATATATATATATATAAAATAATAATAATAATAATAATAATAATAATAATATATATAATAAAAAATAAAAATAAAATAAAAATAAAAATAAAATAAAAAAAATGATAAAAAGAAAAAAAAAGTAGAAAAGAGAAAAAACATACGGACTACCATCTCGTCTTTTTTTTAGTCAAGAAAGTGTCATGAAAGAAATACAAAAAGAGTTAGTAGTTAGCAAGTTGAGTTGAGTCTTGGCTTAGCAACGCCTCATTGTACATGTAATTGACCAAGATAATTGACTTGCCACCAGTAAAAATTCTCTTTATCCAACAAAACCATGTTTTCCATACCTTTTTACCTAACGTTACAACCCTTTAAAAGATCTCTTTGATAGTTTATCCTAGGTGCTTACACCAAAGTGGTGGACGTTTCAACCATTCCCAAGCCTATGGTAATCTATGTGCTATGACAGGTAGAGAGTGTTTTATTTTCCCATTTCCATATGTTATATAACTTTATACACCCGAGAGATGTGAGAATGCAAACACTTTATGTGAGGTGCTAGTATATAATTTTCGTGCTTGTTACGACTAATGTGGAATGATTGTATGTTGTAATTACTTTTATATTAATGTTAAATGACCCCTAACTTGTAAATTGATTAGGATAAAAGCATATTTGCTTGAGGACAAACAAATTTCAAGTGTAGTGATATTTGATGAGGAATTATTTGGTATATTTTTAAGGGGTCATTTAAGGCCGAAATTGTGTTTATATGATCAAATATTGCCCTAAATCATTTCTTTTTGCATTTTAGGTACTTGGGACGAGAAATCTGGAAAATGGCATGTTTTGGGCTCGAAACGACGAAAAAGTGAAGAAATGTCGAAGTCCCGAATTCTGTCAGATATGGGAGTCTGACGCCGTCACATGCAAATAATGGAGGATTCTTGGCACAGAATTAACAAGCGACGCCTTAGTCAAAATTGAAGACTTTATAACTTGACGGCATTAGGTGTAATTGAAGATCAAAAATCCATACATAGTTAACAAGAGACGGCCCATAAGTTTTACTAAGGGACAACGTCAGACAACACTTGACGGCATCAGAGATCCTACGCGACGCCGTCACAAGGCAACTTGGAGAAGACGAAACCCTAATTGGAGGTGAGCTGACGCCGTCATCATTGTAAAACTATATATGTTTTATTGAAGATAAGTTATCTGTTTAATCATTCAATATTTCTATGTGTTTTTTGATTACTTGTTTATCTTATCTTCTCTTTAACATGATAGCTTATATTTATTTGTGTTTGCTTAGATCTAATGAAACCTAGTTGTTGAATATTGATTTTTCGTCTCTTGTTTAATTGATTGCCTCGCGTTAGGCTAAGAAAACTGGCTGACTTCTTTTATGTAACTAGCTTGAACGTCTTAGAAAACGCAACCGTAGAGTGTACTATCGGTTTTTCTCGTTGTATTTATTGCATGAATTGCGGCTTGTAGATCCTAGAAAACTTAATAGACTTTAAGGGTTTTATGGGAGACTAATATTCATAGAGTTGGGGACTTCGGCACCTCCCCACGACCAATATTAAGGAATACAGCGCTTCAATTAAAATAAAGACGTGACAATTCGGCAAATCAGTAGAAGATAACTAGTGAATAATTGAATCTAAGTGAACACGCTTTTCCCTATTATAAGAAGTTACCAAATTTACTTTTCCGTTTATTTTTATTTATTTTAGTTTAATTAATAGTTTTGGGTTAGTTAACTAGTAACTAATTCCGCCCACTCTTTCAAAACCCGAGATTTTACTTGCTTTTATAAAATATAAAAATACAAAAAGAATCTTCCCTCACCTCTAAACCTATCTCGACATACACTTCGATCTTTCTACAACTATTGCCAGACTATTCCACTAGAGAATGATCAATCCCCCGGACTTACCTATACTACACTACAACGGTTAGGTACACTGCATAGGAGGATTGTAAACCCTCCTGTGAAGGTTACAACCACCGCATCAGCATTCCACATAGTCCCCTGGCGAATACGTTCTTGACCGGAACATATACTACGTGTAGACAATATTTTGAGACAAGCCTGGGGAGTATTATTCATATTTGCAGTGCAACAAATATGGGAAGATATTATAATATAATGTTTACTAAAACATATATTCAACAATTTGTGTACTTGTCATTTCAAATTAGAGCAATTTGATTTATAAACAAAACAGAGGTTGAGACGAACCGTGTAAGAATACAAAAATTGGAACTAAACTAAATAATAATAATTGCAAAGTCGTATATTGCATATGCCTACAAGAACTAAATATGCTTTAATGTTGTAAAAGCATACATTATGACACCTTTGGTGCAATAATTAAGTACTTGAGTTAACAAAATAAATGATCCTTGTGGTTTGCCGGGTTTTACGATTCAGTCCATTATTCAATTTCGTTATGGGTCCAGTCACTATGGTTTAGACTTGTCTCAAATACAGTCCAATTTGCTAAACTTTGTTAGTTTGACATTGTTTGACCGTTTAAAGTAAATGTATATTTGTCTTTTTACGCTCCCATCTCATACTTATACACAACCCAACCTTTTTTTCTGAAAATTTATCTCTCTACATTTACGCTCCCTCTTTCTCTCTCTCAAAACATCCGACCAGCCAACACCACTATCGTCTGCCACCGCAGGCCACAACCACATCTGCCGCGATATCCATCACCATTTACAGCCTGCCACCACAACCTCTTACTCACACACACCAAGATCCGGTCACCACTATCACTAGCGTCATCTCATCATCACCATTTACACCCGCCACACCCACTGCCGCCCCACCTTCATCACCACCCGACCAAATTTGGAATTCACCACCACAATCTCTCACTCGCACACCCACTTGTCTTTTAATATAATGTGGTTATGTTTGGATCGATGATGATGGTTGCGATGGTTTTAGTATTGATGATGAATATGGTTCTTATAAGGGTTTTAATTTGTGTTTAATCGGAACAAAGATAGTGTCTTTTATGGGTATAGATTTGATGATGAAGATGGTTGAATTGTCTTTGAAGAAGATGTTGTCTTAATGAAATAGATGATGAAATGTTGGATTAGGTTTTTATAATAGTTTGAGATAGGGATGGCAAAAGCACCCGAAACCGACGGGGAAAATCTAAACCCAAACCGGTTGGGTCAGGGGCGGGGGAGGGTTGGCGGGTTTGGATGCAGGTTTGGGTATTGATGAAATTTTTTAGCCGGGTGTGGGTTCGGTGACGGGTTCTGGTAATACCCGCCCGATTACCCGTACCCGTACCCGTTTACCTGAATCTATACCCGCTATATTGATATTATAATTTACTAGAATATATACATTATATATAATTTCTTCCATTATATTTTTTTATATAAGTATCTCTATTACATAACACATTTTATTTTTTACATGAATTATTCAAAAGCGTTAAATCATTTGATACGATATTCATTTTCTGTAACTTTTAAAAAAATTGAAAATATTAGGGTGTTTTCTTTTGTTCTTTCGGTGGAATTTAGTGTGACTTAATTTTAATACCGCTATTTTGTCCATATGATATTCAATTGTGGATAACCAATACCCATGGGAAAACCTGAAAACCGATTAATACTATTAATCGGGTATCCGGCAGGTAATGGGACGGGTACGGGTTTGGATATTATAAACGGGTACGGGTACACTAAAACCCGCCCCGAACCCGACCCGTTGCTATCCCTAGTTGGAGAAGATGAAAATATGTAGTTAATAGATTTTGTAAATAATAATAATAATAATATTAATAATAATAATAAATTAGTAGGAGCCCAGATAGTATCGCGGCTTCCCACTAATTTCTTGTAAATACTATGAATTTTTAATAATAAAGTGATGTTTATAATAATAATAATAATAATAATAATAATAATAATAATATTATTATTATTATTATTATTATTATTATTATTATTATTATTATTATTATTATTTATTATTATTATTTTTATTATTATTATTATTTTTTAATTATAAACATCACTTTATTAGAAATTCATAGGATTTACAAGAAGTTAGTAGGGAGCCGAGATACTAACTGAGCCCCCACTCATCTAGCTATAGAAAAGCTAATCCTACTAAAAATATGAGCAGCAACACGTGTTTCAATGTCTTGAGTCATCGAGAACTTTTGAATTCGCTTCAGTAAGGTCACTACATCCTTCTCAAGTTCCCCAAAAGAAGAGAAAGAGAAGTGGAGAAACCCATATCCAATATTTGCGCACTTAGCCTCATACTTGACGCGTTTACGTTGTGCAGCCTCAATCACCACACGACCCGACACAAAGTCAACCATACCAGTTTGCGTCAAGGGCGATGATCAAGTCAAATCAACACATACATCAAGACCTCTGTCCCACGAGTAGAGCAACATATCAGGTGGACGTAAGGATTTGTCCCTTTCACCACAGAGCCCAATATCAACCTCTTTACGAGCCGAAACCCCCGACCGAGAACATATGTCAACAAGAACATCACGTGCCACGTTATGCCCATGTTTAATACCAATAATACCAGCACAGGATACAGCATGGTCCCCATAAATATCGCCAGTAAAGACCCTGGAACAAGCTGAGCACGGCATCTGGACAGAGAATAAGGGAACACCGAGCCGATAACATAACACGCACCGATATGTCCTAGCATTCATAGTCTGTCCCAACCCAGATATCGAAACCACCCTAAGCCAGTCCGAAGTGTAGTCCTCCATTTGCGATTTCCATAACGCCATCTGTCGAGTAGATAGAGAAAATGTAGATTCAGCTATTTGGGTAACACGTGTGAAATATATATCTGCCAGTTTCTTCATGAGTTTGGGGGCAGCGATCACACATGGATTACTCAAAAGGTCAATCTCCTTTTTCTCATTAAAAGCACACAAGGCATCATCAAAGGAAGGTCCAGAAGTTACGATACCAGAATGTCGAAGCAACTTAGTCTGCAAGCTAGCAGATTGAAGTCTAGACACAAGAAATGCATAGTTCAAGACGTCACCTGCAGAGTAAACACCAAGCCCCCCGAACGCAAAGGGTAATGTAGCAAGCCTCCATTGCCAATCGCCAAAACCAGGTCCAGAAGCAGTGACAATACGCTCTAGAGTAGAACGAAGAGCCACATCAAAAGAAATCTGAGCATGCTCAAAAACCCGGGGGGAGCTGATGCGTGGTTTTGCGACCTTACAACAGGTTTTACCTCTCGAGGGATCTCAAGAGGCTTGCAATCCCCACCAGGCAGTGTACCAGACCGATGTAGTATAGTGTAGTGGCAAGTACCGGGGGATTGATCGTTCTCTAGGGGAATAGTGTCGTTAGGATTGAAAAACTACTCTAATAGGTCTAAGGGTGAGGGAAGATTCTTTTTGTATTTTTATAATTTTATGAAAGCAAGTAAAATCTCGGGTTTGAATGAGTGGGCGGAATTAGTTGCTAGTCAACTAACCCAAATAACTACAAATGCAAATAAAATAAAATAACTGAAAATGAAAAGGTTGTGAAACTTATATGGAGAGAAATGTGTTTACTTAGATTTCCTTACTCCCTAACTATCTTTTACCGGTTGATTAGTGTGTATTAATTGCGTGGATGACGGGTGTATTCCTTAATACCAATCGTGGGGTGGCGTACGTACTTCCCCAACTCTACAAGCTCCTACTTCACTCCTATGTCGAGCTGGCTAAGAAGCTCCTAACATGGGATCACTAGAATTCGCTCATGCATTAAATACAACCATATAAACCTAGTACGCATTGGTTCATGTTTCTTAAGACGTTCAAGCAAGTTACCGTATAGGAAGTTAGCCAGTTTTCTTAAGCTTAACATCGATAAACAATCATCCAATACAATTAATAACACACTAACAACTAATAATCAATAGTTAGGTTTCATTAGATCTAAGCAAACACAAGATAAATCTAGCCTAGCATGTTAATCAAAAGACAAGAACAAGATATAATCAAACAACACATAGACATATTGATTGATTAAATGAATACTTATCTTCAATTAAACATGGGAGATCCAAGGGTATGAAAACCCTTAAAAATGGCAGGAATTCTTCTTAGGGTTTCTCCTCACAAAGTTGCACACTAATGACAAAAAATTGCAAAACTATATATAGAACTTAGTGGCTGACGGCGTCACGTTGTAGATCTTGACGCCGTCACCTCGCCGTGTCTAGGGTTCCCGGATGGTCTTCCTGACGCCGTCCCTCTTTAGTCCTCCAAAATCCGCTCTGGCTTATCAAGGCTTGACGCCGTCAGAATAAGGCTTGACGCCGTCTCTCTTTAGCTTAAACCGTGATGGCCTTGATCACCTTAAAGGGTGACGCCGTCAGACTTCCTTTGTAAAACTCCCTGGCTTATCATGTGTATTTTTCATATCCACCTCTTTTGCCAAGCCATGACGCCGTCAAAGGTACTTTTCCAGCCGATTTTGAGACTTTGTCGTTTTCTTCACTTTTATGCTCCAAAAACGTCCAAAATGCTTCCTTTTCCAGATTTCTTCTCCAAAGTACCTAAAATGACAAAAGGAACGATTTAGGGCAATATTTGATCAAATAAATACGATTTAGGGCTTAAATGACCCCCTAAAAGCGGTACACTTTTCGCTTCATCAAATACCCTTACACTTGAGATTTGCTTGTCCTCAAGCAAATGCGCTTTTATTCTAATCAAAATACAAGTTAGGGGTCATTTAATGCTAATATAAAAGTAATTACAATAAATAGTCGTTCCACTTTAATCATAATAAGCACGGAGATTACAAACTAGCACCTCACAAGTAGTGTTTAGATACTCACATCTCTCAGGTGTCATCAAAATAAATCTCATAAATGAAAACGAATAATATCTCTCACTACCTGTCATAGCAAATAGATTACCATAGGCTTGGGAAAGGATCGAAAACCTCCTCCACTAGGCGTAAGCACCTAAGATAAACTATCAAAGAGGGCTTTTAAACGGGTTATAACGTTAGGTGTAGGGATACGATAAACACGGTTTTGTTGGATAAGGGATATTTTACTGGTGGCGAATTAAAGATCTTGATTAATTACATGTACAATATGGCGTTGCTAAGCCAAGACTAGACTCGACTTAAGCTAAAAACAAAATAACAAAAACATAAAATAAACATAAAATGAAACGGGATGGTAGTCCGTATGTTTTTTCTACTTTTCTTTTTCTCATTTTTTTGTATTTTTCTTGATTTTTTTTTTCATACACTCTTGCCCTACCATCCAAAATAATACATCATAGGGGCGTTGCATTCCCCTTACACTTGAACTTTTACATAACTTTACAATTACTATTCTAATGACTCGAATTAAGATAATCGAAACACTTGGAGTACTTTTAAAATATTTAGCACATATAGGGGTAGTAATGTTCTTCTTCCCCATTACTCCATTACACTAGTACTTTACCCATGAGTCCCAATCGTCCCAAAACAATATGTATAAGGATATGACTCGACTTAGCAACCATGTAATCAATTAGATAATTAACTTGGGGTTTAAACAAATGTTGTCACAATAATGCACTAAAAATGAGTGCATACAAGGTAGGCTAAGGCGATTTGGGTGTACATTTAAGTGGGGTGTAACAAATTCTTCCTTTAAGTAAAATGCTTAAAGGTCGAAACGAAAAGATAGGCTCTGAGGGGTGTACTAGGGGTATCGTGTACCAAAAATGAGTACAACGCAAAGGGTGTGGGAGAATTACTTGATCAATGTAGCCAATGTAATTATAACAAAAACACAGGTGTAAAACAATGGGTTAATCCTATTGCCTCTTATCATGTAGTAAATCTAACTACATGAATGTAGTCTCACTTGTGGCCTCGAAATGGTCCTAATGCAAGTTCTAGAATCTAAGTGCTACCGGTACACACATCATAGCATAAATGCTTTTCCTACCAATTCTAGGGGCGATCCTCACATATTTGGGGGTGGAAAATTTTTTTAGTGGTACGGTTTTGTGCTAGTCATATAACTCCTATCCATGAGACGCTCATTAAGATCAAAGTTTCACTCCTAAATGTTGTAAAAAAATTTAAATTTGGCACTAAAATTGCCCTAACAGGTATTTATCTCAGTTTTATTACACATCTACCATCAAACAAACAAAAATCAAGCGTAATAGCATTCTCTAAAGTATCGTACTTTACCCCCCCTTACACTTAAGATGAACATTGTCCCCAATGTTCAAATAACAAGATGTAAAAGTAAATAAGGTAAACGAATGAAATCAAATACTCCCCTGATTCGTTTGGTGGATAAAGAGGTAACATGGTTAGATCTTCTTCCAAGGGAATGTAGAAGCTCCAAGACTAAAGCATCGCCAAAAGATTGATTCCACATACATCTCCTTGTCCAAAATAACCTGTTAAACCTGAGAAAACAAACACGAAAACCTGCATAACATCGGCGGGATAAATTCTATATAAGGATATAATGCTTGTGGAATGATTATTTTGCAGATTCCTGGAGTTTATAAGTTAGAGATTTAATAAAAACTTTTTATGAAAACAAAACTTTCAAAAATTTCAGAAAATTAAAACCTGACACCGTCAGGTTGTAAAGCCTGACGCCGTCAGAAATGATCTGACAGAATTCTCATGTTAAGTTTCCGGAAAATTTCTGGAAAAACCTATACCTTACTTCCTGGAAATCCTGCAAAACATCATTATGACTCGATACAAGCATTTGACTCAAACAATTACTAATATGTATGTTAATTTAATATTGTTATGATTCATGTTCATTTGTGTTCTAATAAACCGATTTGGATTTCCCTTACACTTATCTTTTGAAAAATACCTTTATATGTAGTTAAGACGAAGTTAAAAACAAGATAAAGCATTTTCACAATTTAGTTTTGAACATGAATCAATAATAATAAAAATTAAACACACATACGGAATCAAATAAAATCAAACAAACAAATAAATAAACACACAAAGAAAAATAAAGCTTGGGTTGCCTCCCAAGAAGCGCTTTTCTTTATTAACGAGTCTTGTAGCTAGACTCAAAGTCCTTCTACCCTATGTAAGTGAGTTCGTCATCGAGGACGTCTTTAGGGTTAAGCTTGGATTGAAGTTTCCTATTGGTCCGCTTAGTACAATATATCTTTTCAAACTTCTCTCCATCCGGGTCATACAATGTCATCTTAATATGCCATGACCCATCTCCATCTTTGGGTGGTTTGTCCCAATCCCACTTATGATCATCATCCTCACAAGTCCACTTATTCATCCCTAGGTTAATTGGCAAAACTCCTAGGAACTCAATCATCTTCCTAAAAACTAGAGGGTCTTCAAATGGATCTAATTCGGTGTCCCTAGCCAAGAGTTGCTCTACCGTATGCGTTCGGTTCACAAAGTCCTCTTCTAGGTAAAATGGGCGTTGGGGTCCTATGAAGTCTTTATCGATCCAAGGTCCATATCTAGATGGTCTCCTATTTAATTCTAACCAATGGGGTGTTGGTTCCTCACTAGTATCATAGGCATGTTTCTTCACATCATAGACTGACCAAGTATCACCTTCTCCTACCGCTATCTTAGATTCCTTACAATCAATCATAGCACTAGCGGTCGCCAAAAATCCTCTACCTATCAGTAAGGGACATGTAGGGTCGCTAACCATATCAAGGACGTGGAAATCGGCTAAAATGGTTAGTTTTCCAATGTGTACTAACACGTCTTTGACTACTCCAATCGGGTAAGCAACACTTCCATCCGCTAAGCCTATTATTACCTCGGTTTCTTCAAGTTTCCCTAGTTTTAGAGAGGTGTAGAGAGGTAACGGAAGTAGGTTAAGGGTTGATCCAAGATCGTCTAATGTGTCATAAGCCTCCGAATTACCGATCTTGCAAGGTAGAACAAATAAGCCCAGATCATCTAACTTCTTAGGTAGCTTGTTTTGAACGAAGGCGGTCCCTTTTTCGCCTAACTTGAGCTTCTTCTCATCCAACACATCAATAACCGGACTTTCAAGGTGGAGCTCCTTGAATTCATTGTCAAGGTTTTGAGTGGGAGGTGTTTCAACTATGTTGTTGACCAATTTGGATATCATAACTTCTTGGTCATTTTGAACGACTTGGGTTTGTTTGAAACACGAGCTCATGGAATTGACCGAATAATATTGTGGACAAGAACTAGGAGACGAAACCGACGAGATGGCGTTGACGTTTAGTTTCGGGTTCTTGACTGTGTTGCTAGGGAGTGCTCCCATTTCTCGGTCATTGAGGGCTTTCAACAAAGTGTCAATCTTATTGGTCATCTCGCTTTGTTTTTGTTTGAAATCGGCTTCAAACTTGGCTAAACGAGCTTCTTGAGATGCCATAAATTGGGACATCAATCCTTCAAAGTTATTGGTACTACCATTGCCGGAAGGATTGTTGTTGAAAGTACGGTTCGAGTTGGAACCGCTTTGGCTCGGGATTGAAAGTGTACCACTTGTCTCCCGCTCCGTCGGTACGCGAGGATGCGTAGTCCGCAAAAGCTTGTTCGGGGAGTTCCATGCAATCACGAGTGTCGTGGGGACCACTACATAATTCACATGAAGAAGTGATTTTGTTCACTTGGCTTGAAGGTTTAGGAGCCTCGTAGGATTTCATGAGAAACTTGACTTGGTCTTCAAGTTCTATGATCCTACGGTCGGAAGTGCTTGAATTGTTCGAAGGCAAAGATATTGCCTTGACCGTTTTATTCAAATCACGGGGATCACTCCAACTTTCGTTGTCATAAAGAGCAAGATCTTCTAGGAGAGCCCATGATTGTTCCGCACTTAGATCACGTAGCTTACCACCAGCCGATTGGTCAATGGTTTGCCTCGTGGAGAGATTGATATGGTCATAGAAGATTTGGACTTGGAGCCAAAGTTCTATGCCATGGTGAGGGACTTTTTAGAGTAAGTCCTTGAATCGAGTCCATGCCTCGTAGAGGGTTTCGCCTTGACGTTGTTGGAATATCAAGATATCATTCCTTAGCTTGGTAGTTCTTCCTGGTGGGAAAAACTGAGCAAGGAAACGAGTGGTGAGATCATCCCAAGAGGTGATGGATCCTGCGGGTAGACGCTCTAGCCATTGACTAGCTTGGTCCCGCAGAGAGAATTGAAAGAGACGCAGTCGGGTCGTCTCTCGAGTGGCAACATCAAGGTCTATGGAATCAACGATTTTGAGAAAGTCCTTGAGATGTTGATTAGGATCTTTGGAACGAAGTCCATGGAATGCGCATCCGCTTTGCACCAACCGGATGGTGTCGGATCGCAAGGGAGTGACATTGGCTCCTTGAGTGAGCTCAATGGTGTTTCGATAGCCATGGTGGCTAGGACGAGAGTAGTCTCCTAAGGTACGGGCTCTAGGAGGTGGGTGTTGTTGTGGTGGTGGGTTGTTGGGATCAAGGATATTACCACCTTCCATGATGTCGGATGGTATTGGTTACGAACAAAGAAACGAAGAAAGAAAAAGATAGACTAAAGAAATCCTAGAAAAATAAAATAAAAATCTCACTAGAAAGGAATCTAGTGAGTAGACCTAATAAAATAAAAATTCAACCTAAACAATAACTATTCCCCGGCAGCGGCGCCAAAAACTTGATGCGTGGTTTTGCGACCTTACAACAGGTTTTACCTCTCGAGGGATCTCAAGAGGCTTGCAATCCCCACCAGGCAGTGTACCTGACCGATGTAGTATAGTGTAGTGGCAAGTACCGGAGGATTGATCGTTCTCTAGGGGAATAGTGTCGTTAGGATTGAAAAACTACTCTAATAGGTCTAAGGGTGAGGGAAGATTCTTTTTGTATTTTTATAATTTTATGAAAGCAAGTAAAATCTCGGGTTTGAATGAGTGGGCGGAATTAGTTGCTAGTCAACTAACCCAAATAACTACAAATGCAAATAAAATAAAATAACTGAAAATGAAAAGGTTGTGAAACTTATATGGAGAGAAATGTGTTTACTTAGATTTCCTTACTCCCTAACTATCTTTTACCGGTTGATTAGTGTGTATTAATTGCGTGGATGACGGGTGTATTCCTTAAAACCAATCGTGGGGTGGCGTACGTACTTCCCCAACTCTACAAGCTCCTACTTCACTCCTATGTCAAGCCGGCAAAGAAGCTCCTAACATGGGATCACTAGAATTCGCTCATGCATTAAATACAACCATATAAACCTTGTACGCATTGGTTCATGTTTCTTAAGACGTTCATGCAAGTTACCGTATAGGAAGTTAGCCAGTTTTCTTAAGCCTAACATCGATAAACAATCATCCAATACAATTAATAACACACTAACAACTAATAATCAATAGTTAGGTTTCATTAGATCTAAGTAAACACAAGATAAATCTAGCCTAGCATGTTAATCAAAAGACAAGAACAAGATATAATCAAACAACACATAGACATATTGATTGATTAAATGAATACTTATCTTCAATTAAACATGGGCAATGTTGCAAAAATCGTGAATCGGTAGCCGGGCGGTCGACCACCCTGCAGCGAGTAATCGGTCAAGGCGGGATTAATCGGTGATTAATCGGATTGGCATTTTTTGCATGTTTTGGGTATTTCTAGAGACCAAACTAAAGATCTTAACTGATTACAAGCCTACTATTTTTCCAAACCTCAATAAAAGGCTCCAATTATGATTATGAGGCTCATTGTGCATTATAAGTGAAATAAACGATCCCTAAATTAAGTAGAATGCCTAAATTTTCATTTTTTTAAACCTGACCGATTTGGCCGATTTTTGGCCGATTCTTCCGATTTTTGCCTGACCGATTTTTTGGCCGATTTTCACTATTCTACAAGGTGCTGGGCCGATTAACCACTAATCGTCGATTAATCGGCCGATTCAGCCGATTTTTGCAACATTGAACATGGGAGATCCAAGGGTATGAAAACCCTTAAAAATGGCAGAAATTCGTCTTAGGGTTTCTCCTCACAAAGTTGCACACTAATGACAAAAAATTACAAAACTATATATAGAACTTAGTGGCTGACGGCGTCACGTTGTAGATCTTGACGCTGTCACCTCGCCGTGTCTAGGGTTCCCGGATGGTCTTCCTGACGCTGTCCCTCTTTAGTCCTCCAAAATCCGCTCTGGCCTATCAAGGCTTGACGCCGTCAGAATAAGGCTTGACGCCGTCTCTCTTTAGCTTAAACCGTGATGGCCTTGATCACCTTAAAGGGTGACGCCGTCAGACTTCCTTTGTAAAATTCCCTGGCTTATCATGTGTATTTTTCATATCCACCTCTTTTGCCAAGCCATGACGCCGTCAGAAGCAATCCTTGACGCCGTCAAAGGTACTTTTCCAGCCGATTTTGAGACTTTGTCGTTTTCTTCACTTTTATGCTCCAAAAACGTCCAAAATGCTTTCTTTTCCAGATTTCTTCTCCAAAGTACCTAAAATGACAAAAGGAACGATTTAGGGCAATATTTGATCAAATAAATACGATTTAGGGCTTAAATGACCCCCTAAAAGCGGTACACTTTTCGCTTCATCAGGAGCAAGTGCGCGTAGCAAAATATAATTTGGAAATACCGGCACAAGCACGAAGGAGCAATAACTCACACTGAGGGTCATTAATCTTAGCAGCAGCGCCCATAAGCTCAATGGTTTTGGCAACTCTTTTCATAACAAGCTCACTACTAAAATAAAAGTCCATACTAGCGGGCCCACCCAGCAATTTAACACCGTGCAAAGGTCGGGCAATATTAGGAGGGAAAACACCCACAAGCCCGCTTCTGGGGTCTTCCTTAGGCCAAAAAACCTCAGTTTTATTATTATTATTATTATTATTATTATTATTATTATTATTATTATTATTATTATTATTATTATTATTATTATTATTATTATTATTATTATTATTATTATTATTATTATTAAAGTTTGTCTAGACTCCCGTCTAACTTTATGTAAAATTATTATGTTCCAAGGTTGGGATCATGTTGCGTAAGGATGCCCTTATGGGGTTCCTTTCTGTTAGCATTATTAAAAAGTGATGGTCATTTATGTTTTTATAATTTTGTAATGTGTCATTGTTAATAGAATAGGAAAGTAAAAGGGCTTGTGGACTAATCTAATATGTTAAAAGTTATGTTATACTTAGTCCATAATTAGTCCATAGAAAGCCTAAGTCTCATCTTGTATAAAACTATAAAAGCCTCCACTCTCCTCATTTATAAAGAGGCTAGTATGTGTGCTTGAGTGTAGTGTGTGCATTATTAATAAAGTTTATCTCTCTAGTTTCTCCCACTAGATCTAACGCCTCACTTATCTCTTGTACCACCATTAGTGATTGTTGTAGTGTATGATAAGATTGATCTTAAGAATTACAAGTGGTATCAATAGCCAAACAATGATCTAGGGGTGTATTTTTTAGAGTTTCGGTTACTGTTCATCCATTTTTTTTCAAGTAAGACATAATTTCCTTCGAGTTAGAAGGGTTTTACCGAGTTAGGATTGGAATTCCTTCGAGTTAGAAGTGTTTTCCGAGTTAGTTCTTAAGATTCTTCGAGCAAGAAGAAATTTTCTGAGTTAGATCTTTAATATCTTCGAGTTAAAAGATTGATTTCCGAGTTAGGAAGTAAATTTCCGAGTAAGGAAGAAATTTTTGAGTAAGTAGATTTCCGAGTTAGGAAGCACATTTTCCGTGTAAGGAACTGAGTAAGGAACTTTTAGAATATTTTGAGTAAGGAACCGATTAAGGAACTTTTGGAATATTTCGAGTAAGGAATCAAGTAAGGATTTTTTGAAAAACTTCGAGTAAGCCTTAAACCTTCGAGTTAGTTACAAGTCTTCGAGTAAGCTGCTTATTTTCGAGTATCAATCCTCTAACTTAGCAAATTCCGAGTAAGCAACTTTTCTCCGACTTAGAAATCCTTCCACTTAGAAATCCTTTCACTTAGAAATCCTTTCACTTAGAAATACTTCAAGTAAGATCCTTCAAGTAAGCATTCTTCAAGTAAGGACAAAACTTCAAATAAACATAACTCTTGAACCTTAACCAACAAAAAACACAACTCTTATATCGTTGAAACGATCCAACATCAACTTTATCATACACAACTTCATCAATGGCTACTCAGCAAGACATTCATGCAGCCGGTGCGGAAAACCGTCCTCCTATGCTTGAAAAAGGTGGTTATCTTTCATGGACAAGTCGTATGCTTCGCTACATCAAAACTAAACCTGATGGAAAACTCCTGCTCCAATCCATTAAGAATGGACCCTTCAAGCCTCGTCAGATTCAAGACCCTGGAGATCCAAATGGAACACCTCCTGTTGCACCGTTCTTTCGTGAACAATCAGAAGCAGAATAAACAGAAGAAGACTGGAAGCAAATAGCAGCTGATGATATGGCAATGTACTTAATCCAACTAGGATTACCACGAGAAATCTTTGTTGCTGTAGACAGTTGTGAAACTGCTGATGATATGTGGGAACGAGTTAGAAGGCTTTGTCATGGCACTAAAATTGGGCAACAAGATGTTGAAAACAAGCTACTAACAGAATGGGAGAAGTTCACATCCACTCTAGGATAATCCATTGAATCCTACTACACCAGGTTTTGCACTCTTATGAATGAGTTAATCAGAAACAATTTGACACGAAGACAAATCGTAAGCAACATCAAGTTCATCAACAATCTTCAAGAAGAATGGGGACGATATGTCACTATTGTCAACCAAACCAAGGATCTACACCAGGTGAACTATGATCAGCTCTATGATTTTCTGAAGCAAAACCAGGCTAAGGCAAATGAATTCAAGAAAGAAAGATTGGCAAAGAATCATGATCCTCTTGCACTCATTGCTCAAACACTAAAACCTGTACCAGTGAATACACAACCATCATCATCTTTCACCCACAACTACATGTAACAACAATACGTTCCACAACAACCAACTGCTGTAATACCACAACAACAATTCTACCCACAACAACAACAATATCCACAATTCTAAGAACCAGAGTTCACTAACAACGATGAGTCTACTGCTGCTTTGACACAAGCATTTGCTTACTTAACAAAGGCATTCCAAGGACGCTATTCTACACCAACCAACATCAACCAAAGAATTTCATCGAACACTCGCAACAGTCAGATTGCACAACCGATTTTCAATATGGGTCAACAAGGACAAATGGTTGGAATGATGGGGAATCAGCAGGGATATGCTCCTAGATTTCAGATGGGTCAGTATGCAAGGAATCAGATGGGTCAAGTGGTTGGAAATCAGAGGGGTCAGAATGTTAGGAATCAGATAGTAGGTAATCAGTTTGGGAATGTTGTTGCTCCAGTTGCTGAGAATTTTGGGAATATGAATCAGGATAATCCAATAAAATATTTTAACTGTCAGGGAGTCGGTCATATGGCAAGGAACTGTCCCACCAAGCCGAAAAAGAAAGATCTAGCATATTTGTAGGAAGCAGTACTGTTGGCACAAAAGGAAACGATAGGGTTTCAGTTGAATGCAGAAGAAAATGACTTTATGGCTCTCATAGATGATATGGAAGACATTGGAGATATTGATGCAAACTACATATTCATGGCAAATCTTTAGGAGGCTAAGTATGACACGGATTCTGATGCACCTCCTGTTTATGACACCAATGTAGTCTCTGAGGTACCATCATTCACTACATGTCACAATAATGAAATATTTGACATGTCGCCTCATGAGGAACAGCATCCTGAGATTCTAGCACCCACTTATGATACATATCTCGACACGCCAAGTAGAAGCAATATTGATTTGGCAACTCCAGATATGAATCCTAATGGAGGCTTCGAGTCACAGCATGCTGAGAATGATGAGGAAACACGTGCTTTATTTGAATCATTATTGAACAACTGTAGTATTGAAATTGAGAAAGTCAAAAAGGTCAATCGCGGTGTTAAGGCCGCGAATGAGAAAATGGCCGCTGAGCTTGAGAGGTATAAGGAAAATGAAAAAGCTTTTGAATTTCATAAAACACGACAGTCAGAATTAGAAACTGGTTATCAAAATTCCGTTTTAAGAGAAAAACAATTGAAAATCAAGTTTGACACACTCGATGTTAACTTAAACATGAAAATAAAATCCTTAAAAGCGGAAATTTCTGATTTGCGAAACCAACTTTCTAAACAAAAATCAACTTGCTTTGATCTTGAAAAAGAAAAGAAACAGTTGAAAGCAGATTTTTCAAAACGAGAAAATGATATTCTTGATGAAATCGTTGAAAAATAAGAAACAATTAAAAAGTTGGAAGATTTGCTTGTCAAAACGGGTCATTCTGCTCAAACAATTCATATGCTAATTAAAGATCCAAACCCGCTTTTGCACACAATGAAGAAAATGGCTATCGGTTGTGAAAACCCTTATACTCACAAGAAAGCTCAGAAATAACAGAATGCGTTGTACAATGGTAATGTGATATATGCTAAACATGATCCTCCCATTGTTCGGGATTCTGATGAAACAATTGAGCTTGCTGAAGAGAGTCGAATAAAAATGAATTAAAAGAACCCAGAAATAAATCCAATTGATTATAACAAACTTAACATACTTTTAGGAGTAAATTTTGTTCAAAAAAACAAACACCAAAGGTTTCCAAAGAACCAGTTGTTTCAACAAAACAAAAAAGGTGTTTCTAAAAATCTTTCAAACTTGGAACAAATGTCCTCAAGCAATCCTTTTAACACAAGTGATGCTAGAAGATATTTGGATGATCTTAAAAAGAGAATTGAAACACTTAAAAGTATTGTTGCATCCAAAACAAATATTAGTATCAACAACTGGCATTCAAGTTTTCATGCAGAAATGAAAAATGTGTTTGAAACAGAAATTATTCATCCACTAAATGCCATCAGTGCGAGAGTAATTCATGTTGAACAAGCAATTTTGAAAGATACAGCCGACTTTGTCAAGGACCACAAATCCCTGGTTAAGGAAGCTAATGAAAACATTGAAAACATCAAAGTTTTGGAAAACCTTAATGATTCTCTCTTCGAAGTAGCTTTGTCGACCGATATTATGTCCATCATTTTACAAACATATTCTGTTGAAGACAATGAAAGACTGCGAGCTGAGACTTCTGCAATTGTTTTAAAATATGAAAAAGCTCTTGTGAAACTTGAAAAAGAAAAGGTATCATATTTTAAACAACTTGATCGAAAAATGGAGGAATGCAAGTATGACAAACTG
The DNA here is from genome assembly GCA_021014915.2 of Artemisia tridentata subsp. tridentata. Taxonomy (NCBI): domain Eukaryota; kingdom Viridiplantae; phylum Streptophyta; class Magnoliopsida; order Asterales; family Asteraceae; genus Artemisia; species Artemisia tridentata. The sequence continues at coordinate 244,690,100 of CP139501.1, forward strand.
TCATATGAGCGTGCCTACAAGAACATGAAAGAGCAAAATGATCATTTGAGGTCTCAGCTAGAAAGTCAAAAAGGGAAGGGTGAGGAAACTAAGTTTGCAAAACCATCAACTTCGGAAAAACCGGTTGTTAAACCAAAAATGTCAATTTCTCAATCTGTTCCAAAAGTTGATGTGATAAATGATTTGACAAAACCAGTCACTCCAATACCCTTACCCAAGCATAATGAAAAAGAAAAAGGAAAAGCAGTTGTTGAAACATCAAATGTGATAGCACCTGGTCTTTATAGGATTAGTCCCTCTATTGTGTCTGCCTCAACATCTCAAACATATAGGGCAATAGACAAGAGTGTTAAAGATAATCCAAAAGAGACTAGGAATGCTAAAACAACTTCTTAGGACAACAATATAAATTCTAATGCTTGTGCCTTACCTTCTACAGGATTAGAAAGCACCTCTACGAGTAGCAGACTACAGCCTAGGAGCAATACAAGGAACAATAGAGTCTCGTTTGTCTCTGAGAGTAGATGCCAGAATAAAAATGAAGAAGTAGAAGAACACCCTATGAATTTATCGCTTTCTAATAAGAAACATATGTCATCTGGATGTAATGTCAAAAGTACTATTTCTAGTGCATGTAATGACTATGTTTGTTTAATGTGCAAGAAATCTTTATCTACTAATGATTGTGATGATTATTTTTCTAAGAATGTGAATGTGAATACAATGCTTGAACAGAAGGAAGTTCCAAAGGGAACTAGTGCTAGATCTAGATACATAAAAAGACTAATTGCAGGATGTAGATCAACCACTAGTAGTTAATTGCCTAGGAACTATCTTAAGTATTGTGCATGGAAACCAATGGATAGAAAGTTAACACTCGAGAATGGTAAATTGTCAACTGTTCAATGTGAACTAGTAGAAACTTTCTGTGAGTGTGATACGAATGTTACCCCTAACCTCATGGAACCAAATGTCAAATGGTTTCCAAATACAAACTCTTCTGTTCTTCGCAGGTTATCAAAATATGTCTTTAGATCATCGACTCGGGTTGCTCCAAGCACATGACCGGAAATCTAAAGCTACTGATCAATTTTGTCTGGCAATTCATGGGAACTGTACGTTTTTGAAATGATCATGTAGCAGCTTTTCTGGGTTATGGAGATCTTCAGTTTGGGAACTACTTAATCACTCGAGTTTACTACGTCGAAGGGTTGGGATACAATTTATTTTTAGTTGGGCAGTTTTATGATGCAGATTTAGAGGTTGCATTTAGGAGAAACACATACCTTGTCAGAAATTTGGTTGGAGATGATCTCTTAACTAGGAATCGTGGCACCGACCTATATGCTATCGACATCAACCAAATGGCCTCTTCATCACCAATTTGTCTCATGACAAGAGCATGCGAAACAAAGTCCTGGTTGTGGCATAGAAGATTATCCCATGTCAACTTTGACACCATCAACAAGCTAGCCAAAGACAACATCGTCAACGGACTTCCTAAGTTCAAATACACCAAAGATCACTTATGTCTATCATGCGAACAAGGAAAAAGCAAAAGGGCAACATATAAACCTAAAATCGTACCCAGGTCAGTAGATAAGTTACATATGTTACACATGGACTTATGTGGCCCAATGAGAGTTGAAAGCAATAATGGGAAGAAGTATATTCTTGTTATCGTCGATGATTATTCAAGATATACCTGGGTAAAGTTTCTGAGGTCAAAAGACGAAGCACCAGGCATCATCATCACCTTTCTGAAGCGCATTCAAGTTTTACTTCAAGCTCCAGTAAGGATTATAAGAACAGACAATGGCACAGAATTCACAAATCAGGAGTTGAGAACTTATCTTGAAGATGCTGGAATCACACATTAGACATCTGCTGTTAGAACTCCACAGCAGAATGGGGTAGTTGAAAGAAGAAACCGAACTCTTGTGGAAGCTGCTCGCACGATGCTGATTTATTCTATTGCACCGTTATTCTTATGGGCTGATGCTGTTGCCACTGCGTGTTTCACTCAGAACCGTTCCCTAATCCATCCACGATTCAATAAAACCCCATATGAGATAGTGAACAAAAGAAAACCCGATATCTCTTACCTTCATGTGTTTGGCGCTTTGTGCTATGCAACAAACGACAGAGAAGATCTAGGGAAGCTGAAAGCTAAGGGTAATATTGGAATCTTCATTGGATACTCAGAAAACTAGAGGGCATTACGGGTGTATAATATAAGGACTAAAAGGATAGTGGAGACGATGAATGTGAAGTTTGACGAGATTTCACAGATAGCTTTTGAGATACTCGCTCTAGAACCCGCGCTTAACCCGATGGCTTCTAATCATAACAGATTAGGACCCGCACCAAACGTTCAGACTTCTGGACATATTAGTTCAGGACTCGTACCTCAAGAGCTCAATCAACTAACAATGAAAAACCTTCAGAACAAGAACTGGAAAATTTCTTTGAGTTTATGTTTGATGAATACTTTGGTGGAACTTCGACAAATGCATCACAACAACATTCCGCTGCACCCGCTCAACAACATCAACCACCACTACCACCACAAGATGCATCAACAACAATCGAAGCTGACACACCAACTCCCTCCACATCATCAACATCTACTCCAGCAACTCCAGTAATTGAAATTATTCTACCAAGAGTTGATGAGCAAAATCAAAATACACCATTTCAAGAAGAACAACCACAAAATGATGCTGCGTTAGAAGAAGAAGTGTTCGAAAACCCGTTTGCAACAGACTCTGGCGAATCTTCTTCAAGGTTACATGAACCATCTAACATACATACGTTAAATCCAAGGTACCCTTCTACACTACAGTGGACTAAAGACCATTCAATAGAACATGTTATTGGTGAACCTTCAAGGCCTGTTCAGACGAGCAGACAACTTGCTACCGACCCCGACATGTGCATCTACGTTTGCTCAGTTAGCCTAAAAGAACCAAAGAACATTCGGGAGGCGATGCCAGACAATGCGTGGATAGAAGCGATGCAGGAAGAACTTCTTCAATACCAGTTACATGATACATGGGAATTAGTTCCAAGACCAATTGACAAACTTGTCATTGATCTCAAATGGTTATGGAAGAACAAAAAGGATGAAGAAATGACTGTCATTCGCACCAAAGCTCGTCTCGTGGCTAAAGGATTCAGACAGGAAGAAGGGATAGATTTCGAAGAATCATTCGCGCCAGTAGCAAGACTTGAAGCAGTCTGGATTTTCTTGGCCTATGCAGCTCACAAAAACATCACAGTATATCAGATGGACATCAAGACAGCATTCTTGAATGGAACTCTGAAAGAAGAAGTGTATGTGAGTCAGCCAGAAGGATTCATTGACAGACAACATCCAGACTACGTCTACAAGCTAAAGAAAGCCATTTATGGTTTAAAACAGGCTCCAAGAATGTGGTATGACAAACTATCGTCTTTCCTGATTCAAAACAATTTCACCAAAGGAACAGTTGATTCCACCTTGTTTACAAGAAAATACAAAACTGACATTTTGATTGTTCAGATTTACGTGAATGACATTACCTTTGGGTCCACTTAGGGGTGTTCATTAAATGGGTTGACCCGAAAAACCGACCGATCCAAATGACATTGGGTTAAATGGGTTTGGCTTATTTGGGTTTGGTTCAGATTTTTGGGTGCACCCGAAATAATATACGGTTTTCTGGATCGGATTTGGGTTCAAAATTCCTCATTCGGTTTCCACCCGAATACACGAACTTTAACAAAGAAACGTATAATCTATTTATATAAACTATACTTTTGTAACATAGAAACCATCAATCAAATATTTGGAATTGGGGAAATTTGCTAGGTTACTAAAAATTAAAGCTCTATTCTTTGAAGGTGGTTCTGTCACAACCAAAATCACGCACACAAGTCACGCACTCTTTAATTATCAATGAATTCCTTCCCCATATGAAAACTGTTTGTTTGTGACTTAATAGAGAAAGATGACTGAAAATATTAAGTAATAAAACTGAGGTTGTCTGCATTAAGTCGTCTCTTAATTAAACACGACCTAATAAAAAAAAATTAACAAACAAGCCTTAACTTACACTAGTAGTGCCTTATAATAAACTCGACCAAAACATGGCCTATTCTGAACTATTGTCTTTTTTAAATAACATAAACTATTGACTTTTTTTGATGTAAATGTAGATCTCGTGAAAGAGGGCAGCGGTGTTGTTTGAGATGGAGCAATGAGACCTGTGAGAGATGGAGCAATAAGACTTGTTCAAGTTGGAGCAATAAGACCATTAATGGTTATTTTATTTTCAGTTTGTTACGTTTTCTTGTTATTTTGTGTATGAACAATTGCATGGTTTTGTTTGTTCTTCTGTTTCGAACTCAATTTAATGTTTTGTTTGGATTTTATTTTGGTTGTTGGTTTTAACAACCTGATATAATCAATAATCAGTTTCAGGATTATCTATTTATATTTGATTTTTTACAGCTTCGTAGTTTGATTTTTTATATTGCTTTGTACAGTAGTAGTTTCAATGATAACTCACCTTTTATTCATCTTATTCCTATTTTGTTTTATGGAAAACCGAACCAAATAAACCGATAACTTATTTGGTTGGATTGGTTTGGTTTTGAAAAATTTGGTTTGGGTATTGGGTGTTAAAAATTATTTTTAAAAACCGAATAACCCAAACCGATTAAACCTATAAAACCGTAAACCGACCGAACGAACACCCGTCCACTAATCCGAAACATTCAAAACATTTTGAAAATCTCATGAAAAGCAAATTTGAAATGTCCATGATGGGGGAACTAAAATTCTTTCTTGGTTTACAAATACACCAATACCCTCATGGTATTTTTATTAATCAAGTTAAATATACAATTGAGATTTTGAAAAAACATGGTATGGAAAATTGTGACTCTGTTGGTACACCAATGGTCACTTCACCAAAAATAGGTGCTGATTTATTTGGGAAACCCATCGATCCGAAGAAATATCGGAGCACGATTGGTTCTCTCATGTACCTTACTGCTAGTCGACCCGATATTCATTTTGTTGTTTGCTTATTAGCACGGTTTCAGGCAAGGCCTACCGAACTTCACCTCCAAGAGGTCAAACGGATCTTTCGGTACCTACGAAGAACCATTAACATGGGACTTTGGTATCCGAAGGATTCCGAGTTTAAACTAATAGCATTTTCAGATGCCGACCATGCAGGTTGCCAAGTTACAACAAAAAGTACATCAAGTGGAGCACAATTTTTAGGTGAAAAGCTAGTAGGCTGGTCATCAAGGAAACAAAATTGTACTGCATTATCAACCGTAGAAGCCGAGTATGTGTCTCTATCTGCGTGTTGTGCCCAAGTTCTATGGATGAGGAAACAACTCACAGATTATGGCTTTACTTTCGACAGAATACCTTTGTATTGTGATTCGAAAATCGCCATAGCCATCTCATGCAATCCAGTACAACACTCGAAGACCAAGCATATTAGAGTCCGCTACCACTTCATCAAATAACACGTAGAAGAGGGTACTGTTGAATTATTTTTCATGAAGACTGATTACCAACTCGCCGATCTATTTACTAAAGCCCTTCCAAAAGAAAGGTTTGACGACTTAGTTCGACGAATTGGCATGCGAAGCCTAACTCCTAAGGAGCTAGAACGTCTTCTCGAATCTTCTTGAAATTATTTTCCAAAAATAGCTTCGCTGTAAATATTTTTTGAAAACCAAAATACAAAATTTGAAAAACCAACAAAAACAAAATATAAAAATAGAAAATTTTACAAAATTCAAAAACAATATAAAATCAAAAAACCAAAAATATTCTTCTCACGACATGTCTCTCGTATAATCAATATTCTGTACGTATCTAGAAATGTCATTCAACAATGATACGGACATGTACAGATGCTTGAGCGATAGTTCTCGAAAATGTTTTCTAAAACATGTCGTTTCTCAAAATTTCTTCAATATGGCTTTCGTATACTTCAGTACGAAGCCCGAGCTTGAAAGTGAAATCTTTTAAAAATTTAGCCCGGGTACATCAACTCGAAAAGATTTTAAATAAAGACTACAACGATGACTTCTGATTATTTCAGATCAGGACTCGTAATTTCAAAGACAAAATACAGAATCCTTGAGCACATGCTCATGATTTTTCAAAATCTTTCAAATTATTATGTGCTCAAGATAACTCCCTCCAAACCCGAAAAAATATGCTTTATTTAAGGGGGAGTATAAAAAATGAAAAACAAAAATGTTTCGATTTCATGTAAAAATAAATCCGTCTATCTCTCCAAAAAGCTGTCTTTTAATCAGTTGATATCAAAAATATCACGACATGCTATTTTTGAGGGGGAGAAGACGTGATTAAACTGTGATCAAAAAATGTTTAAAGATCGTAGTCGAATCTCAAAAGAGCTCGAATAAGATTTTACCCTCGAATTGACGAAAGTTAAATGTCATTTATCGAAAAGACTTGTCCTGGATGGGTAATAATTTTAAGCTGGTTTATCCAGTGATGTAAGCATGTCTCGCAAATGACTTGTCTGAGTAGAATGTACCAATTCGATAGATTCTCTTTGAATATGACCAGGATGGGTAATAATTTCAAGCTAGTCTAACTAGTGATGTAAACGTGTCTTGCAATGGCCATGTTCACTGAAAATCGATCAATTCAAATGTGCGAACTCTGCCAACCATGTGCAAACTTATCCTAAAAATGCATAAGCACATGTGTAGGGGGAGTATTTCAGAAAATACAAAACTCTCGAAGTGTTAACTAAAATGTGTTTTATTCATAAACACTTTGAGAGATTTTCACAAGAAGGTTTTATGGCATGTGATCAGTAAATCTAGGATAATCATGGAGTAAGAAGGTGATTATGATTAGGTTTATGTCCTATGATCCGCCAGAGCCGGAGGGATCTACCCAAGGACAATTCCAATAGATTAGAATTAGAAGTTCTTAGGTAAGATTTAAAAAATGAGTAAATGAGAAAAGAGAAAGAAAGGGTTGGAGAATGAAAAAGAAAAGTTTATGAAAGGGTGAAAAGAAATAGCCCTCAATGAAAACTTAGGGCAGAAACCGGGTCAATACATCTGCTATCGGTAATCACAAAGTTGATACTGATATCGAAGACAAGACGTCATGGACCCAGTGACGCGCTGCACAACCCCTCCTAGCCACTCAGATATCTCTTAGAGATATTTGTTTCATTTCTCATGGGGAACCCAACATGATATATCGGCCTCTCACTCCGAGATGTGTTGATATTGAAAAGCTGGCACTCTGCTCCATGCCTCCGACTACTAAAACCAAAACGCACATAATCGAGTCTAGAGCCATGAGATTCATCTAATAATCTCTTAGGACACACTTTCAATACAATACACCCGTGTTCGCCAAAAAGGACACAAGGTGTACAAGAGTCTTAATGAGATCTACGGATCTTGCCTTATATAATGATGGTTATTTGCTTCAAACGGTCTACAGTCATGAGGTGATACTTCGGTATACTTCAGCGGCTCACCTGAATCGTTGATATACTTCGGTGTATCTGAGTTAGCTCTCTCGAGGGCATCTGGTTCAGGAACGGCCTTGGTAAGGATCAGAGAAAGTTTTTACATTATGCTTTTAACGATCTCGAAGTCCGAACCTGTAAGCGCTGGAAGATTTATGTAACACCCCGACCCGACATGGCCAAGATATCACATTATGGTGTCATACAAAGCATACATTACGCAAGCGGAAGTCTTTTAAATAAATAACCAAGTCTCGAACATCAAGACTGGTATCAAAAGATAATCCCAAATGCATAGTGGGTTAACCAAACAAAACCAAAGTAAAACGATAATATTCAAAGTACTGAAAGAAATGAAAGTCCGAAACAATGGACAACGAAATGATAAATAAATAGGTCTCTAAGTCCTATGCTCTCTCATTCCCAAGCCCGTCGCCCCGCTTATTACCTGCCGCATAAGAAAAGAAAACATGCGGCTGAGCTTAAAAAGCCCAGTGAACAGATATATATAACATAACATAACGGTAAATAAGCATAAGCAACGAAGGAATAAGGATAACAAACGAAAAGCATAATCATGAAAGTCATACAAATTTTAATGAGAACTAAGAATCAAGAGTGCACGAGAACTGAATAAGAAATGAATCAAGAGAATAATGAAATAAGGAAAAGTTCATATAAGGATGTGCCATAAGAACTACATATCATAATCCGTCAAATCATATCATAGCAATACAAGTATACGAAGAGGGGAGACCTCTAAGTAAATAAAAGTGTGAGAAGGAGTGTAAGGCACACACCACCTGGTCACCATAACATACACATACATAAAACTGGGATGCTTCTATACGCTCCCTAACATAAGTATGTATGTCAGTACTAGACTAAGCACACACACGCATTAATGGCCAATAGTGATCACAATATAATACATAAACATAAGGGGGAACGCCGTAGATCTATCACACCTCTACGGGAGTGTCATGTCTAGGGTGCCATCAAAGACATGGTCATGGTACCTCCACAACTAGGTTAGCTCAGGCACAGATCTATGATAGCATACAACAATATAGACATAGCATGGTAAGAGAAACAAGATAGTGACTCAATTAAGCATGGCAAAACATAAGCATATCATGGCAGAGACATTTATAATAAATGTCAGAAAGGATCATATAGGAATGACAATCATGCAATGAAAGTCAAGAATCAATAAAGGGAATCATATCAGGCAAAGGATCATAAGAAATATCTCTACTGAAAAGGGAAAGAATATATGTACGATAACATAAGTGTCTCAAAGTAAGACAGAATATCCGTACCTTATCAAAGCACACAAATCAAAGCAATACGATGAATGGAAGCAAATGATCACTCCTTCTTCACCCGATCTACATTAATCATAAGTTTATTTATAAGTTTCATAGTTTCATAATCATAAAGGTTTCATTTTAGTTTTATTTCCATTTTAGGTAACTTTTCATATTTAGCAGGTTTCCATATTTAGTAACTTTCCAAAAATAGTAAGTTTCCATATTTAGTAACTTTCCAAAAATAGTAACTTTCCATATTTAGGTTTAAAAGCAATTTAGGGTTTCTAAAAATAGTAAATAGTATTTAAAAAGGTTTAAATAGTTATTAATGTCAAAATTGAGTTTCATATTAATATACTTATAAAATGATGTTATTTCACAATTTAGAGTTTTACAAGTCAAAATAGGGTTTCCAAATTAAGTAATTGTGAGATTAGGGTTTCTAATAACACAAGTCATTTTAATTGATCATTTAAAGTAATTAAACTCCAATTAGGGCTTCATACATCCAATTAGGTCATAATTAAGTCATATTTCCCGAATTAGCAGTTTTAGTGTTTAATTCATATAATTTGGGTTCCATATTATCATTATTCATTGATTAGGGTTACTATTGTAATTATACAAAAGTTTAAGGTTAATATGATAATTGATCAAAACATAAGTTAAATACTTTTAATATGACCATTAGCTTATTTAGGTTCCAAAAGTGAAGTAATTAAGCTTATAAGTGTTTTAAATGAGTAACTAGTGAAATTCAGAATTAACGTTAAAATAGGTCCAACTTTAGCCATTTTTAACATACCTTAAACGAGCTCATAAAATTCTATAATTTTACCCAGATATACCTATATGTCTTAAGTATTTTATATAATTTTTCCAGATTTTATTAAGTAGTGAAATTACCAACTAAAAATCGACATTCACAACATGTTCTCGAATTGGATCTGCTGGAACACCCCGAAAGTATGTATTTATTCACCCCAGTTAAACATCTCAGAAAAATCTACAAAAATTACACAACGTAACTCATATACCAAATACAATTCTGTCAAAATCTCAGGTCATAATTCATTATAGAGTTTAAATTAAAATTCATAGAACACGCTTGAATTTTCATAACCCGAAATACAGTTTTGACACATGAATTTCTAAAAATCAAACGGTTGCCTTCTAGACTTCTAAAAATCACCAAACCAATTTTATTTGATCCCTATTTCATTGAATTCAGTTTTAGGCCAAAGAACCACTAAAATTTCATGTTCATATCGTTGGTTTAAAATTCGTTGATTTAGCATAAAATTTCTGATCGATTAGTTGGTATATATAAATCCGATTTCCATAGCATAATTAATCATATAGACACATATTAATCCGAAATTATTATTATAGATCGAAGTTTTAAGGTTACCTCTTAGGTTAGATCGAATAGGAACAAGAACACAAAGATTTCTAGGTCGAACGAATCACCACACCTTCTCTTGATGAAGACCGAATGCAAGAAAATTATAAAAGGATCGGTTAGGTTTTGTTCACAATTTCGAATGGATTAAACAATGGGTATTCGATTACCTTATGTGTGATACGATTAGAACAAGAACACAATGATCGAGATCAAATTATGGCTCCTCCTCTTCTCCTTGTGTTGAATTGAATAAGGCTTTTTAGGGTTTTGTTTTCTTTTTTTTTTCTTGATCTTGCCGACAAATGGGATAGGGAAAATGGTTTTAGGGTTTGATGGAGAGGGTAATACACGGTTGGAATATAAAAATTAGGGGGAGGGATGCCGTGATTTTGGGGGAGGGAATTAAGGGAGATTATTACTTTCCATAATGCCAATTTCTATACTTATCTTTTATTAATTAAGTTGTGTACATATTTTAATTAATTTTGGCCTATAGGGAACTTATTAAACGTGCCATACTTTTATTCATAAAGTTCTGGTATCATTTCATATTTTACTTTAGGTTATATGTTCATATCGTATGGTTTCGAGTCATAACATGTTATATAACTCAAGTTTTAATTTATAGCGTATTTTATAAGTCGTATTTAATTTAGGGTGTTATAATTCTTCCCTCTTAAAAAGAAAATTTCGTCCGCGAAATTGAAATACGAAATCGAAATAGAAATACGAAATCGAAAACGGAATCAAGATGAATACGTACCAAGTCACAAAGAGAAATGTGGATAACTGGATCGTATCGATTCTTCGGTCTCCCAAGTAGCCTCGCTCTTAGGATGATTCTTCCAAAGAATCTTTACGAATGGAATGGTTTTAGTTCTCATGACTCTTTCCTGACGCTCCAAAACAGCCGCAGGTTCTTTACTATAAAAAAGATCTTCTCGAAATCGATCGAACGGCAAGAGACAACATGAAGTGGGTGATAATCATACTCACGAAGAAGAGATACATGGAATACATCGTATACGTGAGATAACTGGGATGGTAACGCCAAGCGATGAGATACCTCGCCAACCTGATCAAAATCATTGAAAAGCCCTAGGCTTTCATAATTTACAACGAATTCGTTCCAAGGAATATGAAACAATAATGTAGCGGATAACGATTTAAATCTCACACAGAGATACATGAAACATTCATGGTTGTAAGCAATACGAAGGTAGTACTAGAGTAAAACCTCATCAACTCAGTCCAGATTCTTAACGAAAAGAGAACTAGTGCATCATTATAGAAGAACTCATCAATTTCAAACAGATACTGATCGAACTAAGGAACGTACCACCGGTCAATGAAGCACGTGACGAATCATCAAATGTATCAAGAGTTTTATAAGAGATAGATAATATAATTGTACTGATGATCAATCGAGTACAACTCGAAATATCAACTTGTATTGAAACGCATAATGAGATGGGTAGCATATTTGTACCGACGATCAATAGAGTATAAATCGGAGTATCGAAACGCATCAGAAAACAAAACAAAAATAGGTCGAATAATCATACGGGTAAAACACATCAAAGAGCTAACGGAGTCGTACGGACGATAAACCAAGCACATAACGGAGGATCGGAACGTATCGAAGAGCATAACGGAATAGGTCGGATAATCGTATGGAAAACAACAACTCAAAGGATTAACGCATCGTGAACCAGATCTTCTTCATATGCCCAAAACGTCTAACTCTCCACAATGGGGACATCGTACGAAACATACAAATTTCATAGTCCCCCACTCAAGGTTTCTCTTCCACAAGGATAACTAATCCACCAATCACAGTAATCAACCCCGGACCTTAAATCAGCAAATCTCCAACTTAATCCAATCCAAAAGGTGTTCTACATCTCCGTAGGCAACTCAATCATGCCAATACACTTGTCAAACTCTCCGTCTCATACATCTTCAATTTCAACATAGTTGCTCTGTCCGTCCATCCATCTGAAGGTGAGTAGTCGCCATAAAATCTCGAGCCGGTCTTGAAGGTCTTCAGCATTTCTTCTGGAAGCGTGAAACAAAACTCGATTTTTCTGACACGATCACTGCAGGTGCGCCAAGGAGCTTGAATAATCTTCTGTTGAAATAAATCTCAGCCAATCTTCCAAGTGAGCCACCAAGTTGAACGATTCACTACAACCCACATCGTTTTGTCCTTCCCAACGTGCGCGTAAATCCCGTTACAAAGTTGCTGACAGTTTTAATCCCACTTCTACATACGAACATCCAAAATGAGGAAAACTACTCGTACGCTGATGCTAACTCCCAATCTGTTGACATGCTAGACACTTCGCCACAAAGCATTCACATCCGTTGTCATACTATCCCGTCATAATTTATGCTACAAGTCTCTACATAATAGTACAACTAATATGTATAGAGCGAAAAGAACAGGGTGCTTCGAGCATAACCGTTTCATTCAAATCTTCTACATAGATAATAATTCCACCACCTTGCTCCTGAGCTTCTTCACATCCGTCATAACCAATCTCCAGTCGAGCGTCTGATAGTTCGCCTCCCACGGTTTATCTGCATAGATGTATCACTAGCCATCTTTCCGTATAACCCAAGGACATAGCTGACCTTCTTCTCAAGTATAGACAAATATCCCTCTTAACTTTCCAAAAGTTCTCCAACTTATTCTTCATCCCTACCAAAATTATACTCTTCGAGAAACTTACATCGAGCTCTTCTGACGTAGAAATTTTCAACACCAAATACAAGGATGATTCCCGTGTTTCTCTTTCGTCCCTGAATATACTAAATCGTCATACTATGACAATTGTCCAAGCATTCATGAAATACACGATTCATCAAGCTCACAAGAATATCAGAGCAGTAGCCAATACGATTGGCATCACAATGCTCATAGAGATTATAACGGATACAAATCAATGCTAGGAACATCTTGCTCCTTCACATGAAAATGGACATAATCAGATTACAAATCGATCATAGAGAAAACTTCACCCTGAAGTTGATTAGATAAGTCATCGATAACGGTATCAGTCCTAATCACCATACTACTAAGATTCCAGAATTCCATGAACAACCTCATACCACCATCATTCTTCTTCATAACCAAACTGAAACACAACACAGAGACGCACACAGACGGATAAACCACTTCCTAGAAGTAGGTCCTTCAATACTCTTAATTCAACGTATGTCGTTCGTAAGGGATTTCAGAAGTAGGCAAAACGTCGCTTACACATGAATAGGGTTCTGATTCAAATAACACACTGACCCAGGCACTCCTCAAGACATTCTATGACTCCAATAAGTTCAAAGTATATGATGTAACTATTATCACGCTGGCCAGACGTCATAATACTTGCATCATATACACATGCCTTTATTGCAATCACAGTCTACCTCAAGTCGTGACAAAACACATTCTAATAAACGGATCAAAACAATTACATTCGAGAGGAAATCTTGGTAGTCCATCAAGGAATACATCGCGAGCAACATCGAAAACTCTCGAGCAAGTTACATCAAACAGAATATCTTCACAAACGCGAGAGATTAATATACGGAATTTCAAAGCAAAGTTGATCATAATAGAGTGCCAGGTCAGAAACCTGGGCACAGAGTTTGAGTTTCATAAGTCGTCAGAGATGACCAAAATCATAACTGTTGTTAGCATCTCAATGCTCAGTCATCAATTACATGACCAGAACGAAATTGAATCGAACTTTCCCAAAGAAATCCGATTAGCAGAATGAAATTGATCTTCAAACCTCCTCAACCGTACAAGATAATCTACACTCGTGATGGATAGTCACAAGATTCTCATAGAGATAGAATTAGGAATAGCAATTCAATAATGCAGAGGGGACTTAATGTGCTTAGTAAAAGCAAAAGACACCACAGGATATGTCGTTCTCGTATCAAATAAAACCACGCAACACGATCGCTGATGCGCGTGATGTGTCGTTGCGGTTTAGCAGTATTAATGCCTACTCAAGTTTTAAATTTATATTTAGCCGACTTATCAATAACAAACACACTTAACGAGCAGTGTACCCGGTCAGTATGAATATAATGGTAAGCAGAGTGTCGATCACTAAGAGTGGAACGTATTATCTAGTTATTCTAATCAGTATTTTAATATCCTAAGTTAGTTATACAACCTAATCTAACGCAAGGGGGTTCAGCCTGAGAGACTGGCACAGTTTGGTTATAATTAAATAGAAAACTAAACTAATGAGCACGAATCAGCGATTAGCACACACGTACACAGATAGATTCTTTGTTTGAGGTGTGTCTTGTGCTGCTTGGTCGTCTGAATTCGGCTCTAGGGTTATACAAAAGGTCTCTTAAATTCGTCTGACCTTGGGGTATTTATAGTTTCTGTCTGAGGGATCGATGCGGCGCATTGAGTTGATAGATGCGGCGCATTGACTTAACTTCGCGTGGGGTCCAAGATTAATATATTCTGGAATATTCGTACACCGTCTTCAGATGCGGCGTAACTTGATCTTTGTATGCGGCGCATGTACTTTAGCTGTCTTGGATTGTAACTGGTGAAATCTTGATAGTGATACGCCGTATGTTAGAAGTATATTGCGGCGTATCTGGAGTAGAACGAGCTTGATCTTCTTCTTTGACCAAAGTTTCATATGCGGCGCATTCTTCAAAGTCAGGCAATGGTCTTCGAATTCATCTAAGTATGATATTGCGTCGTATTTGTTGAGTGAGATACGGCGCATCTTCTGGATTTCAGTAGACTTTTGACATCTCGCTTGTTTTGCTCCATAATTAGTCCAAAATCGCCAAGTTTCACATAATGCTTGTTTTTACCTGAGAATTACTAAAGTAAACATTAATGTATCGATTCTCATATATAATATAATAAAACAAGTCAAATAAATAGGATAAATGATGATAATAAAATGTACTTATTTGAGTTCATCAAATATCCCCCCACTTGAACTTTACTTGTCCCCAAGTAAACCTTAGAATTAATCATATGAAAATGTATCCTAAAAGATATCAGGATTTATTTTTATATTTAAGCACGTATTCGTTTTGTCATAATCACACAACCAAACACTTAACGAAGTAGAAACCAAAATAATTTTTTAATGTAAAACAATTCTAAATCGTTTAGTTGCTTAGTCGTGACGAATATTCTATCATAGGCTTGGCAAGTATGCGCATCTCCCCCACTAAAGCCAAGGAGTAACAAGTCTAAAGCGGTAAAAAGGGTTTGTTGGTTAAGGGTTGATCATCCTTTTTAATCTCTATCGATCTCATATTCCAGAAAAGGCGACAAAATTACAAATACATGATCGAATCCACGACCACGATACTTGCAATTGCTCAATTCCTTAACTCGAATGGGCTAAAGATAGGACCAAGTAATCTTCACCAATAATATTATATCAAAAAGGGCGACAAAATCATAAATACATAGCCGAATCCACGACTACGATACTTAAGATTGCTCAAATCCCTAATCTCAATAAATCAAAGGTTTGGATGAAGAATGATATAGGGTATAGATAATATTTGGGATACAAATTGGTGTAAAATGAAAAATAAACAAAACAGATAAATTAAAATCCTAAGTGTGGTTAAACACTTTCCCAACCATCCTATGAATAAGACTTGAAACACACGCTTTAGGTAGACACGAATTATACTCAACAAAATCTCAATCAAAGAATAACCTTAGTTGGCGTTCCCATAACGGCCAACTCCCATTCAATCCATAAATATAATATACAACAACAAATAGTGGTGATATCTCCCACTTAATACAAAACTTTACATAAGTTGGTTAAAACAAACTTCCAACTTTTCCTTTTTCTTTTTCTTTTCTTTTTTTTTTTTGACATCAACATATATGTGTAAAATTTCACAACTTTTCTATCACTATTTTTCCGGATAATTTTTCCATACTCTTCATACTTTCAGAAATAACTGTAATAGTGAAAGTAGCAAACACACGAAAAATAAACTAAAAATTATACAATATTTACTTTCATACCAATTGCATTGTGCAATTTCCCGACCTAACCAAAGATAATGAATTACGCACGCGAACACAGGTAATGTAAGGAAACACACTTTGCCTAAAGCAATTAACCATGGATTTTAATCTACAGGGTAGGCTAAGGTGTAAGGGTGTAACGAAACATTATAACAAAGGTGTAAGAAACGAAAGGAATGGCTCTGAGGGTTTTTCTAGGGGTATCTTACTCTAAAAGTGAGAGTAAACAAAGGGTTTATACGGGGGGTTAACTAACCAGTGTAGTTAGTTAATATCACATAACATATAAAGGCTATTTGGGTGTAATCCTAGAAATTTACCAATTTAGACAAGTCACTCCAATTATATAGATAATACTCATTATGGTGGTCTCGAATAGTATACAAGCCAAGTTCTAATGTTTACAAGTCACCGGCACACTAAAGTTTTAATATTTTTGAAAGAATAGAGTTATGTATGCGGTTATGTAATTTAGACTTTAAACAAAAACATGCTAAAAAAAATTTTAAATTTTGATATATTAAGCGCATTTTAAGCATATTTTGAAAAAGTTTAGGACAAGTAAGTGTTCTAATTCTCCATCCCCCCACTTAAGTTAAACAACGTCCTCGTTGTTTGTGTCAAAGGTTAAAAACTGGAAAATAAAAGAATTATAACAGAAAAAACTCCCCTGAGATTTGCTCGGTATGATCCTCCATTATTCGTATAAGAGCAAAAATCAACTTTCTTGTGGATGAGAACGTTTAAGCTTCATAAATGATGTATCCACAAAATTGCAGGAATCTATAATACCATTTAGACTTTAACACACCTGAGTTAAGAAGGTTCAAACTTGCATAATACATTAGTAGTTAGTAAAAATAAAACCTAAAAAATTAAACTGTAAATCATCAGGTCAGTCGATACGCCGTATCTTATGGAAGAAGATACGCCGTATCGAGCCTGGAATAAATACGAATCAGAATAAAAGATGCGTCGCATCCTTAACCAGGGATGCGCCGCATTAAATAAACTAACAGAAAGTTTTAAAGTCAAAAATAAAAATGCAGAAAATGAAATAAGATATGACCAGTGCAGGTGATGCGTCGCGTCTTATGATGGAGATGCGCCGCATCTTCTGCAGGTCTGACAGACTCGACACAGAACAGAAAAGTAAAAATTTTTCCTTCGGGTTGTCTCCCGGTCAGCACTTGTCTTTATTCCAGAGTCTTCAAGTTAGACTCACGTTCAGCTCCTTAATACCGATCACTGAAAGAGTCGGAAGCATCGCGCTCCCTCATCGCCAGTCCAATAATATTGCACAATCCTTGCTCGTCCTTAATATCCACGCCATTCTTCTTTAATATCTGTATAAACAAAGTTATGTCCCTTTCGGGCAGAGATGACAAAATAATAGACGGGAAATTCTTATTATTATATAGGCATAAATATGCAAGGTGGGGTGGTAGTTCAATAAACATATCATTATTCAAATTTGTATTCTCAACTATTCTCCTACGTTTGTTAATCACTTCGCAATCATACCACTCATCATCAGAATCATTAACAATATCGCGCCTAAGTTCGGTAGGTACATTAAGGTCAATAAATTCCTAGAGATTCTTATGATTAGGATTAGTGGAGTTGTTTTGAATCAATGTTTCTCCCATAAGCCTAGCTTTAAATTGAGGTCCATACGTTCTCTAAATCCTAGCACATAGACGCCTCTAATTATGCTCTTAGCAGGATTTTGGCACTTATAGACTAGTTTATTGTTCCCTACCTTTAATGAGATTTTTCTTTTAAACACATTAATCTTAGCATGGGCGGTAGACAAGAAAGGTCTTCCAAGGATTAAAGGAATCTTAACATCCTCGGGCATATCTAATATAACAAAGTCTACGGGGAAAAAAAACTTCTCAATCTTAACTAGCACATTTTCAGCAACCCCTTCAGGTCGTTTTACCGTTTTATCAGCCAATTCAAAAAGCAGCTTAGTTGGTGCTAATTTTCCTAGTCCTAGGGTAGTGAATGTCTTAAGGGGCATAACACTAACGCTAGCTCCTAAGTCAGCTAATGCATTATTGAAAGATATGTCATTAATTGATACAAAAGATACGGCGGATCTGTTTTCACAGATACGGCGTATCGTTTGTATCAGCACAAGACAACGACAGCAGAATGCAAAAAAATACAGAAAAAAGAAAAACAAAAATAAAAACAAACAAAAAGAAACAAAAATTACAGAAAACAAAAACACACAAAAACAGTAAATATGCAAATTATACAATGAATGCAATCTATCTAATATACAACAGGGTTAGTGGTTAGAATCTAAAAACCTAATTAAAATACTTAATCAAATTAACAGATAATAACAATTCACTCCCCGGCAGCGGCGCCAAAAACTTGATGCGCGTGATGTGTCGTTGCGGTTTAGCAGTATTAATGCCTACTCAAGTTTTAAATTTATATTTAGCCGACTTATCAATAACACACACACTTAACGAGCAGTGTACCCGGTCAGTATGAATATAATGGTAAGCAGAGTGTCGATCACTAAGAGTGGAACGTATTATCTAGTTATTCTAATCAATATTTTAATATCCTAAGTTAGTTATACAACCTAATCTAACGCAAGGGGGTTCAGCCTGAGAGACTGGCACATTTTGGTTATAATTAAATAGAAAACTAAACTAATGAGCACGAATCAGCGATTAGCACACACGTACACAGATAGATACTCGAGACAATAAGAAGACCTGTCATGATAATTAAATAGCTTGTCACTTGTTTTATTGCTAGTTTTATATGAAGTGTATATAATTAAACCTTTCTCGTTGGCTCTAATCTTATCGGCGAGTAAACCCTTAATGATTACTTATGTCTATCCTACTTTTCTAGAGACGCTAGAATAAATAGGCGAGGAAGGGGCATGGCGACCCTAGCAAGACTCAGCTAGACACAGAGGTTATCAATGCACTAATAAAAGTCACCAAAGACATCAACATATAAACTTTAATTAATGGGAAAACAATATTAAGGGGAGTGCATGATCTTCCGTAGTCACATGACACAAGCCCATTAATCCTGATGAATTAAAGCGTACTAAAACAATAAAACAAAACTACTTAATGAATTGAATACATGCAGGACCTTCTTACAGCTCTTGTATCTTTGTTTGAGGTGTGTCTTGTGCTGCTTGGTCGTCTGGATTCGGCTCTAGGGTTATACAAAAGGTCTCTTAAATTCGTCTGACCTTGGGGTATTTATAGTTTCTGTCTGAGGGATCGATGCGGCGCATTGAGTTGATAGATGCGGCGCATTGACTTAACTTCGCGTGGGGTCCAAGATTAATATATTCTGGAATATTCGTACACCGTCTTTAGATGCGGCGTAACTTGATCTTTGTATGCGGCGCATGTACTTTAGCTGTCTTGGATTGTAACTGGTGAAATCTTAATAGTGATACGCCGTATGTTAGAAGTATATTGCGGCGTATCTGGAGTAGAACGAGCTTGATCTTCTTCTTTGACCAAAGTTTCATATGCGGCGCATGACAGAATTGCATGCGGCGCATTCTTCAAAGTCAGGCAATGGTCTTCGAATTCATCTAAGTATGATATTGCGTCGTATTTGTTGAGTGAGATACGGCGCATCTTCTGGATTTCAGTAGACTTTTGACATCTCGCTTATTTTGCTCCATAATTAGTCCAAAATCGCCAAGTTTCACATAATGCTTATTTTTACCTGAGAATTACTAAAGTAAACATTAATGTATCGATTCTCATATATAATATAATAAAACAAGTCAAATAAATAGGATAAATGATGATAACGAAATGTACTTATTTGAGTTCATCAATCGCATAAGTAAGGAATACCCGAAACGGTACTTGATGTGTCAGCAGCCTGGTCCCTGGTCAGAGCGAACACTCGACCCTCGGCAGATTGCTGTCATTTATTCTCATTCTTACGGTTGTTACCATCCACCTTCGGACACTCTTTCGTCCGACGCCCAATCACACTACAACTGAAACCGGCATCCAACGTCTTATAACACGATCACCCAGGTGAAACTTCTCACAGTCAACACATGGAGGAGATGGAACCTGGTCCCACAACTTCTTCTGCTCAGACGAACCCGAACGTAGGGATCAAAACGAACACTGAAGACAAATCAAACGTCAGAATCAAAATACGAAGGAAGAGATCGCGTCAAACGAGAAGCCTAGTGTCTACCCAATATCCTCACAGGTCATTTCTAAGGTTCTACAGGTCAAACCCAGTTCTCTGATACCATAACTGTAACACCCCGACCCGACATGGCCAAGATATCACATTATGGTGTCATACAAAGCATACATTACGCAAGGGGAAGTCTTTTAAATAAATAACCAAGTCTCGAACATCAAGACTGGTATCAAAAGATAATCCCAAATGCATAGTGGGTTAACCAAACAAAACCAAAGTAAAACGATAATATTCAAAGTACTGAAAGAAATGAAAGTCCGAAACAATGGACAACGAAATGATAAATAAATAGGTCTCTAAGTCCTATGCTCTCTCATTCCCAAGCCCGTCGCCCCGCTTATTACCTGCCGCATAAGAAAAGAAAACATGCGGCTGAGCTTAAAAAGCCCAGTGAACAGATATATATATATATATATATAACATAACATAACGGTAAATAAGCATAAGCAACGAAGGAATAAGGATAACAAACGAAAAGCATAAACATGAAAGTCATACAAATTTTAATGAGAACTAAGAATCAAGAGTGCACGAGAACTGAATAAGAAATGAATCAAGAGAATAATGAAAAAAGGAAAAGTTCATATAAGGATGTTCCATAAGAACTACATATCATTATCTGTCAAATCATATCATAGCAATACAAGTATACGAAGAGGGGAGACCTCTAAGTAAATAAAAGTGTGAGAAGGAGTGTAAGGCACACACCACCTGGTCACCATAACATACACATACATAAACCTAGGATGCATCCATACGCTCCCTAACATAAGTATGTATGTCAGTACTAGACTAAGCACACACACGCATTAATGGCCAATAGTGATCATAATATAATACATAAACATAAGGGGGAACGCCGTAGATCTATCACACCTCTACGGAAGTGTCATTCCTAGGGTGCCATCAAAGACATTGTCATGGTACCTCCACAACTAGGTTAGTTTAGGCACAGATCTATCATAGCATACAACAATATAGACATAGCATGGTAAGAGAAACAAGATAGTGACTCAATTAAGCATGGCAAAGCATAAGCATATCATAGCAGAGACATTTATAATAAATGTCAGAAAGGATCATATAGGAATGACAATCATGCAATGAAAGTCAAGAATCAATAAAGGGAATCATATCAGGCAAAGGATCATAAGAAATATCTCTACTGAAAAGGGAAAGAATATCTGTACGATAACATAAGTGTCTCAAAGTAAGACAGAATATCCGTACCTTATCAAAGCACACAAATCAAAGCAATACGATGAATGGAAGCAAATGATCACTCCTTCTTCACCCGATCTTCATTAATCATAAGTTTATTTATAAGTTTCATAGTTTCATAATCATAAAGGTTTCATTTTAGTTTTCTTTCCATTTTAGGTAACTTTCCATATTTAGCAGGTTTCCGTAATTAGTAACTTTCCAAAAATAGTAACTTTCCATATTTAGTAACTTTCCAAAAATAGTAAGTTTGCATATTTAGTAACTTTCCAAAAATAGTAACTTTCCATATTTAGGTTTAAAAGCAATTTAGGGTTTCTAAAAATAGTAAATAGTATTTAAAAAGGTTTAAATAGTTATTAATGTCAAAATTGAGTTTCATATATTAATATACTTATAAAATGATGTTATTTCACAATTTAGAGTTTTACAAGTCAAAATAGGGTTTCCAAATTAAGTAATTGTGAGATTAGGGTTTCTAATAACACAAGTCATTTTAATTGATCATTTAAAGTAATTAAACTCCAATTAGGGCTTCATACATCCAATTAGGTCATAATTAAGTCATATTTCCCGAATTAGCAGTTTTAGTGTTTAATTCATATAATTTGGGTTCCATATTATCATTATTCATTGATTAGGGTTACTATTGTAATTATACCAAAGTTTAAGGTTAATATGATAATTGATCAAAACATAAGTTAAATACTTTTAAGATGACCATTAGCTTATTTAGGTTCCAAAAGTGAAGTAATTAAGCTTATAAGTGTTTTAAATGAGTAACTAGTGAAATTCAGAATTAACATTAAAACAGGTCCAACTTTAGCCATTTTTAACATACCTTAAACGAGCTCATAAAATTCTATAATTTTACCCAGATATACCTATATGTCTTAAGTATTTTATATAATTTTTCCAGACTTTATTAAGTAGTGAAAGTACCAACTACAAATCGACATTCACAACATGTTCTCGAATTGGATCTGCTGGAACACCCCGAAAGTATGTATTTATTTACCCCAGTTAAACATCTTATAAAAATCTACAAAAATTACACAACGTAACTCATATAACAAATATTATTTTGTCAAAATCTCAGGTCTTAATTCGTTATAGATTTTAAAATAAAATTCATAGAACACGCTTGAATTTTCATAACCCGAAATACAGTTTTGACACATGAATTTCTAAAAATCAAACGGTTGCCTTCTAGACCTCTAAAAATCACCAAACCAATTTTATTTGATCCCTATTTCATTGAATTCTGTTTTAGGCTAAAGAACCACTAAAATTTCATGTTCATATCATTGGTTTAAAATTCGTTGAGTTAGCATAAAATTTCTGATCGATTAGTTGGTATATATAAATCCGATTTCCATAGCATAATTAATCATATAGACACATATTAATCCGAAATTATTATTATAGATCGAAGTTTTAAGGTTACCTCTTAGGTTAGATCGAATAGGAACAAGAACACAAAGATTTCTAGGTCGAACGAATCACCACACCTTCTCTTGATAAAGACCGAATGCAAGAAAATTATAAAAGGATCGGTTAGGTTTTGTTCACAATTTCGAATGGATTAAACAATGGGTATTCGATTACCTTATGTGTGATACGATTAGAACAAGAACACAATGATCAAGATCAAATTATGGCTCCTCCTCTTCTCCTTGTGTTGAATTGAATAAGGCTTTTTAGGGTTTTGTTTCTTTTTTTTTCTTGATCTTGCCGACAAATGGGATAGGGAAAATGGTTTTAGGGTTTGATGGGGAGGGTAATACATGGTTGGAATAGAAAAATTAGGGGGAGGGATGCCGTGATTTTAGGGGAGGGAATTAAGGGAGATTATTACTTTCCATAATGGCCAATTTCTATACTTATCTTTTATTAATTAAGTTGTGTACATATTTTAATTAATTTTGGCCTATAGGGAACTTATTAAACGTGCCATACTTTTATTCATAAATTTTTTGTATCATTTCATATTTTACTTTAGGTTATATGTTCATATCGTATGGTTTCGAGTCATAACATGTTATATAACTCAAGTTTTAATGTATAGCGTATTTTATAAGTCGTATTTAATTTAGGGTGTTATAATTTATTACTAACTGTTTTAGGGCTGAGCATCGGGCCGATCCCGACCCTTCCCGACCCGATCCCGACTTATCCCGAAACCGACAAGCCAGAAAATCCTAATCGAATCCCGACCCGAGTCTAGTTCGGGTAATCCTGAATCCCGTCCCGAGTCCCGAAACAAAACCGGTTTGCACGGTTTTCTTTGTAATCCCGACTCCCGACCTGACCCGAGTCCCGACAAGCTGAAAAACCCAAACCGAGTCCCGACTCGAGTATGGTCGGTTCGGGATTCGGGACGATTTAGGACGTTGGGATCAGGATGGTTTTCGGGTGTCAGTCGGGATTGCTCCTCTCTAAACTGTTTTATGCAGGTACTGTGGAAAGTCCATTTACCATCATCATATAGATCAACATCTACAACTCCTCATACTCATACTCATGAAGATCATACTCGACAAACTCAAGAGAAAAATGTTCAAGACAAAAAGATCAAGTTGAAGACAAAGTGTTACGACAAAGTCAAGAAGCAAATCAAGATGTCAAGAACTAGTTTATGTACCAAACGAGGATGTCATAAGTATGAAGTCCAAGAAGTATGAGTATGATGGAATAGACGACACTGCAATCCTGTGAAGATGTTGATCAAAGGCAAGAAGACCCAAAAGACGATTATTTTGAAGATCACAAAGAATGAAGGAACAAAAGATTCAAGACTATTCTACAACGACACACAAAACTCAAGACAATTAAGACTAAAGATCTAATCACATGGAGCATCATTTGAATGACCATCCCTTAGGGGGAGATTGTTAGCAGTATTAAAAAGTGATGGTCATTTATGTTTTTATAATTTTGTAATGTTTCGTTGTTAATAGAATAGGAAAGTAAAAGGGCTTGTGGACTAATCTAATATGTTAAAAGTTATGTTATACTTAGTCCATAATTAGTCCATAGAAAGCCCAAGTCTCATCTTGTAGAAAACTATAAAAGCCTCCACTCTCCTCATTTGTAAAGAGGCTAGTGTGTGTGCTTGAGTGTAGTGTTTGCATTATTAATAAAGTTTATCTCTCTAGTTTCTCTCACTAGATCTAATGCCTCATTTATCTCTTGTACCACCATTAGTGATTGTTGTAGTGTATGATAAGATTGATCTTAGGAATTACACTTTCGGATGATGACAAAGAGCTACGACCTGCGGACTTGTTATTATTCAATTGGCTCCAAGGTAAAGATGCATGTTTGGATGTGACCGGAATATCTCCATTTGCTGGTATTGGGGCAACTTCATGGGCTCCCGAGGTTGCCTTGCACAATGCTGTGGAAAAGAAAAAGAAGAAGTATACGTCAAAATGTGAGGACAATGGATACAAGTTCATACCATTTACTTTTTCTACTTTTGTGGAATTCGATACGGAGGCTTTGGACACACTTTCACGTATTAAGTCTATTGCTATTAGTCACTCAAATAATGCTAAGAGTGGTGTATTTATCTTTAATAGAGTAAGCTTTTGTATTTAAAAAAAGGAGTGGAAGCACAACTTGTGTATAAACTTCCATCCAACTTTATGTAAATTTATTACGTTTTAATAAAGCGAAAATTACTGTGTTGCCCTTTTACACGAGGGTCTGTCTTGCATAGCCCAAGATTTTCCCACTTTACATATTTACCCAAGCATCTCGCGTATGCTTTTACCCGTGGGTTCCCGAGATGATGTGGCACAATTTTATTGGTCGAAAAAAAAAAGAAAGAAAAAATCTCGCGTATGGAATTTCCGGGCATACCCGACTTGTAGAAGAAGAAAAAAAAAAGGATCTCGCGTAAGGAAAAATACTAGATTGAATTTTATATGACCACTTATATACTTTAAGCATACTTAAAGAAATTGTTTGAAAAATGGCAAGTAACAGGTGGAGCATCATCTTCCTCCTAGCAACATGTTAGGATTGTTCACACGGTTAAGGTGGTTAAACCTTACGTTCTTTGTGTGTATGATATATTGAGTTAATATGATTAAGTACGCGGAATTTACTTAATCACACTTAAAAGGTGATTTGTGTTGTGGAAATGGAATGGTTGTGTTAGTTCTATGACAATGAACAATGAGAGATTATCACCAAACGATTCAATATTATTAATGATAATAATACGAGTGATCTTGAAATATCACTAGGGTTACAACCTTGAATATTAAGTTTTTCTAACTTGTGATATTCTTGTGTTTTGTTCTATGTCTTAACAGTTATGAAAGTTATCAACTTAACTATTTTTTATGCACTACTTGGACACACAATATCGAGTCTAAGATCTTCTTTTATAGTCCAAGAAGATCTTTACATATTGCTTAAAGTCTAGTCGACTTACTTGTTAACTTATCTTGAGTGTGTCAGTACATAAGATACAACATGTATCTGTGTACACAACTTGTTAACTAAGCACATGGGGTAAGATATTATCTACCGTATATTGTTGACCAAAATACAAATAATATCTTTTCAATCTTATCCACTCAGCAGCAGAATGTTCATTAGCAGCAGCAATGAGATTATCGCTAGCAGTAGGAACAAGTATAATAACAGCAGGATCAACAGCAGCAGAATCATTTATCACTAGCAGCAGGATCAAATATTCTAGCAGCAGGAACATACATTAGCAGCAGGAACCAAATGCATTAGCAGCAGAATCACACTTAATGTTTTTCTTAGAATAGAATCCGATATTTAACTTCTTGAATATTTAATTCCCAACAATCCTCCCCTAAACATGTGAATCCATTTCAACATGTTTCTGAATTAAATCATGGATTGTGAAGATCTTTCAAACACTTCTGTTCTTCAAGATTGAATATCTTCTCAGTAATTCATCTGCTTTGTTCTTTGACTTTAACAATATCAACACATTGCTCCAATCTTGGACTAAAAGATGGTGCAATTTCCTTGGATGGAGGAATTATAAGAGGCAATGATGCTGTGTATCTTGGATGATTGTTTCAACAAGTGAAATCATCTATCAGCATGTCTTTGTGATTGAAATTGAAACTTTTCTCCATTTGACCTAGATAGAACTTTCTCCTTTGGAATGCTTCATCCCTTCTGAATATATATAATACTCCAGAATAAGCTCTATTCTTGTCATTTTCAACCTCCATGTCATCATCTTGTATGCTCTTGTCTTCTCCTTCCTTTTATTGGATTATCTTCCTTTTCTGGGCTATTATTTCCTCCCCTTGTTTGGAAGATCTCACTATGTACCAAAATATATCTTTCCTTATCATCTGATCCATCATATAGAACTTGTTGTCAGACAATGTTGTACATGAAGCCATCAATTCCTTAAGAGTTTAAGTTACTGCCCTCGTCACTTCTAGGTGTGTTAACTCCTATGAGAGGTGATTCATTGGACATTTGATTCATGGTCCAGCAATGGATGGTTTTTGTGAATCCTTGAAAATCCTTTTTAAGAAATTATTTGACTTAGCAGTATGTTCATGATTTTAGAATTGAAAAATCATACTGCTTTCAACCATTTTGAAGGGATTAAGTGTATAACAGACACTTTAATCAAAATTTCGGTTTAAAGCAACCTCTGGTTGTGTGAGAACCAATGTTTTCAGTTATAAATAACTGCCTGTGTGCAGATAAACTCATTCAAAGAGTTTTCCTGACAGGGTTTCCAGCTCATAGTAGTTGTTACCTCTAACACAAGTGTTAGATTCACTTTTACTAGCTGTTTTTTCTATCAGATGTCCTCAGACTTGCACATTATACTTAAAAGTATAAAATGATAGAAAGTGAGTTGCATCAGTTACTATCTGATCAACTAAGTCATCAATTCAATGTGAAATTTCATACTTAGATTTCAAGAAGAAGTTTTAAGGAGTTTTAAATTCCCAAACTCAGTCCATCATAAATCTAATATGTAGCAACTAATATAATCATTCTGCTGCTTCCATTTCACTTGAAATTTCCTTTTGTGTTCACATGATCATACCTGAAATTGTTAGTCTAAAACCAAAAGAACAATGTACAAAGTACTTGTCTTGCATTAGAATAATCATAAGACCAACTATATGAATAACACATTTTAAATTTGTACTAGCAGCACAAACTTTTTGTAATAACAGCAGTATTAGATAAATCCAGCAGCAGAAACAAAAATTTATTTACAAAAACACATCATATTGAAAATTCAAAGATTAAGCATTCCAATACTTGCTACCAAGTACTGAAACCTTGAAACATCAAAAGCTTTTGTTAGCAGATCTGCAAAATTGAATTCTGAAGCAATTTTAAGTACTTGAATTAATCTTTTCTCATTGCAGTCTCTTATAAAGTGATGTCTAATTTCAATGTGTTTTGTTTTAGAATGTTGCACTGATTTTTAATAATACAAATTATACTACTATTATCAATATGAATAACAGTGTTTAAGAAATTGTACCCATAATCAAGAAGTTGGTTTTGAAGCCATAGAACTTGACTAGAGCAACTTGCAGCAGCTATATATTCAGCTTCAGTTGTTGAATTTGCCGCACTTGTTTGCTTCTTACACTGCCATGAGACAAGTCTACACCCAAGGAATTGACATCCTCCAGTTGTTGACTTTCTGTCCAAGCTAGCACCAGCATAATCACTATCCAAATATTCTACCAAGTCAAAAGGAGATTCCCTAGAATACCATATACCCAACCTTGGTTGACCTTTGAGATATCTAAAAATTCTCTTGACTTCAGTTAAATGAGAAACCTTTGGAGTTACCTGAAATCTTGCATAAACACAAACAGGGAACATGATATCAGGTCTAGATGATGTAAGGTACATCAAAGAGCCTATCATAGATTTGTAAGTGTGTACATCCACACTCTCTCCATCTTCATCTTTCAGAAGGTGCTTCTCAGAGTCCATTGGTGTGCTTGCTATTTTTGAATCAGCAGATTGAAATTTTCTAAGTATCTCTGCAACATATTTGTCTTGACTAATAAATATGCCTTCAGATGATTGCTGAACTTGCAAACCCAAAAAGAATGTAAGTTCCCCCATGGAACTCATCTGAAACTTATCTTTCATAAGCTTCTCAAAGTCTAAACACATCTCTTTCCTAGTAGATCCAAAGATAATATCATCCACATACACCTGCACTAACAAAAGATCCTTCTTGTGCTGTTTGATGAAAAGTGTCTGATCAATCTTTCCTCTTTGAAATCCATTTTCTAATAAGTAGGAAGCTAGTGTTGCATACCAAGCTCTTGGTGCCTGATGAAGGCCATATAGAGCTTTCACTACTCTGTACACTTTATTTGGATGTAATGGGTCAATGAAGCCTGGAGGTTGTGAAACATACACCTCTTCTTCAATAGAACCATATAAAAATGCACTCTTGACATCCATTTGGTAGACTGTGAAACCTAAAAATGAAGCATAAGCTAGAAACAGCCTAATTGCCTCAATCCTTGCTACAGGAGCATAAACCTCATCATAGTCTATTCCTTCTTCTTGTGTGTACCCTTGGGCTACTAATCTAGCCTTATTCTTAATCACTACTCCTCTTTCATCCCTTTTGTTCTTAAAAACCCATCTAGTGCCAATTACCTTTGCATTCCTAGGTAAATCAACTAGCACCCATACTTTCTGAATCTTGAACTGAAGAAGCTCTTCTTGCATAGCTTCTACCCAGCTTGAATCATCTATGGCTTTAAGAATGTTCTTTGGTTCATCTTGTGAGAGAAAGCATACAAACAAGCAAGAGTTTGAAAGCTCATGCTGCTTTGAAGCATAAAGGGCATAAAGAAGCCCTTGTTGGTCTGAAGACATCAGTTGTTGTCTTGTCTTCACACCTGACTGTACATCTCCAATCACATTATCTAGGGAGTGAACTTTGTGAATTCTTGTTTGTGGAGTAGAAGGAACTTGATAATTTGATGGAAGATTGTTGAAATCCACCTCATTATCTGAGAATTCTGCTTCTTTTGTTTCTGAAGGGCCAGCAGCAGAGTCATTTGGCCGAACAGCAGAATCAGTAAGCTTAGCAGCAGAATCACCAGCAGAAACAGATACACTACCAGCAGCAATAGAAATACTACCAGCAGAAGCATTGTGTTGTTCCTGAGTTTCATCTTCTTTTCTTTCATCTTCAACACCTTCTTTAGCTTTGCCAGAAGAAGATTCATCAGTTGTTGAAGTTAATTCCACACCTGTACTTGACCATATTGGCATCCAAACATGATCTTGGTTTAACTCTTTTTCTAACCTTGCCTCATCTGTTGCTTGTGAACCTGAAAATTCATTAGTTTCAACAACAACAGGCACATAATTCATTGATTTGGTTAGATATTCAAGATCAAATAGCCTTTTTGGTCCTTGACCTTCTACATTGGATTTATCTTCTAAAAATTCCACATGTAGGTTCTCTTCTACAATCTTAGTTCTTGTGTTGTATACTCTAAATGCTTTGCTATTGAGAGAATATCCAACAAAGAAACCTTCATCTGCATTACCATCGAATTTTCCTAAATGGTCTAAGGTATTGAGAATTGTCACATGACATCCAAAAGGTCTAAGAAGCAGGAGTTCTACCTCTAAAAAGTTCATATGATGTCTTATTGTGAGGCTGCACAACTAAGGGGGTGCTTGGTTGGGGGGATAGGAGGGGTGGGGAATGGGAATATAATGATTGATGATGGTTGGTGTAGGGGAATGCAATGGCCCATTACCCGGTAGTGGGTAATGGGGCATTACCCAACAATTTGGGGAGAAAGGGAATGCATTGCTTTGCATTCCTTTTGCATTCCTCAACAATTGAACCAAGCGGCCCCTAAAACTCTATTTTGAACATAGCAAGCAGTGTTGACTGCTTCAGCCCAAAAAGTTATAGGTAGCTTAGAATCCGCTAACATTGTTCTAGCAGCTTCAATTAGTGTTCTATTCTTTCTTTCAACAACACCATTCTGTTGTGGTGTTCTAGCAACACTAAATTCTCTCCTAATACCTTTTTCTTTGCAGAAGTCATCCATAACTCTATTCTTAAACTCTGTCCCATTATCACATCTAATGACCTTCACTTTCTTGTCTACTTGGTTTTCTATCTGTGTAATGAAAGTCTTAAGGATGCTTGTAGTCTCATCTTTAGTAGATAGAAAGAAAACCCATGTAAATCTAGTATAGTCATCAATTACAACAAGACAATATCTCTTATGCATTATACTACTTACTGAAACAGGTCCAAATAAGTCCATATGCAGCATAAACAATGATTGATTGATAGAGTTAAAAATCTTGGGCTTACAAGTGGCTTTGTGTTGTTTGCCTTTTAGACAAGCAATGCATGTTTGATCATTTTCAAATCTTTTGTGAGGTAAACCTCTTACCAAACCATTCTTAACAATTTTATTTATGGTTTTGAAATTAATATGACCAAGCCTTCTATGCCATTTCATTGATTCATCCAATGTGGCCTTTGCAACAAGACAAGTTAAATTCTTTTTAGGAACAATGTTCTTCATGTCTACACTGTACATATTGCCCTTTCTAGGAATTCTAAGAAGTACTTGATTTTCATCATGTAAAACCCCAAAATTAATATGATCTGAAATGACAAAAATACCCTCAAATTTAAAATTTTAAGAATTTATGAAATACGCTATAAATTAAAACTTGAGTTATATATAATGATATGACTCCAAACTATACGATATGAACATGTAACCTAAAGTATTATACGAAATTATATATGAACCGTATGAATAAAACTATGGCACGTTTAAAAGTAAGAGTTGTAAGACCCTCAAATTCGGAAACCTACAATTGCGTATAATTTTGATATTTCCTTTTACTTTGACTTTGTGTTAATACAATTTAACTTATACTTTATAATTAGAACTAAATTAATATTAACCTAAAACTAATTCTAAATGGTTAGTTGTGACACCAAAATAAAGTCTCCTACATCCTAGTAACTCTAAGCGACATTCTAGGAGTCTTATGACTCAAAATTTCGGTCAAATGAATTGGAGAGGATAAGCTTACATTAAATTTGTATAATATCTCAATCACACTAATTTAGTTCTTTCTTTATTTACTCCAATCAAAAATTTCGGTTCTTCCAACCTCCATAATACCGAAGATTATTTTCCCACCTTATCAAAACCCTAAAATCCCTCTCCTCCACCTCTAATATTCGGCTCACAAGAAAAACAAATCCCAAAGAAACCCTAAAAACTCTCACCCTAAACAAAAGGCTCGACTGCCTCTTCCTTGCTGCTACTGTCGATCCAAGGAAACCACAAAAGAAGGCCTTGTTCTTGATCATTGTTCTTGTTTCATTCTCGTCACAACAAGGTAATCATATCCACTCCATTGATCCATTCGAATTTTTGAATAACAAGCCCTAATCGACCCATTCTTTGTGTTGATTCTGTTGTACGAACCAAAGAAGAAGAAGGAGGGAATCGTTGGTGATCTTGTGGTTCTTGTTCTCGTGTGTTGATCGCGTTACGAGGGTTATTCTATATCTTTTGTTTGATCCTTGTTCGTATTCTTGTTGTTCTTGGCGAGTGAAGAGCACATAAAGTGACAATATGATAACATAAGATGATAACTATGTACATGAAATAACAACCCTAAAAGTTTGATATATGAATCGACCCATGTTTATGTTATGAATTTAATTGTTATGGAACATGTTAAGATCATGTATGAAGCAATTATAATTGTTTGTAGCAATAGAATAATCATTGGAATATGAAAACCTAAAAGATTACATAAGATAAAGAACACTGCTGCTTACCTGAAAATTTGTCCGACTTTAACCGGCTGTAACTAATTTATGTGAACGCGTATTTTGGTGTTTTAAGAGTCTAAAACTAAGTTCAATGAAATGGCTACCTGGGAAAATTTATTTTGTAATTTTTTGAGGCCTGGAAGGTTACCTTTTGATTTTTGGAAAAATTATGTGTCTGATCGGATTTGTGAGTCTGGAAAATTAGTCCGGGTTTTTGAATTTTAATTTCCAAACCATGTTGAATTAGGAGGTTTCCTTTGAACTGGGCGATATTCAGGATGTATATTACTTTCTGGAATTTTTTTAGATTTGTTTGAATTTTTCTTAAAAGGTTTTTAATTAATGACTTTTCGTATAGTAGAATTAATCAGAATTCTGGACGAGTTGGTTTAAGTGAATTTTAATCCATAGCTATGCTACTTAATAAAATCTGGAAAAATTAGATAAAATACTTAAGACATTTGGGCATCTCTGGGAATTTTTGAGAATTTTATTACTGAGTTCTTATACGGTTTATAATTTATAGAAAACCTAACAATTTCGTATATAAAACTGTGAGAAATTATAAAAGGTTAAAAAGGAAATTTAAAAGGTGTTTTGTGTTTATTTTATAAACTAAAGGGTTTAAATTGTTATTTGCTAAAACTAAAGGACTCAACTTGTGTAAACCTGTAACTTTAGAATATTTACATTATTTACCCTAATCTTATCTTAATGACATTATGAACCCTAAACTTATAAAAAACTACATTATGAACATTGAACTTATGTAAAGGGCATTATGAACCTTAACCTACTAACATGGTCATCTTTAATACTTTAAGTTGATAAACGGGAATGATAATAACTAAAGTTACTGAATATGTAAAGTTACCTAAGATGGAGAGAAACTAAAATGAAACCTCATGATTTAGAAGCTATGAAACTATGAAATCATAAAGCTATGAAACTTATAAGTACACTTATAATTCGTGTAGATTCGCTGAGGCGGGAGTAATCCGGTGTCCTGTGATCTGTCTTTGGTTTGTTTTGCTATCAAATAAGGTACAGATATTCTGACCTTTCTTTTAAGGTTTCTCATGATCTCTTTCATTTTCTGATCCGTTAGTTTCTGAACCGATGCCATTGCTATGATTCCCTTTGCTTGAACCTTCTCTGTTGATCCCATTTGATATGACCTCTGTTATGAACCTATGTTATGAAAACCTTTTTAATTATACCATGGAAATGTTTTGAGAAAAACCATTTTAAAAAGATGTTTATAAATGATGCGAAACTAATGTTATATAAAATGTTACTAACTTTTATGAAAACTGTATTTTGAAGACTATCTTTATAAAAACCGTTTTGAAAGATTATTTTTATGAAAACCACTTTAAGGGATCGTTTTATGAACATCATGAATAAAGGATTGTTTAAAATGGACTTTGGATAGAAACTTTTGAAATGAACTTTTGATCTGAACCTTGACTTGATTACTTAATATGAACTTTGATCTGGTAAACTCTGATTTGGACCTTTGACATTACCTCTGATATATCTGTTATGAACCATCTGTTATGAACCCATTTGATATGGACCTTTTGATATGACACTCTGATTATGATATGATATCTGACTCTTAATTTGATACCCGAGCCATTTCACTAGGCATGGGGGTTCCATGTCCGTGTCATTGATGCACCAATGGCATGACTCTAGGGCGGTAGAGTGATGTTCCGCCACGTCCCCATTCTGATTATGATATGCGCATTATATTTGTTATGGCCAATATTTGTTTGGGGGGTGCATGGATGCATCCTAGACCAGACCTGATTTGTTTGTATTACTTGTATTATCTGGTGACTGACGAGTGTGTGCGATACATGTCTTTCACAATCCTGGGAGCCCGCGACTCCAACCCCTGGAGGTATCCCCTCACCCTGTACCTGGTATGCTGAGGTCACCCCTCCATACACCCTGATATGTGATTTGATTTGATATGTACTGTTTCTGGGCTCGTAGAGGATTTCTGTTTTCCTGAAACCTTGTAACCTTATGACCTGACACTTGACCTGACTTGAGTTGACTTGGGTTTGTGGTGGATTACTGGTTATGTTACCCTATGACTTGATACTGGACTTGACTTGATTCGACTTGGGCTGGTGGTGGGTTACGGTTTACTTTGCACCTACCTGTTGTAACCATTTATTGATAACCTTGTCCCATGTTCTTTCCTACTCCTGTTATATCTTGAACTGTTTCACTTACTTCACTACCCTATGATTTCTGCTTTGTTATCGTTATATCTGTTCACTGAGCTCTCGTAACTCAGCCGCATTTCTTTTCCTGCGGCAGGTTTTAGTTGGAAGCTGGGTTATGAGCGGAGAGCACTTGGGACTTAGAAGATTTTACTTAGATTTGCTATCCTGGACTTAGAGATAATTACATTGTTAGACTTAGTATTTATTGTAGTTTTCATTTGTATCCCTTGTATTTCAGATTTTCCCTTTGTAAAACTTGAAATTCATTTGTATCATGTAGTCTTATGCTTGTGTATGCTTTGATACGTCACCATAGTGTAATACTTCTACCCTTATCGGGTTGGGGTGTTACACATCAGGCATCTTAAAATCAGGAGAAAGTACAAGACATTCAGTCTCACAGAAAAGAACATTGTTCTTTTTGTCACACATTTGTGAGACACTATAAAGATTATAATTTAGCTCTTTTACATAGAACACATCTTCAAAATCTAAATTTCCGGTTTTGATTGTACCTTTACCAGAAATTTTGCCACCAACACCTCCTCCAAAGGTAACATAGCCTCCATCTATTGATTGGAAATCTGAGAGATAAGACTTGTTGCCTGTCATGTGTCTTGAACATCCACTATCTGAGTATCCTTGATCCTCTTCCTGATCATTTGAATGTTCCTGCACATAAATAAGGGTGTTAGTTTCTTTTGGGGACCCAAGCCATTACTGACTTGGATCTGCCTCTTGCATCAATGTAATTCAATCTTTTAAGGATAGTTGATGTAACATTGGATTTTAGAATCTAACATGCTGAGGCCTTAACAGCATTTGCCCTGTTTCCCTTAGCAGCAGGAACTGATTGCTTAGCAGCAGGAACTGCTAACTTTTCAATTCTACCCTTTGGTTTCCAAACTTGTTTTTGGACCACTGCTTTTGTTTGAATGGACCTTAGAACAATTGTTGGTGCATGTTTGAAAAATGTTTTTGCACCCTTAGCTGTTGGTTTTGGGTTAATAGTCATAAATGGTCGAGCAGCAGGAACAAATTGTCTAGCAGCAAGAACCATTAGTCTAGCAGCAGGATCTGAGTTTGAGCCAGACTTGTTTTTGACTACTCTGGGGTTTGTTCTCTTAGAACTAGAGTGAGAGTGAGACTTAGGTGTTTGCCTTTTGTAGTTCACTCTATTGTTTTCATACCCAGATACCCATTGGTTGCAGAAAGCTGCAAGATGGTCAAAACTACCACATGTGTAACAAGCTTTGTTATAAAAAGCAAAGTCATCACCTAATTGGTTAGACTTGAGGTTGTTCCAATTCATTTGGTTACCTCTGGGCTTGTTGGTGGTTCTATATTGCTCACAATATCTAACTGGTTGCCTAACATGCTTAATGTTTGATTTAGGCCTATCAGTATTGTGTTTGACTATCTTAGAAACACTTGTTCCTACTTTCTTAACCAAGACAGGTTTAGACATAACCTGTTCTTCTTCATTATCACTATCAGTTGTACAATCTTCAACAACTATAACATCTAAGTTCTTAGCAAAGGACACCTTGTCCTGATAAAGTAAAGTTTTATCTAAATTTTTACTTATCTTTTCTACCTTAAGGCTCTTGCTAGCTTTAGAACCATATTCCATGATTGGTTCTTGAAACTCAGGTAAATATGAATTTCCTAGGTCAATCCCTGGGGGTTTTGGGATGCCTCTATAAGGAGGTGGGACACTCTTATATCCTACTCCTGAATTAGCTCTATTAATCACCTGACATTCTACTATGTTGTGCACACTTTTAGAAGCATGTTCTAGTGCCTCAGTAGTCAAGTGAATGTTTTCATTTTCCTTTTTGACCCTATCAAAAGCTTCTCTCAAAAGCTTAATTTCAGCATCTTTAAAGAATATGTCCTGTCTTAGGAGAGCTTTGTCATCAGAAAAAGCTAATTCATTTTCCTTATAGTGTGTGATTTGTTTCTCTACCTTTTCTTATCCACACTTATAGTTTATAAAGTTTTGAAAAGTCTTGCTTAGCTCTATCTTTTGGTCATCAAATTGTTTCATTAAAACCTGTAGAGTATTAAGAGCAGTGCAAGTATTTGAACAAGCTTTATGATTTTGTACCTCAGTAGCAGAAAAAGTCATAAGTGCCATCTGATCAGGAGTTTCTTCTTCATCTTCCATAAAGCTCTAATCAAAACCTAAGCCATCAATAGCTACCATAGCTTTTGGCTCAATAACCTCCTCTGCTTTGGATTTGCTTCCAAAACCTCTATTCTTGCTATCTTGCTGCCTTGGTCTTCTGCACTCTCTTGAGAAATGACCCATCATGTGGCAGTTATAGCACTCTATCTTTGACTTATCAAAACCAGCAGCATCAGTGTTGCTGATTATGAGGTTCTTCCCCGTCTTGTGATAGAACTTCTTGGCTCTCATGCTAAGAAGAGAAATTTGCCATTTCAGATCCATTTCCTCCAGATCATCTTCATGGATCTCTTGGAGGTCTTCATAGGAGAGCATGGACCCATTATTTTGACTTGTAAGAAAGGCACAACAAGTCTTTTCATCCAAAATACTTATGGTACTGCTTGATGAACTAGCAGCACCAACATCATCAACAACTTTCACCTCTTCACTTGATTTTGAGGTACTAGGAGTTGACATAAATGCCTTGTTCCCAGTATTAGAACTAGTACCTCCATTCTTCTTCAAATCTTGCTCCACAATCTTGAAGTTGCTATACAAGTCCATCAGTTCCATGGTGTCTAAGTCTGGCTTGTTCTTCCAGACCACAACATGCATAACCCACTCTTCTGATAAGCTTCTCAGAAATTTTGAGTACAAATCTTCTTGAGGCATTTCAATCCCAAGAATAGCCAGTTGGCTCACAATATTCTGAAGCCTATTAAACATGTGGTCAAGAGATTCATTGTATGAAGAGGAGAAGTTTTCAAACTGCTGCTTGAGCAGTGTCTTGTGGGTTTTCTTGGTGGCTTCATTTCCACCATACCTGGAAATAATAGCTTCAAATAATGACTTGGCATCTTTGAACTTGCTGAAGTTTAAAAGTTGATCATTAGGAATGGTCATCAACAGCATGCTTCTTGCCTTCAAGTCATTTTTCTTCTTTATTCTATCTTCTGCAGATGATGGCTTTGTCTGCAGAGTTGACACAGCTTTGCCGTCCACTGTTGATGTAGTGGTGGTAGGCTGGTAAGAATTTCCATCTTCAATGATTTCCCAAAGTGCATAATCTTGCACTTGGAAATATTGCTCTATCCTCAGCCTCCACATCTCAAACTCATTCTGTTTGAGCATGGGAATCTTTGCAGCAACATTTGTCTGAATAGATTCAATATCCATTTCTTTAGCTTCTTCTTCCAAATCAATAATATCAACCTGTAGCTCTGATACCACATGTTAGGATTGTTTACACGGTTAAGGTGGTTAAACCTTACGTTCTTTGTGTGTATGATATATTGAGTTAATATGATTAAGTACGCGGAATTTACTTAATCACACTTAGAAGGTGATTTGTGTTGTGGAAATGGAATGGTTGTGTTAGTTCTATGACAATGAACAATGAGAGATTATCACCAAACGATTCAATATTATTAATGATAATAATACGAGTGATCTTGAAATATCACTAGGGTTACAACCTTGAATCTTAAGTTTTTCTAACTTGTGATATTCTTGTGTTTTGTTCTATGTCTTAACAGTTATGAAAGTTATCAACTTAACTATTTTTTATGCACTACTTGGACACACAATATCGAGTCTAAGATCTTCTTTTATAGTCCAAGAAGATCTTTACATATTGCTTAAAGTCTAGCCGACTTACTTGTTAACTTATCTTGAGTGTGTCAGTACATAAGATACAACATGTATCTGTGTACACAACTTGTTAACTAAGCACATGGGGTAAGATATTATCTACCGTATATTGTTGACCAAAATACAAATAATATCTTTTCAATCTTATCCACTCAGCAGCAGAATGTTCATTAGCAGCAGCAATGAGATTATCGCTAGCAGCAAGAACAAGTATAATAACAGCAAGATCAACAGCAGCAGAATGCTAAGCCTAGCAGCAGAATCATTTATCACTAGCAGCAGGATCAAATGTTCTAGCAGCAGGAACAAACATTAGCAGCAGGAACCAAATGCATTAGCAGCAGAATCACACTTAATGTTTTTCTTAGAATAGAATCTGATATTTAACTTTTTGAATATTTAATTCCCAACACAACATTAGTAGCTTTAGCTTCTTCGGTTTCAGCAAAGGTGTTTACTGTTGGCGACGAAAAAGGTTGGACACTCAACTTCGTTTATGAGCATCATAAACATTCTGCGTGATGGAATTTGTTGTTGGCGATCAACTTGGTATGTTCCCACTTAAAATATGAGCATCATAAACATTCTGCATGATAGATATATACATATATAAGTGGTCATATAAAATTTAATCTCGGGTAGGTCGGTATTTCCATACGCGAGATCCTTTTTTTTTTTTTTTTTTTTTTTTTTTTTTTGCATGTCGGGTATGCCCGGGAAATTCAATACGCGAGATGTTTTTTTTTTTTTTTTTTTTTTTTTTACTTCGACCAATAAAATGGTGCCACGTTCATCTCGGGAACGCCCGGGTAAAAGCATACGCGAGATGCTTGGGTAAATATGTAAAGTGAGAAAATCTTAGGCTCTGCAAAACAGACCCTCGTATAAAAGGGTAACACAGTAATTTTTGCTTTAATAAAATATTAAAAATTTAATAATAATAATAATAATAAATAAATAAACAATAATAATAATAATAATAATAATAATAATAATAATAATAATAATAATGCCTTTCAAAAAATAATAATAATAATAATAATGCCTTTCAAATAATAATAATAATAATAATAATAATTATTATTATTATAATAATAGTAAATAAATAAATAAATAAATAAAGATGAAAATGAGGGTTTTTGGTCATTTTATTCGACTTAACAGCTAAAACTAACAGATTTGAGCAAAATAGACTGAATCCGTAAAATAAAAAAACCATAGTGACTGGACCCGTAACAAAATTAAAAAATAGATTAAATACGTAAAACATGACAAACCAGAAGGACCATTTATGTGGTTAACTCTAAGTTCTTTTTTTAAGTTCAAGATCCACTATTTGCGTTAGATGGCTTCCTTTATGACAAGCTGACAGTGTCCAACATTACATGATATCAGCACATATACGTCATTGCACTTTTTTTTTTTTTTTTTTTTTCAATTTTTTTTCTGTTGTCAATTTTTTTTGAAGGGTGACTTTTAATTTTTGGATTTGAGTCGCACCCGCCACCTCGGCAGGCCCTCATCCTACACATACCCAGACTATGTTGTGTTAACCGGGTACACGCTGGCGTAGTGGGAATTTTTAACGGCGTCTGCCCGGAAACCGTACCGCCTCCACACGAGTATAATTCGCTGGAGTAACGGCCGGATGAAAACCGGGGCCGGCTCGGATTAGAACCTGCGCAACTATTGGCTTACAGGCTCTCCTCTTCATTGCCTAATTTCAACAGAGCTTGTAGTCCACAAGTGAGGACTTCCCGATAGGTCACCCATACCGGTACTACTCTCACCCAAACACACTTAACTGACTAAGCTATACCCAGTGGACCACAACCACTTTGATTTTTTTTTTCTGTTGACAATTATCAATGTACTATTATAATAAATCTTAGAATACGAGTTATAATAATAATAATAATAATAATAATAATAATAATAATAATAATAATAATAAATCGCAAATGGAGGATTACACTTCGGACTGGCTTAGGGTGGTTCCGATATCTGAGTTGGGACAGACCATGAATGCTAGGACCTATCAGTGCGTGTTATGTTATCGGCTCGGTGTTCCCCTATTCTCTGTTCAGATGTCGTGCTCAGCTTGTTCCAGGGTCTTTACTGGGGATATTTATGGTGACCATGCTGTATCTTGTGCTGGTATTATTGGTTTTAAACATCGGCATAACGTGGTACGTGATGTTCTGGTTGACATATGTTCTCGGTCCGGGGTTTCAGCTCGTAAAGTGGTTGATATTGGGCTTTGTGGTGAAAGGGACAAATCCTTACGTCCTGCTGATATGTTGCTCTACTTATGGGACGGAGGTCTTGATGTATGTGTTGATTTGACTGGATCAACGCCCTTGACGCAATTTGGTATGGTTGATTTTATGCCGGGTCGTGTGATGATTGAGGCTACACAACGTAAACGCGTCAAGTATGAGGCTAAGTGTGCAAATATTGGATATGGGTTCCTCCCATTCTCTTTCTCTTCTTTTGGGGAACTTGAGAAGGATACAGTGACCTTACTGAAGCGAATTCGAAAGTTCTCGATGACTCAAGACGTTATAGCTAGAGGAGTTGGGGCCCAGTTAGTATCCCGGCTCCCTTATAACTTTTTGTAAATCCATTAAGTTTCTAATAAAAGTGATGTTTAAAAAAAATAATAATAAATAAATAATAAGAATAATAATAATAATAATAAAGAAGGATTTGCAAATAACTAAATAATCAACGGTGTATGACATTCGACTTTGAATATAACCTTTTGGATTTCGATTTGGGTTACACACAAATCAAGTTTTGAATATGTTATTTACTTTGAGTTACAAGTTGCCCCGATATAATATATATACGTACTTACCATTTGGATGGCCATAGCGAGTTACAAAACCAACCGTAGAAAGCGATTGGATTATTCTGTTTCAAAACACGAAAGAGATAAAGTCAAATTCGATTCAGTTTTATATAAAAATCCAGAATCGGTCCATATATGTTTTTTAGGCGACTTCCATAAGTATTCCGTATTATCTAACATGACTACGATGATAGGAGTATGATTTAATGACCCAAACATGTAAACTAATGATGTTAATGATTGACAGATTTAATAGTCAATGCAAAATACCATGTTCTAGAGTGCATGAATATTTTCATACTACAATATTTGTTGTTACTCTGCCTTTCTAAAAAAAAATATTTGTTGTTATTCTAAACAGGTTGTACACTTGTAGTTTTAATTTGTACATAAATAATATTTTGAAAAGACGGAGACATTTAAACATACCGGGACCACTTCTAGTTAAACTTATACTCGTATAAATCTTACCTAATTATATTATCTATGTATAATATATTTTGCAATTTAAAACGCGTTCTCACTTGTATAGTCGTCGTATTGTGAACTTAAATTGATTGCATAATTGTATCAACGTTTTGTATGTGATCAAAGCTTTCAAGATCCTGGACTATAGCAATAACAGATCGATATATAGAGAAAGCTATAGATGATGTATATACCAAGCTAACTTTTTATCTAAATTTTTTAATGCAACAAGTTGGTGAAATCTACGTAATGGAAACACACAAATGAAAAAAACTCGAAGGTCGATGTGGTCTTTCAGCGCAATTAGGGGACAAGGATTGATCACTCCCAAATTTTCAACCCTCCCAAATTTAACCAATAAAATTCTGCCAACTCAGCTCAACCCTCCAGCCCTCCCAACCAGCTCTCCCAACCAATTTCACTCGCGCCCATGATTTTTCAGCCCTCTCATAAATTTTTTTTTACATTTAATGCTAAATACAAAGTAAATAACACAATGTACAAGATATTAAGCTAAATACAACGGGTTCACAAACGGGTAAAATACCCGCCCATCAACCCTCCGAAAGCAACATTCCCAACATGGAGCGGTGATACCGCCGGGTTGAGGAGCCTTTTGGGCAGCCCGCCCACCGCTCCAAGTAGCCTTAAAGTCAGTACTTATGGTCTTTCTTTAAAATTGATATATTTAATATATG
Source organism: Artemisia tridentata subsp. tridentata (assembly GCA_021014915.2). NCBI lineage: Eukaryota > Viridiplantae > Streptophyta > Magnoliopsida > Asterales > Asteraceae > Artemisia > Artemisia tridentata. The sequence goes on from CP139501.1 coordinate 244,732,809, forward strand.
GAACCACGTTCATATTTGCACATATATACAATCAAGAAATATTAAAGGTTTACTAGTTAATATAGACATTAAAAAAGAGATCTAACGGAGAGAGCTAGAAGATAACAATATGGTGATGGCACCGTGTTTCGACAAAAACGGAAGAAAGAAAGGTGCGTGGAGCGAAGAAGAAGACAACAGGCTAAGAGCCTATATCGAAAGAAATGGTCATTACAATTGGCGTGAACTTCCTAAACTTGCCGGTATGATCTAGCTACTTAACTTCCTTCTACCTGAAGATGATCTAATAAATCATACACTTGCTTAATTATATGTTGTTGTTTGGAATTTCTTTACTTTAGGTTTGTCTAGATGTGGGAAAAGTTGTAGGCTACGGTGGAAAAACTATTTATGCCCAGATGTGAAACGTGGGAACTACTCGAAAGAAGAAGAAGATGTCATAGTCAGTTTACATAACAAGTTAGGAAACAAGTAAGTTCGAATAATAAAATATTTCATTGAACAAATTTATAATAAATTATAAGTAGAGATGTTTATGTCCGCGTCATCTAAATAAAGTTTTGTTGTTATATTTATAGATGGTCGAAGATCGCTGAAAAACTGCCTGGAAGAAGCGACAATGAAATAAAAAACCATTGGCATGCACATCTGAAAACCAGGGCTCAAAAAGATCAACGAATACTTATGTCAAAATATGAAGAAATTGAAAGTCTACAGATCGATAACACCAACCCTAGGGTAAGTCCAGCTAAAAATATTAATGTAAAATCTGAAGAGAAAGTTGTCACTCAAGTACCAACCAAATCATCTTCGCAACTTTCATCAATTTCTGCAACGTCATCATCTTCGTTGAGTGGTTCTCATTATGCAACTTCAACTCATGTTTCATCACAATCTTCCTGTTACATACCTGAAGGAGATTTCTGGACTGAACCATTCGTTGTAGACAATAATAGCATCTACTCAAGTGATATTTCGTCATCACCTTTGGGTCTAGTTAATGATTTTATCTTCCAAACTTCTTGCCAAGAAATGTTCCTTAGTGGTACGCTTTCATTGTCATCGTTGGATTCATATTTGTAGTTTAAACACAATTATTTGTAGTTTAAACACAATTTGTAAGTTTAAGTGCATGTGTTAATACAAATAAACGAATAAAAACATTATTTCTATTTAACGATTTCTTTATGTTTTGTTAATGGCAAATAATAAAAAAATGTTAAGTAAAAGTTCAAGTAAACAAGTTTTAGAGTTAAATTTTCATTTGATGAAAAATCACTTAAAATATGAATATGGATCTCTAAAACTTGTATAATGATCAAAAAAGTTTTTTTTTTTTTTTTTTTTTTTTTTTTTTTAATCCCAGTAATACACTTGATCGAATTCCCTTATCTTGTAAATGTTTAGTTATATTGAATAAATTCAATACAACTAACACTACGACAAATGGTGTATTTATACACACTGATTGGGGCAAATTTCCACGGTTTTTGGTGCGTTAAAACTAAAAGTACACGCATATGATAGCGTGGCAAATCTTGGCGTCACAAAATGCAAGACACTTTAATGCGTGGAGAAAGCTTCAAAAAGTTCACGCTTGATAGGGTGTAAAATTTTATCAAAAAGTACACACTTGATAGGGTGTAAAATTTGGATCAAAAAGTACACACTTGATAGGGTGGAAAATTTGGATCAAAAAGTGGAAAATTTGGATCAAAAAGTACACGCTTTATAGGGTGCAAATATTGAAAAATACACACTTTAGCTATTGTTTTTACACGCTTTTAAGTGTCACCATTTTGATATTTTACATTTAAAAAAAAATAATAATAATAATAACAAATCTGTAGCAATTTCATAGCAACATCATAATTCATGAACCTCAGATACTCAAATGATCAAATCTGTAGCAATTCCATAGCAACATCAAATCTGTAGCAATTTTATACAATTAAACCTCAGATGCTCAAATAACACTTTCATAGCAATTTCTAATTATGTTTACAAAATATCATTGAAAGCTAGCTTCTTCAATCTTTCGTCTTCAAGTATTAAAAAATTACTGAAATCCATTGCAAGCTTTGATCTTTCGTCTTCAACAAGCTCCTAAATAATGAGAAAGAAAACCCAAAAATTTTAGGATTAATGATTTAGGATTTGGTAACATCTCAAAACAGATTAGAATCAATATGGGTCACTTCATACAACGGTTCAGACGAGTTGGCTGACTACGGGGTTGGGTTGAGTCGAGCAGCTTTTATAGTGGTGCATAGTGAATTAACATCACATCGAATGAGTGTCGTTTACACTCATTCACATTTAACACATGGTAGTCCAAATATTGGCTAACTAGAATTCTACCAAATAATGAATGCAAATTCATACATCACAAGCACACATATCGAAATGCGCACGAATTGTGTCCTGCCTAACTGTCAAACTTAGCCTCTAATACAATGACTCGTCCGTAAATCATACTGCATTGTTCTTTTTATTTCCCCGTGTTCGACATATAAACCACATAAAAGAAGTAACAATAATGAAAACAATGTCTATGCTCTACAGCCTATAACAAGCCTCAACACCACATGTCCAGAAAGTTTTGAAACGTACATTACTAACGCATTACTCTTCTCCACGCCTCTAAAGTCACAAGCAAAGCATTCTTTTTAGGTCGTATACAATTTCAGTGATTTGAATGCTATAAAGAATGCAGAAGCATAAAAAGGAAGCTCCAAAGCACTAACAGATGCCATCCATACTACTCGCCAAACATTTTCCAAAATATGAAAAGTATCCATTATGCATTATGAAAAAAGTAAAACATGGGCCTTAGTTTCTTAAACATATTATCTAATCAGAAAAAAATCTCTGATCACGTTACATGATTTTTCAGTGTGTAATAGCAATACAAGCATATAAATATGACTCAGTTTTGCAGCCGCTATACATAACTTCGTCTCATTAAAAAGTGACCAATATAATCAGATATCTGACTACCCTTAGACAGCAAAATAATGTTTCTCTAAGTAGACCCTATCAAGGAAACTCAAACATAACTAAACTGTATTAAATATGTAGGGAGCATTATTTAACTTTCCGGAAGCTCAAATAGTCAGGTTTGACTTTTCTGGTCCATAAACTAGTACTAAATAAACAAAGTTTTTGTGACCTTTGGTGCATACTTAAAAGATGTTGATACTATTTTATGGCTAAATTAAAAAATAGTATGATTTAAATGAAAACTTACAAGGTCGGAAGAAGTCTGCACTTGCAGCCACCTTATTGAATTCGTCAAACTAGGCTGTTGAACCTGTTACAACAACACACAATCAACATATCATACAAACTGTTGAAATAAGAAGAATCTTTTGTTTATTAATCTTGCCAACACGAACCGACTTCCGACAGATCAAAATGCTGCCATGTCAACAAATATAGTAATCAGTTATGACTAATTCAAATTCGAATGATCATGAAAACATTATAGCATTTCAATGTCAAAAATATAGTTTTTAGCGATACATTGACATCTTGTTCAACTTACATTTTAAGAACTTGGTGAGTTATATCTATATGCTTCATGCTGGTAATGCAATCTTCAATACATTATTACATACCCGGGTAGTGATCCATGGCGGGTGTGTAATGGTCCATTACGGGTGAATAGTGATCCAAGACGGGCGATACGCTAGAAGAGGGCTGAAAAACATATCATCTTTTAAACAAGGGACTGAATTTTTTTTAACAGCAATAAACAACAAACTACGCACTCACCTGTTTGTCACATGTACGAGTATCAGCAGCAGTAGAAGCAACAGTATAGAGATCCGGAAACGCAGTTTGAAAAACCTTGAGCATTCCATAAACGTTATTCAAACTTTCCTCCATATTCTTCAATTGCAAACCTTGAGTTTCTACTTGCTTAACGTACGACTCAACTTTTTTATTTTGAATATCTAATTGCTTTTTATGAGTCTCGATTTCCTTATTTTGAGTCTCTAATTGCTTTTTTTGAGTCTCTAATTGTTTTTTTTGAGTCTCTACTTTCTCCAACAAAAAGCGGTTTTCATTTGTTAGAACCTCGCCCCTCATCTTTGTTAGATCGCAACTAAATTTAGATACTTGAGATTTTGTTACACCGGCTCCAAAACAGTGAGGTTCTTCATCCCCAATAAGTTTGTTAAGAACCTCCCTAGCAATTTCTGCCACTACAGCATGTTCAACATCACCTTCAGGACCTCCTATCTCTTTTTTCTTTCTTAATATTTCTTCATTTGCTTTAACCTGAAACAATCATACTCTTTTAAGTTCATAAATCAAAACATGCCATATAAAACTTAAAAAAAAAAAAAGAATAATCCATGTTGCTTCTTGAATATATAAAACATGCCACATACCATCATTTCTGTTGTTGCTTCTTGAATATATGTGTCGTCCGCTGTTTTATAACAGATGTGAAACGACTCAACATCATGCGGTGATCTTTTATTTTCCACTTTCTGTATATTAGATAGAGAATATTACTGATTGCATAACAATAGAGTTATAATAGTTTCGAGATTAAAGGTTACTCACCCATTCATGCTTTCTTCGCGCAAAACTAGTAGCACCGGTAGTACGAGTATGGGCGTGTTCAAGTCGTGCTTTCTTCCCACATGATGAGAGTTTCTGCATTTCAATGATTATAGAAAATTTCTGTCATCAACACTAGAAAATAATATCCCCTGATTACAATGATTTGTTCTAACAAAGCAACCCCTCGTTACTAACTATATAGTATACGAAAAAACTACCGCTAATTGTTGGATGCAAGTCACATCCAACAAAAGAACTCATGTAAAGGGCGACATAATTTGCACCAAGCCTTTTCAGCTTTGAATAGGTGGGGAAAAATGTTTTTTTTGTGCAATCTTTTAATTTGCATTTTACAGAGATATTTTCGTACCTTGAACTTTGCCCTTTTGGTCATAAAGCTGTAACTTTACTGGTTGTTTTAAAACAAGCAAGTCTAAAACTGCTTTTTCAAAACTGCGGTTTGTTTTAACAAAAAGCAGATAATAACTTTTTTCAAATGATTTGTCAAACACTATTCTCTGTGATTATTTTCATTTTGTAAACACAATAATTAGACAATCTTCTCTAAAACGCAGTCCCAATAATTATATAGTCATCACAGGCAGCTAAAACAGTGAGTACAGTAATATAGTCATTTGTTTATGCATATACTCTTGGTGGCAAAGTGGGCGTGTCTAAATGGGTTGACCATTTGCTGTCAGGAAGCTGCAAGCACTTAAATATAAGACATTCAAACCATGCGACCCATTACCATTATCACAAACAATGTTCTTTTATGTTCATTTAACCATAACTTATAATATGTATGAAAGTAAATATTATTGATTCAAAGTGAAGGACAAATTTGAGTACTTGCAACCAGAATACAATTCTTTGTCACATTCTTCCAACAACTTCTTATATGAAGCACCCTCATCACCATGACTACCACTTTCCGTAGATTCTCCGGCATCTCCTTCCATCGTTGTATCTCCTAACTGGGCGTTATCCGAAGGCAAAGAACTAATACCTAACGCATCACGAACCAAGCCTCTTATATCCTCTTGACCAAAAGAAGTTTCCTCAACATTAACATTACTAGATTGAGATGGTGCTAAAGATATAGTATGCTCTCCATGTACAGTCCATTCTCTATACCCGGGTAAAAACCCATAACGCAATATGTGGCCATGAGCTTTATCCAAATCTACCCATTCACCGAGACAACATCTATTACATGGACATTTAATGGATCCTCTTATACTTCTAACACGAGCAAAACTTATAAAATTTTGAGCTCCGTCTCTAAAAGTTTTGCTATTAATCGGAGCATTAATCCAACTTTTATCCATCGCTTATACTTACCAAGTTTCCGATACAATGCCTAAAATCACAATTGAAAACTTATAGGTTTTAATAAATTCCCAAAATGTTATGTGTAAAGACAAAAATGGCTATAGCTACACATTTCACTTCATTCAAATTTAATTAAAGAAACATATCTAATTAATTCAAATTTAATTAAAGAAACATACAACAACAAGAACTAATCAGTACAGTCAGCAACCAAATGATCATGAAAAATGAGGCAAAGTGTCACCAAAAAGTTTTGCAAATAAAGCTAAAAAGCTCACGACAAATAAAGCTAGTGGTTACTGACTTACTGCCATTAATACATATATCACATTTGAATCAAACAATTTTCATGAAAAGACATTTCATCGAACAGTTGGTGTACGAAATAAAAATGAGCATACAAACAAACAATCAGCTTATTATAAGAATTAGCATTTATCAAAAATCAGTGATAATTCAGCATACACATTTTTAAGTGATTTATGCTTTTTATTACTCAAAACTTATTAGCATTTATGTTCAAACCTGAAACGTAATGAACCGCGTTAGCTACCGAATGAACCGCGTTAGCTACCGAATGAACCGCGTTAGCTACCGAATCACTCAGAAACCCTAGCTTCTGCTGCAAATGAACCACGTTGGCTACCGAATCGCGTTAACTACCGAATCACTCTGAAACCCTAGCTTCTGCTACAAATGAACTGCGCTGCCAGAACTCGATTTAGCTACCGATTAACAGAGTTTAACAGTGAAACGAATGACATTAACTGATTTGAACGATTATTTATACAGAAATCGAATTAGGGCTCATATTTGGGGATTTATTTATACAGATTTCGAATTAGGGGTTTATTTGATAACGATTTGGGTGATTTGGGGATTTAGTGAAAGTGGGGGAAAACTGATTTGGGGATTTGCCAATAAAAAAGGAGTCCAGGTTTATAAAGTGATTTGGGGATTTAGTGATTTGGGTGATTTGGGGATTTAGTTAAAAAAGGAGTCCAGGTTTATAAAGTGGATCTTTTTATTTTCAACTTTTATATTCACATTTTGTCCACGCTTTTTTTCGTGCTCTTTTACGTGTTTATGCTTTTTATTACTCCGTATATTTTACACGCTTAAAACTGTCAACTTTTTATAATATACACGCATTTTAGTGTGACTACTATAAATATTTTATACACAGCTTTGTGCGTGTACAAAACAAAATAAAAGTCCACCCTTTTCAAACCGTGGACGAATAACCGTGCACAATCTCACTTTTTGTAGTAGTGAATAAATTCAATACAACTTAAGTAGAAACTGCCTTTGAATGTATTAAAGTTTATGCGGAATCTAAACTTCAATCTTAAGAAGAACTTTGTATAATGAAACAGTTATGAACACAAGATTAATAAACAAACAACGCTTCAATATTATTGCCTATAATACGAATACTCTAACAAGTATTATGGTTATACAACCTTAAAGCTATAAATCTATCAAAATTACGTATCTATCTCAATGCCTTAGGACCTCCTTTTATAGACTTAGGAGTCCTAGTCGGCTTACAATAACTTGTTCTCTAAGGTAAATCTTTTCTATAATCTATTCTATAATTATCTAAACATTCTAAACATATCAAACCGACTATACAATATATATTTCTTAAGCAGTTGTAACATAACCGCCTAAATACTCTAACAGTCTTAACTATGAAGCAGCAGCATTAACTCTTCAGCAGTTGAAACTTTGTGCTAGCAGTACTAAGTTTTGTTCCAGCAGCACTAACTACTTAGTGTATTTTCCTTGAAGTTCAGCAGCAGGTGTAACCTTCTAAGAGCAGTCTTAACTTGCACCAGCAGTCTTAACTTTTGTATTAGCAACTTTAAACACTTAGAATATTATCCTTGAATTCCAAGAGCAGTCTTAACACCATAGAGCAGCAATATCATCCATATGAGCAGCAGCAACTCAAGAAGCTTTAATTCCCAACAATCCTCCCCTAAACTTGATATTTTCTCCCAAAATCATCAAGTTTTTTCATTCAAAGCTTCACCATCACTTGGAGGATGCTTCCAAACACTTCACTTTTCATTCTTCAGTTGTATGATAAACCAGATAAGATCCAATGACATCTGACTGTCATATTCAACTATTAGCTTACTCTCCAGCATCATTTTCAGTATATATTTTGTAAGAGGATACTTTTTCTCCACTAACATGTAGATCCCTGAAGATTGCAGCATCACTTCATGAACTCCCCAAGAATCATGAAGCTTCTAGTGTAGTACTTTAGATCCAAACTGATTCTTCCATACTACATCTTCCACATGAGGTTCAAATATTGTCTTCAAATCTCCCCACTAGACATAATCATAATCAGAAGCTGGCACCTTCAAAGGTCCTGATGTCCCATACTTAGTTTTAACAAGTTCCCACAGAGTTTCTAAGTCTTCTCTATCAAAACTTTTAAGCATTTGACTAAACCTATTAAACACTTGTTCCTTTCCATCAGCCCTGATTATCACCCAGTTTACCTTCTTGCCTTCTGAGTAGATTTTCCATCCAATAATGCCTGGAGGCTTAGTAGCCAAAGGTTCAACATCTATAGGTATCTCTTCATCATCTGATTTGATTACCATATATTGTTGTAGATCAGCTGTTCCTTTGTCACTACTATCTCCTTCATTATGCCCTTCATCCACCTTTTGTTTCTTACTGCTCTGTTGTTCTAGCTCTTCTCCTACTCTCTTACTGCTTTCTTCCACCACCTCTGTTTCCATAGGCACAAATATGTTTACTCTTTTGAAAACCTTGTCAAATAATTCTTGAATCTTCTCAAAGCTCAAATTCTTCAATTGGCCAGGAATCCATTGATCCATGTTCTTTAAGTAATTACACATTAAACTCCTTTTCTGAGCTTTGGTTGGTGGTTTGTTCCTCTTATCCTCTGCCCTCTTGGCTGCAAAGAATTTCCTTTTCTTCTCAAAGAATTCCACAAGTAGTTTTGCCATCTCAGCCTCAGACAACCCTTCTCTTTCTTCCTGTTGCAATCTTTGAGCTAATTCCCAGTCAGCATCACACTTAGCTTGTAACTCTACCCAATCATTTATAATTGCAATGTTGGCTTCTTCCTTTTGTGCTCTTTCTCTTGCAATTCTTTCATTCTCAGCATCATACTCTTCTTGTAACAATCTTGCAGTTTCAGCATCAGAAATGAGTTGCTCTTTTCTTGACAAAGGTTTCTCCACGGGTTCTTCAATCAAAATTCCCTTGCCCTTTCCCTGTGGTTGTTGGTGAACTGTTGTTTTTGTTGTTGTTGCAGCTGGTTCTCTAATAACAACCCCTTTATTTGGTGGCTTTAAACTCTTCAAACCAGCAAGAGCTTGAGCCAAAGTAGTGAAGTCATCTTCAGAAATTGTAGCACTTGAGGTAGCAGCATTAATAGATGTTGCAGCACCAGCAGCATTAACTATTTCACTAGCAGTAGTAACTTCAACCTTAGCTGTACTATCCTTAGCAGTTTTAACCAACTCAACTTCAACACGTTCAGTAACATGTTCAACAACAAATTGAACACCTTCATCCATCACCACTTCTTCCTCCCCTGTTTCTTTGTCCTCATTCCTCCCCTGTTTGGGAGCATCCTCCCCCAAACTCTTAGCATTAACAGAGGATTCAACTTTAGCAGAAGTACCAAACTTGTATAATCTTTTAAGCTTATGTGTTCTGGACCTCTTCTTCCCTTCAAGCTTAGCTACCATCTTCTTCAAATATGTGATTTCATCTTGTTGAGAGTTGATTTTCTTTGTGAGATCAAGAACCTATTGTTGTAAAGTGGTACAAGTTTCCATCAATTCCTTAAGTTCAATTCTACCCTCATCACTTCGGATTGTGTTACCTATCCCGAGAGGTGAATCATTGGGTATGTTAGGCATAACCTCAAACCTAGTTTGAGCATCCATACCCCCGATGGTTTCCTGTTGGCTGGGACCATCACCTGAATCAGTTCCATGGGAACTAGACTCATTAGATGTTGCCTTGGATTGGGTCTTACTTATGTTACTACTGTCCTGGTCTGCATCTAAGCTAGTAGCAGTAGTAGCAGCCCTTTCCAAACTGTGACCCCTCTCCTTATGCATAACCTCATCTGTAACCATACCAGCACTAGACTGAGGTATCTCAATGCCTTTTTTCTTTGTGATCCTACGGGTATAGGTCTTTTGAGGTTGTGAGGATGATGTTGCCAAAATGGTGGGTGTGTGATGGGTATCAGTGGGGATTCCTCAACCTTCACCCTGATTTTGTTGTTGGTTCTGCACCAACATTGTTTGAAACAATGGTGTTACAGTACCAGAAAAATCTTTTCCTACCCTCCTCATATTTTCAAAAATCTTTTTAGAATGAGAGGGTGCAAGATATATTCTTATATGAGTTTTCTTCTCGGTAAACTGTTTGTTCATGAAAACTTGTAAAAACCTTGGATACATATAAAATTTGTTTGAAAATTTATCCAAGATCTTAACCACACCATCAAAAATCAATTTAGAAAAATTAAACTTTTGGTCTGTGGCCAAGCAGATAATGGTAGAAGCCATAGTGCTGCTAAACTCATACCAAGAAGTTGTTTTTGGACTTAAACATTGTCAGATAGTATGAATTAAAAATTTCCAATGTGGGGAGAAGTTTTCTTTGAAAAATTTTAATGAATCATTTTTCTTCTCATACCCCATCAATTCAAGATTTTCAAAAATTGTAGAATTAGAAAAATATTCAATACCTCCATCATCTGCTAGGCGAAGATTTCTCCTAACAAACATTTCAGTAATGATGATTTCCTGGTCATCTACAACAACATGAATATGTACTTCCTCATCGACTGTTTTGACCTTAGCAGTAGACCAAAACTGTTCAATGTAGGAAACATATATAGTAGGACCTACAGTTAATGCATACCTTATAGGGTTTGCATTCAAGAAATCAATTATCTCTGTAAATCCTTCACTTTCCTTGGGTTTTTGTAAAAAGGTGATCATGTTATGAGTATCAGCAAAGTGTAGTTTCGACATTGTGATATTTTTGGAGATTGTGATGGGTTTTGCGATTAGATGATAAAATTGAGTTAGGGTTTTGTTTGAGAGGTAATTGAACGTATGAAATCGATTTTGAGAGTGAATGATTGATATAAACCCTTAATCGATGGAATTTATAAAACAGTACCCTCATTGTCCCAGCAGTAGTAACCCCAACAACATTAAGTTAAGCCTAGCATCATTAACATAAGCCTAGCAGTTTTAAACTCAACTTCTAATCCAAACAGCTTATTTATCAGCAATCCATCACTTTTCTTTGCATATCCTGCAAAATGTTATTCCAAACACCAAACAAACACAAGCAATAACACAATCACAATGATCACAACATGAATTATACATAACATTTTTAAGTAGAACCAACAACATTAACTTAGCAGTTTTAAGTATAACTAGCAGTACTAAGTACACTTAACAATAAAAACATTTAATGGCTTGAATAACAGTACTAATCCATACAAAACTCTACAAAAACATAAAGAGATCAAAAAAATTTAATGATTTAACATTCCAATACTGGCAATCAAAAATTGAAATCTACTTAGATCAAAAGCTTTTGTAAGCACATCTGCAACATTCTTGTCAGTATCGATTATAACCATTTGAATCAACTTCTTTCATTGCAATCTCTTATAACATGATGTCTGATCTCTATATGCTTTGTTTTTGAATGAAAAACATAATTTTTAATAATGCACATAGTATTGTTATTGTCAATAAAAATTTTGGTATGCATAAAATTGTACCCGTAATCAAGTAGTTGATTCTGAATCCAAAGTACTTGTCCACATCAACTTGAAGCAGCCATATATTCAGCTTCTGTTGTGCAATTTACAACCACAGTCTGTTTCTTGCACTTCCATGAGATCAATCTACACCCAAGAAATTGACAACCTCCTATTGTCGACTTCCTATCCAAGCTTGCTCCAGCGGAATCACTATCAGTGTATGCTAGCAAATCAAAAGGAGAATCTTTTGGATATCAAAGGCCCAATTTTGGTTGATCCTTTAAATATCTAAAAATCATTTTTACAGCATGAAGATGTGAAACTTTTGGTATGACTTGGTATCTAGCACATGCACACACTGCAAACATAATGTCAGGTCTTGAAGAAGTAAGATACATCAATGAACCAATCATTTATCTATAAAAGTGAACATCAACATCTTCACCATCTTCATCTTTGAGCAAAGGCTTGGAAGTTTCCATTGGTGTACTTGTTGTCTTGACATCCGTATACCCAAATTTCTTCAAAATTCCAGCAACATACTTATCTTGACTGATAAAAATTCCTTCCTTATTCTGCTTCACTTGTAAACCCAAAAAGAATGTAAGTTCTCCCATAGAACTCATCTGAAACTTTTCATGCATCAGCTTTTCAAATTCAACACATAACTCCTTCCTTGTAGAACCAAAGATGATATCATCCACATAAATTTGAACTAGCAAAATATCATCTTTATGCCTTTGGATAAATAATGTCTTGTTAATCTTTCCTCTATGAAACCCATTGTCCAACAGATATGTTGACAAGGTTTCATACCATGCTCTAAGAGCTTGATGTAATCCATAAAGTGCTTTTTCAACCTTTTATACTTTATCAGGAAAGTCAGGATCTTCAAATCCTGGTGGTTGACAAACATACACTTCTTTTTCAATCTTTTCATACAGAAAGGCACTTTTTACATCCATCTGATACACCACAAAATCTTTAAATGAAGCATAATCTAGAAACAACCTAATTGCTTCAATTCTTGCAACAGGAGCAAATACTTCATCATAGTCAATCCTTTCTCCTTGTGTGTACCCTTGAGCTACCAATCTTGCTTTATTTCTTATCCCAATCCCTCTTAAATCATTTTTGTTCCTGAAAACCCATTTAGTACCAATAGCCCTTTTTTCATTAGGCAACTCCACCAAAGTCCAAACTTCTTGTAACTTAAACTGTAGCAGTTCTTCCTACATAGCTTCTACCCAGCTTGGATCATTCAGTGCTTGAATTGTCATTTTGGGTTCCACTTGTGATAAAAAGTAAGCAAACAAGCAGTTTTGAAGGTCTTTATGACTGTTTCTTTGTTTAATAGTTCTAACAAAAAGCCCTTGATCCTTCAAATCCTTTGACATCTTCCTTGTTTGTACAGCTGAATGCACATCTCCAATCACTTGAGTTAGGGGTGGCAATTCGGTTCGGGTTCGGGTTGGCGGGTTCGGGTTGACAGGCTGGCGGGTCAAAAAACCCCAACACGGACCTAACCCATTTAAATAATCTGGTCAGCTATGTCAATCTTAACCTATTTACACATAACCCGAACCTGACCAATTTAACCCGTATATATACTTGGGTTGGCAGGTTAAATAGGTTACACGGGTTTAATAGGTTAAACGGGTTTCGGGTTGACCCATGTAACCCGTTTATATAATAAAGTTAGCACATTAAATTGGTTAAATAGGTTAAATGGATTTTTGGGTCGATCATTTTAACCCATTTAACCCGTATAATAAAATATAAATAAATTTTAATTTAAGAAAAAATCTTAAACGGGTTAGCGGGACGACCCGTTTAATTTATTCCCAACTCGAACCTGACCTGTTTAATAAACGGGTTAGATGGGTCGACTCAAACCCGACCCGAAATCTATTTACACTCAACCCGAACTTGTTAATTTTCGTGTCGATTTCAGGTCGGGTTTCGTGTCGAGTCAGAAATTGCCACCCCTAACTTGAGTCATAGGATGATTTTTATGAATTCTAGTTGTTGGAATAGGACTGAATGGAATTGTTGGATCCATATGTCTTCCAATACAGGCATTGTTGGATCAAATGGATATTCACTGCTATCTTTTTCACCAATATCATCATCTTGTATGCTAGCAACATTAACAGTTGAACTAGCAGTATTAACTTTGTTAGTGCTGTCAGTGCTGTTAACATCATCATTCTTCTCCTGATCATCACTCCTGTTGTCTTTTCTTGGATTTTCATCATCCTTCTGTTCATCATCACTTGAAGACTTGGCTTCATCATCTTGATAACTCTTTGGATCTTGGATTGAGATTGGTGGATCAGTAGTCCATAATGATAGCAGAATGTAATCTTTTACAGGTATTGTTTCCTTTCTAGCTTGACCTGCAAAACCATTAGACTGTGTACCTGCAACAACTGGCTCATAATTCATAGTTTTTGTTAGTGCATCAATATCAAACAACCAGTCTGGTCCACTACCTACATCATTAGGTGTACTCTCACTAAACCTATTATGCAAGTTGTCTTCCACTATCCTTGTTCAACTATTTAATACTCTAAAGGCTTTGCTATTCTGAGAGTATCCAACAAAGAAACCTTCATCAACCTTACCATCAAATTTGCCTAAGTGATCTATTGTATTGAGAATAGTAACAGGACACCCAAATGGTCTCATAAAACTTAAAGTTGATGTTCTACCATGAAAAAGTTCATATGGGGTCTTGTTATGAGGCTTAACAACTAACACTCTATTTTGCACATAGCAAGCAGTATTGACTGCTTCTGCCCAAAAAATTGTTGGCAACTTAGAATCAGCTAGCATAGTTCTAGCAGCCTCAATTAGTGTCCTATTTCTTCTCTCAGCGACATCATTTTGTTGAGGAGTTCTAGCTACACTATACTGCCTCAAAATACCCTTCATCTCATAAAACTAATTCATCTCTCTATTCTTAAATTCAGTTCCATTTTCACATCTAATCACCTTAAAATTTTTGCCTGATAAGTTTTCTACTCTAGTTATAAAGGACTTAAGAATGCCACTAGTCTCATCCTTAGTAGCTAAAAAGAAGACCCAAGTAAACCTACTGAAATCATCTGTGACAACTAGGCAATACGTTTTCTTCATTAAGCTTTGTACAAATGTTGGACCAAACAAATCCATATGCAACAATTGTAAAGGTTGGCTGACAGGGTTTACTGTTTTGGACTTACAAGAGGCTCTATGTTGCTTTCCCTTCTGGCAAGCAACACAGGTTTCATCATATTCAAAAAGTTTGGAAGGCAAACCTCTTACAAGATTTCCCTTAACCAATTTATTCATTGTTTTAAAATTCAAGTGACCTAGCCTTCTATGCCAAAGTTTAGATTCATCATATGTGGCTTTTGAAAAGAGACAAGTTAAACCTCCTTTGGGAACCATGTTCTATAAATCAATACTGTGTATATTATCCTTTCTAGGAACTTTAAGTGAAACTTGACTTTCGTCAATTAAATTAAAGTCAGGAGATAAGATTATACATTCATTGGCATTAAAGAGAACACTATTCTTTTTGTCACACATTTGTGAGATACTAAAAAGATTAAAATTTAACTCTTTTACAAAACACACATTCACAAAATCTAGTTTACCAATTCTAATTGTACATTTACCTGTGATTTTCCCTCCTTTGGGGTTACCTCCAAAGGCAACATATCCTCCATCAATTTCTTCATAATCTGTAAGATAGAACATGTTTCCTGTCATGTGCCTTGAGCATCTACTATCAATCACTCCTTGATCCTGTAACTCCACCTGTGGATTGCCCTGCACATAAGGTAAGAAAATCAGTTTCTTTTGGGGACCCAAGCCATCACTGACTTGGATCTGCCTTGTTCATCAACATAATCAAACTCTTAAGGGTGATTGATGCACTGTCATATTTGGAAACATGGTCTAAAACTTCAATCTTTGGTTTCCAAACCCAACAAGCTGAGGCCTTAAAAGCATAAAAATGATCTCCCTTAACAGTATTAATTACTGCTTTTGGCCTAGCAGTATTAACTGCAGCTTTTGGCTTAGCAGTATTAATTGCAGTTGTCTTTTGAATGGGCCTTTTTACAGTTGAATGTGATGTTTTTGAAAATTGTGACATTGATTTAGCACCATTCACTGTTGGTATTGTGGAAGCAGTGTTAACTTTTCTAGCAGTATTAACCAATACGACTGGTTTTGAGACATTTTGTCTAGCAGTATTAATTGATACTAGACCAGACTTCATTAACACAGCTCTTGGAACCATGTTTCTATTTGTACAGGGGTGAGTCTTTTTGGAAAAATTTTGATGATTTACCCTTGAAGCATTGTTCTACACTGGTTTTACCATCCTTTGATTTGTAAATAGTTTTTTTATGGTAATGACAATTATACTACAAATGTTCAAAACTACCACACACATAACAAGCCTTATTAAACATCTCAAAATTACTTCCTAATCTTTGAGATATCATGCCATTCTAGTTCCTTTGATTTCCTATTCTTGGGCTGTTAGTGTTCTGCCTAGGTTGCTCATCTTGATTAACAGTTCTCCTAGCATTTTGACCTTGTGAATTAGGTTTAACAAACTTTATCTTTTCAACACTAGATCTAACTATTTTACTTTCAACCTTAGGTGTAGACACAACCTGATCCTCATCATCTGACACTCAATCTTCAATAATTGGTGCATCAGTATACTACCTATCAATCTTAGGCTTTTACTCACTAATCTTAGCTTTACTATTCTCACCTATAGGCTCTTTAAACTCATATAGACCAGTAAAAGATAAGTCAGCAGTTGGAGGCACAAACTTTCCTGTAATGAGAGGTGCAACTATTTTATAACCTATACCATTCTTGCACTTGTTAACAATTTGACACTCTACAATCTTGTTAACACTTTCAGATGCATGTTAATATCTTTCTACATTAAATTGAAGGATTTCCTTTTCCTGTTGAACTACATCTTTTTATTTTTGAGTTTTTTCAAGCCTTTTCCTGAGCTCTGTAATGAGTGATTCTTTTATAAAAAGTTCACCTTCTAAAACATGAATCTTGTCTATATATTTAAACTCTTGCTTTTGTCAAATTCAAGTCTTTCTTCTGTTGACTCTAAGCCTACCTTATAGCCTAAAACATGTAACTTAGATTTCTTTAAATCTTCCACTTGTTTATTATTATGAGCTTTAAGTGACTCAACAGTATCTAAACAAGATTTATAAGAACAACCAGAATCATTTGATACCCCAGAGTTAGAACTTGAAGATGAAGATGAGTATGCCATAAGTGCATAGTTGGGTCCTTCTTTAGCCTGATCACTCCAATCATAGCCACCAAGACCATCACAAGACACCAAAGCTGTAGAATTTGAAGTTTCCACAGGCACACTTCTCCTTGAGCCTTCCTTGTTCCTGTTGTCTTGGTTCTTTAGAGCTCTGCACTCTCTAGTAAAATGTCCCTTCCTGTGGCAGTTGTAGCATTCCACCTTGTTGGAAAATTTAGTGCACTTGAGGGATAAGTTTACACCTGGTAATGGGCTTGGAGGTATGGAGTATACACCCATCAGGTCAATGGACAAGCTACCTCCTTCTTGGAAAGATTTCAAGCATATGCTTAAGCATAAAAAGGAGGAGTTAACTCTTACTGAGTTGGGCAGTCATTTGCGCATTGAGGAATCACTCAAGGTGCATGAAAGTGACAAGCCAAAGAGCAGCACACCTGCTGGTCCATCAGCTGTCAATATGGTGGAGCATAACAACTCCTCCAGGAACAATGACAACAAGGGAAAGCGTAAGCATCAGGAGAACACCAAAGCTGATCCTAACAAGAAGTCTAAGGCTACTTGTTGGAAGTGTGGTAAAACTGGACACTTCAGGAAGGATTGTAAAGGTGGAAAGATTGGCAATAAAGCCAATGGATCAGGCACAAGTGGATCTGGGAATGGTAATACCAACTCCCTGAAAGGTCAGAATATATTTAATAATTCCTTTTGGATTTATTATGTTACATATATATCTGAATTGTTCTTTGTGCAGGATGATGATGTTGCGTGGTGGGTTGACTCGGGAGCAACAGTCCATGTGTGTAAAGATAGAAGCTGGTTCAAGACCTACGAGTCAGTGAATGATGGTTCTATTCTTCATATGGGAAATGAGTCAACAGCCCTGGTGCATGGAAGAGGAAGTGTTGAGTTGAAGTTTAGTTCTGGAAAGATTGTTACTATGTTGAATGTTTTACATGTTCCTGATATTAGGAAAAACTTGGTTTCTAGTGGTGTTTTAAATAATTGTGGTTACAAACAAGTTATTGAATCTGATAAATTTGTTTTGTCTAAAAATGGTGTATTTATTGGATTTGGTTATTTATGTAATCATATGTTTAGACTTAATATTGTTCATGATGTGGTTGATTCTGCTTTTATATCTACATCTAGTTTATATGATTCAACCCTTTGGCATGCTAGACTTGGCCATGTACACTTTAAACGAATGCAAGATATGTCTAAGGATGGGTTAATCCCAGCATTTGACATGGACACTAAAAAGTGTAATACTTGTATGTTGAACAAGATAACTAAGAAACCATTTAAAGATGTAAAATGAAAATCTGTGATATTGGAATTAATACATAGTGATTTATGTGATTTGCATGCTACTCCCTCTTTGGGGAATAAGAAATACTTTGTTACTTTTATTGATGATGCTTCTAGGTATTGTTATGTTTATCGTTTACATACTAAGGATGAAGCATTAGATAAATTTAAAGTATTTAAGTCTGAAGTTGAATTGCAACAAAAGTCACTAATCAAAAGATTAAGGACTGATAGGGGAGGTGAGTACATGGATACTCAGTGTTTCCAGTCTGTTGGTTTAATCCATGAAACGACTGCCCCTTATACTCCTCAGCAAAATGGAATTTCTGAAAGGAAAAACCGTGTGCTAAAGGAGATGGTTAATTCCATGTTGTCCTATTCAGAACTGAGTCCAGGGTTCTAGGGTGAAGCTATGTTAACAGCTTGCTATTTGCTAAATAGGGTTCCTAACAAAAGGAACAAGACTACCCCTTATGAACTCTGGACTAAAAGGAAACCCAACCTGAATTATCTCAAGGTTTGGGGTTGTAGGGCTGTTGTGAAACTCCCTGATCCGAAGCTAAAAACTTTGGGTGAAAGAGGCATTGAATGCATCTTTGTTGGATATGCTGAGCATTCCAAGGCTTATAGGTTCTATGTTATTGAACCTAATGAGTCTGTTTCAATTAACTCTATAATTGAATCAAGGGATGCAAATTTTGATGAGAATAGATTCTCTTCAGTCCCTAGACCAAGTCAAAGGATTCCTAATGGAACCAATGATGTTGGTGTATCAGAAACCTCTGATGATGTCCCTGATGAGGTTGTGGAACAACAACCTGAACCTGAGCTCAGAAGAAGCACAAGGGTTAGGACTCCAAAATCATTTAGACCTGAATTTCAATTGTACTTAATTGAAGGAACAAGGGATGAGGTCTCTGACCAACACTCCTATTGCTTTAATGTTGAGGATGATCCCAAAACATTTGATGAAGCAATGAAGTCCCAAGATGTTGCTTTCTGGAAAGAAGCAATAAATGATGAGATGGACTCCATCATGGGCAACAACACTTGGGTGTTGGCTGATCTACCACCTGGTTGCAAGCCTCTAGGCTGCAAATGGATTTTCAAGAAGAAAATGAAGGTAGATGGAACTATTGAAAAGTTCAAAGCAAGGTTAGTCATTCAAGGCTTTAAACAAAAGGAAGGAATTGACTACTTTGATACTTATGCCCCTGTGGCTCGTATCAGTACCATAAGATTGTTGATTGCCTTGGCATCAATTCACAATCTGATTATTCATCAGATGGATGTGAAGACAGCTTTCTTGAATGGTGAATTGGATGAGGAGGTTTATATGAACCAACCTCAAGGCTTCATCATGCCTGGCAATGAAAAGAAGGTGTGCAAACTGATTAAGTCCTTGTATGGACTGAAACAGGCACCTAAACAATGGCATCAAAAGTTTGATGAAGTGGTTTTGTCTAGTGGTTATTCACTTAACCAGTCTGACAAATGTGTATATAGCAAATTTGATGAATCTGGTAAAGGAGTCATCATTTGCCTATATGTTGATGACATGTTGATCTTTGGCACTGATCAAAATCAAGTGGACCTTACAAAGGAATTTTTGTCATCAAGATTCTCCATGAAGGATATGGGGGAGGCAGATGTTATCCTTGGTATTAGGATTAAACATGAAGGTAACAAAATTTCTATCTCTCAGTCTCATTACATTGAGAAGGTGTTGAGGAAATTTAATTACTTTGATTGTACTCCAGTGAGTACTCCTATGGATACAAGTGAGAAGCTAATGCCCAATAAAGGCAAGGCTGTATCTCAACTTGAGTATTCAAGGGTAATTGGCTGCTTGATGTATGCCATGACTTGTACTAGACCTGACATTGCATTTGCTGTGGGAAAATTGAGCAGATATACTAGTAATCCTAGTGCTCATCATTGGCAAGCAATTCAGAGGGTACTGAAGTATTTGAAGAGAACTATGGATTATAGTCTCTCATATACTGGTTATCCTTCTGTATTAGAAGGGTACACTGATGCAAGTTGGATCAGTAACACTGAGGACAATTCTTCTACTAGTGGCTGGGTATTCCTACTTGGTGGAGGTGCAATTTCTTGGGCATCCAAGAAGCAAACTTGCATTACCAGTTCAACCATGGAATCTGAATTTGTGGCCTTAGCTGCTGCTGGTAAAGAAGCTGAATGGTTGAGAAACTTGCTTCTTGAGATTCCATTGTGGCCTAAACCTATAGCACCTATATCTATCCGATGTGATAGTGCTGCTACATTGGCAAAGGCTTATAGCCAGATGTACAATGGGAAGTCTAGACACTTAGGTGTCAGGCATAGCATGATTCGTGAGCTTATCATGAATGGGGTGGTATCTATAGAGTTTGTTAGATCTCAACAAAACTTAGCTGATCACTTGACGAAGGGTTTGGCTAGAGACTTGGTTTTTAAGTCTGCAAAAGGGATGGGTTTAAGTCCACCTTAGTCACTGAATGCAAAGACACCCAACTCCCTCCTGAGGAAACTTTGGAGTTGAGTTCAATGTGGAAAGCTGAACATTTAGTGGACTGGGGCACTATTTTATTTACATCCCAAGGTTGTGCTCAGAAACTGCAGGAAAGGAGGATGAAGTCTTCACTTCTTAATGGTTAATTTTCTTTGAAAAAGTGCTTTGCAGGGGCATGATTAAAAGATGAACCACCTATGTAAATGTTGAAGTTTTTCCGCTTTAGGAAGCTTTAGGACTTTTAGCTTTTACAACATTTATTATTTAGATATGGACACATGGCTTGTATAGTGTCAGGAGTATTTTAGTGTTTGAAAATGTATGTGTATTTTATCTTCAGGTATTCAAATGGGTTGAAGGGTTCAATTCTTAGAACACCCTGATTCTCGAATATTTGAACGTGTAATGTACTAAGATGAGAATTCAATCTTCAAGATATTTTCATTTATGCATATGTTTTGTTTTGTGTTTAATTTTCATGCAAAGGAAGTGAACTAAATTTGGGGAGGATTGTTGGAAAATTTAGTGCACTTGAGGGATAAGTTTACTCCTGGTAATGGGCTTGGAGGTATGGAGTATACACCTATCAGGTCAATGGACACCTTGACTCAATTGAAGTGGGTTGATAGTTTAATTGACAATGCTGCTGATGTTGTTGATCCTGCTGCTAGCATTGTAATTCATGCTGCTAGCATTATCTGTTTCTGCTGCTAGCTTTATTGCTGCTGATGCAGACCAACTCTGCTGCTAGTGTATCAATTCTGCTGATAGTGTTATCATTCCTGCTGTTAGCTTCATTGCTGCTGCTAGTTTAAGCTGTTCCTGCTGGTAGCCTTATGGTTCCTGCTAGTAAGCTTGTTTCTGCTGGAGAGCTTGTTCCTGCTGATAACCTTATGGTTCCTGCTGATTAGCTCATTCCTGCTGGTCGTATGATAACCACTGATTCCTACTATTATGGAAACTATTATGGATAATTAATAGGCCGTTAATTATTCATAATTCCATGGGCTAGGGTTTTGAGTAGATGATGAAGAGAAAAGTGTACCGCTTTTAGGGGGTCATTTAAGCCCTAAATCTTATTTATTTGATCAAATATTGCCCTAAATCGTTCCTTTTGTCATTTTAGGTACTTTGGAGAAGAAATCTGGAAAAGGAAGCATTTTGGACGTTTTTGGAGCATAAAAGTGAAGAAAACGACAAAGTCTCAAAATCGGCTGGAAAAGTACCTTTGACGGCGTCAAGTATTGCTCTTGACGGCGTCATGTCTTGGCAAAAGAGGTGGATATGAAAAATACACATGATAAGCCAGGGAGTTTTACAAAGGAAAGTCTGACGGCGTCACCCTTTAAGGTGATCAAGGCCATCACGGTTTAAGCTAAAGAGAGACGGCGTCAAGCCTTATTCTGACGGCGTCAAGCCTTGATAGGCCAGAGCGGATTTTGGAGCATTAAAGAGGGACGGCGTCAGGAAGACCATCCGGGAACCCTAGACATGGCGAGGTGACGGCGTCAAGATCTACAACGTGATGCTGTCAGCCATTAAACTCTATATATAGTTTTGCAATTTTTAGTCATTAGTGTGCAACTTTGTGAGGAGAAACCCTAAGACGAATTTCTGCCATTTTTAAGGGTTTTCATACCCTTGGATCTCCCATGTTTAATTGAAGATAAGTATTCATTTAATCAATCAATATGTCTATGTGTTGTTTGATTATATCTTGTTCTTGTCTTTTGATTAACATGCTAGGCTAGATTTATCTTGTGTTTGCTTAGATCTAATGAAACCTAACTATTGATTATTAGTTGTTAGTGTGTTATTAATTGTATTGGATGATTGTTTATCGATGTTAGGCTTAAGAAAACTGGCTAACTTCCTATACGGTAACTTGCTTGAACGTCTTAAGAAACATGAACCAATGCGTACTAGGTTTATATGGTTGTATTTAATGCATGAGCGAATTCTAGTGATCCCATGTTAGGAGCTTCTTAGCCGGCTCGACATAGGAGTGAAGTAGGAGCTTGTAGAGTTGGGGAAGTACGTACGCCACCCCACGATTGGTATTAAGGAATACACCCGTCATCCACGCAATTAATACACACTAATCAACCGGTAAAAGATAGTTAGGGAATAAGGAAATCTAAGTAAACACATTTCTCTCCATATAAGTTTCACAACCTTTTCATTTTCAGTTATTTTATTTTATTTGCATTTGTAGTTATTTGGGTTAGTTGACTAGCAACTAATTCCGCCCACTCATTCAAACCCGAGATTTTACTTGCTTTCATAAAATTATAAAAATACAAAAAGAATCTTCCCTCACCCTTAGACCTATTAGAGTAGTTTTTCAATCCTAACGACACTATTCCCTTAGAGAATGATCAATCCCTCGGTACTTGCCACTACACTATTCTACATCGGTCAGGTACACTGCCTGGTGGGGATTGCAAGCCTCTTGAGATCCCTCGAGAGGTAAAACCTGTTGTAAGGTCGCAAAACCACGCATCAAGTTTTTGGCGCCGCTGCCGGGGAATAGTTATTGTTTAGGTTGAATTTTTATTTTATTAGGTCTACTCACTAGATTCCTTTCTAGTGAGATTTTTATTTTATTTTTCTAGGATTTCTTTAGTCTATCCTTTTTCTTCGTTTCTTTGTTCGTAACCAATACCATCCGACAACATGGAAGGTGGTAATATCCTTGATCCCAACAACCCACCACCACAACAACACCCACCTCCTAGAGCCCGTACCTTAGGAGACTACTCTCGTCCTAGCCACCATGGCTATAGAAACACCATTGAGCTCACTCAAGGAGCCAATGTCACTCCCTTGCGATCCGACACCATCCGGTTGGTGCAAAGCGGATGCGCATTCCATGGACTTCGTTCAGAAGATCCTAATCAACATCTCAAGGACTTTCTCAAAATTGTTGATTCCATAGACCTTGATGTTGCCACTCGAGAGACGACCCGACTGCGTCTCTTTCAATTCTCTCTGCGGGACCAAGCTAGTCAATGGCTATAGCGTCTACCCGCAGGATCCATCACCTCTTGGGATGATCTCACCACTCGTTTCCTTGCTCAGTTTTTCCCACCAGGAAGAACTACCAAGTTAAGGAAGGATATCTTATTGTTCGAACAACGTCGAGGCGAAACCCTATATGGGGCATGGATTCGATTCAAGGACTTACTCCAAAAAGTCCCTCATCATGGCATAAATCTCTGGCTTCAAATTCAAATCTTCTATGACCATGTTGATTACCACACCAAGCGTGCCATCGATCGAGCCGCCGGAGGAAGATTGCGTGACAAAAGCGCCGAGGAATCATGGGAAATCATTGATGAGCTTGCATCCGACGATGATGAATTGTGGCAAGTTTCCCACGAAGTACGCTCGGCGGTCAAGACATATTCATCGCCCGATAAAGCCAATCAAATCACCGAGGAAAGCGTTAGTGAACTTGAGAAGAGGGTTGCATATCTTATGGAAAAGCAAAAGAGACCCTTAAGTCCACAAAAAGCAACAGTTAACTCGGTCTTGAGCATTAAGCAAATACCATTGTCCGAATCACCCCGGAGGGAAAATACTAAATCCTTCCATAAGCACGCTCAACCCAACTCACCACCTCAGGAACTTAGTCCAACATTCGAAGCTCGAATGAGAGAATACATGTCAAAACACTCCGAACGGTTGGCAAAATTTGAGGAAGCTATCTACAAACAAAAGGAGGAGATGGAAGAGGAGATGGCTGAGATGATGGGCCTTTTGAAAGAATATACAAAAACAAAAGCTCCTGAAAATGTGTTAGTGCGAAAAGACGTTGAAGTTCCCAACACCAAATGTGTTAATGCCATCTCCGTCGTCAAAGAGGGCGAAAATGATGGAAGAGGGAAATTGATAACTATGGAAGTTAACAAAATTGACCTCGTCCCACTTAATGACGGAAACACCAATGCCTACAAATGCGATTCCGACAAGGGGAAGGAGGCGCCCTCTGAGGAGCGCCAATTGGTAGAACCGCCAAAGTCACAACAAGTGAGGCATTACTTGAAGCACGAAATAAACAAGGAGACCATAAACGATTGGGTGAGAAACTATCGACGTACTCATCTACCCAACAAGGAGTCCAAGAGGATGGAACCGGATGATGAATCTGACACATTACCCGGAGGGCAATTATATGAGAGCCTCATAAGACAAAAGTTAGTGGAAAAGCAGGAATTCTACGGGGTCTTCGACATACCATGCAGCATTGGAAAACTCAAGTATTTGGATGCGGTAGCTGACCAAGGTTCCGACGTAAATTTGATGCCTTTATCCGTTTATGTCCAGTTAACCGACGAACTGCCATCCATCACCCGTACTAAACTCTCCTTTGCAAAACATTCTTATGAGTACCCGTTAGGAATTGCAGAAGACGTGTTGGTCAACGTTGCCGGATTCCTGTATCCGGTCGACTTCATGATTATTGAAAGAAATGATAGGAATATGCCAATAATCCTTGGGGCACCCTTTCTCGTTACCACTAGGGCACAAATCGATTACGAAAATAGTACCATCCAAATGAAGAAGGGGAAGAAAACAATAAACTTTCCAACGATCCCACGACATATACGAGATGTTGCTCTACAAAAGAAGATGGAGGCGAACCCCAATATAATCCGTGCTAATGTTCGAGAGAAAATCCTTGCATGGGAGGCAAGGATTAAGAATTACAATGAAAATGAGATTAGAAAATGTAAGGGTGGAAATAACGAGTATATTGAGGCTAATGGGCAGACCAATAACCCCGTTGAATTTACAAAAGGAGACTCAGTGCTTCTAAGGCATTCAGAAACAAAAGCACCTACCGATGAACCAAGCCCCTGGTGGTACGGACCATTCACAATTAAAAATCTACACCAAGATGGGGTAGTAAGCTTGACCAGCAAGGGAGGAGGTGAAGTGACTGCAAATGTCAAGCGATTGAGACACCACCACCCTGATAACAAGGATTATATCTATCAGGGATACGTCATTATGAATGATGGAGTCACGTAATGTACGTGACTTTGAGTCTAGCTACAAGACCCGTTAATAAAGAAAAGCGCTTCTTGGGAGGCAACCCAAGCTTTATTTGCTTTGTGTGTTTATTTATTTGTTTGTTTGATTTTATTTGCTTCCGTATGTGTGTTTAATTTTTATTATTATTGATTCATGTTCAAAACTAAATTGTGAAAATGCTTTATCTTGTTTTTAACTTCGTCTTAACTACATATAAAGGTATTTTGCAAAAGATAAGTGTAAGGGAAATCCAAATCGGTTTATTAGAATACAAATGAACATAAATCGTAACAATATTAAATTAACATACATATTAGTAATTGTTTGAGTCAAATGCTTGTATCGAGTCATAATGATGTTTTGCAGGATTTCCAGGAAGTAAGGTATAGGTTTTTCCAGAAATTTTTCGGAAACTTAACATGAGAATTCTGTCAGATCATTTCTGACGGCGTCAGGCTTTACAACCTGACGGCGTCAGGTTTTAATTTTCTAAAATTTTTGAAAGTTTTGTTTTCATAAAAAGTTTTTATTAAATCTCTAACTTATAATCTCCAGGAATCTGCAAAATTATCATTCCACAAGCATTATATCCTTATATAGAATTTATCCCGCCGATGTTATGCAGGTTTTCGTGTTTGTTTTCTCAGGTTTAACAGGTTATTTTGGACAAAGAGATGTATGTAGAATCAAGCTTTTGGCGATGCTTTAGTCTTGGAGCTTCTACATTCCCTTGGAAGAAGATCTAACCATGTTACCTCTTTATCCACCAAACGAATCAGGGGAGTATTTGATTTCATTCGTTTACCTTATTTACTTTTACATCTTGTTATTTGAACATTGGGGATAATGTTCATCTTAAGTGTAAGGGGGGGTAAAGTACGATACTTTAGAGAATGCTATTACGCTTGATTTTTGTTTGTTTGATGGTAGATGTGTAATAAAACTGAGAGAAATACCTGTTAGGGCAATTTTAGTGCCAAATTTAAAATTTTTTACAACATTTAGGAGTGAAACTTTGGTCTTAATGAGCGTCTCATGGATAGGAGTTATATGACTAGCACAAAACCGTACCACTAAAAAATTTCCACCCCAAATATGTGAGGTTCGCCCCTAGAATTGGTAGGAAAAGCATTTATGCTATGATGTGTGTACCGGTAGCACTTAGATTCTAGAACTTGCGTTAGGACCATTCCGAGGCCACAAGTGAGACTACATTCGTGTAGTTAGATTTACTACATGATCAGAGGCATTAGGATTAACCCATTGTTTTACACCTGTGTTTTTGTTATAATTACATTGGCTACATTGGTCAAGTAATTCTCCCACACCCTTTGCGTTGTACTCATTTTTGGTACACGATACCCCTAGTACACCCCTCAGAGCCTATCTTTTCGTTTTGACCTTTAAGCATTTTACTTAAAGGAAGAATTTGTTACACCCCACTTAAATGTACACCCAAATCGCCTTAGCCTACCTTGTATGCACTCATTTTTAGTGCATTATTGTGACAACATTTGTTTAAACCCCAAGTTAATTATCTAATTGATTACATGGTTGCTAAGTCGAGTCATATCCTTGTACATATTGTTTTGGGACGATTGGGACTCATGGGTAAAGTACTAGTGTAATGGAGTAATGGGGAAGAAGAACATTATTACCCCCATATGTGCTAAATATTTTAAAAGTACTCCAAGTGTTTCGATTATCTTAATTCGAGTCATTAGAATAGTTATTTGTAAAGTTATGTAAAAGTTCAAGTGTAAGGGGAACGCAACGCCCCTATGATGTATTATTTTGGATGGTAGGGCAAGAGTGTATGAAAAAAAAAAAAAAAAAAAAAAAAAAAAAAAAAAAATCAAGAAAAATACAAAAAAATGAGAAAAAGAAAAGTAGAAAAAACATACGGACTACCATCCCGTTTCATTTTATGTTTATTTTATGTTTTTGTTATTTTGTTTTTAGCTTAAGTCGAGTCTAGTCTTGGCTTAGCAACGCCATATTGTACATGTAATTAATCAAGATCTTTAACTCGCCACCAGTAAAATATCCCTTATCCAACAAAACCGTGTTTATCATATCCCTACACCTAACGTTATAACCCGTTTAGAAGCCCTCTTTGATAGTTTATCTTAGGTGCTTACGCCTAGTGGAGGAGGTTTTCGATCCTTTCCCAAGCCTATGGTAATCTATTTGCTATGACAGGTAGTGAGAGATATTATCCGTTTT
This sequence comes from Artemisia tridentata subsp. tridentata, assembly GCA_021014915.2. Classification (NCBI taxonomy): domain Eukaryota; kingdom Viridiplantae; phylum Streptophyta; class Magnoliopsida; order Asterales; family Asteraceae; genus Artemisia; species Artemisia tridentata. Next base: position 244,760,928 of record CP139501.1, read on the forward strand.
CATTTATGAGATTTATTTTGATGACACCTGAGAGATGTGAGTATCTAAACACTACTTGTGAGGTGCTACTTTGTAATCTCCATGCTTATTATGATTAAAGTGGAACGACTATTTATTGTAATTACTTTTATATTAGCATTAAATGACCCCTAACTTGTATTTTGATTAGAATAAAAGCGCATTTGCTTGAGGACAAGCAAATCTCAAGTGTAAGGGTATTTGATGAAGCGAAAAGTGTACCGCTTTTAGGGGGTCATTTAAGCCCTAAATCGTATTTATTTGATCAAATATTGCCCTAAATCGTTCCTTTTGTCATTTTAGGTACTTTGGAGAAGAAATCTGGAAAAGGAAGCATTTTGGACGTTTTTGGAGCATAAAAGTGAAGAAAACGACAAAGTCTCAAAATCGGCTGGAAAAGTACCTTTGACGGCGTCAAGTATTGCTCTTGACGGCGTCATGTCTTGGCAAAAGAGGTGGATATGAAAAATACACATGATAAGCCAGGGAGTTTTACAAAGGAAAGTCTGACGGCGTCACCCTTTAAGGTGATCAAGGCCATCACGGTTTAAGCTAAAGAGAGACGGCGTCAAGCCTTGATAGGCCAGAGCGGATTTTGGAGCATTAAAGAGGGACGGCGTCAGGAAGGCCATCCGGGAACCCTAGACACGGCGAGGTGACGGCGTCAAGATCTACAACGTGACGCCGTCAGCCCTTAAACTCTATATATAGTTTTGCAATTTTTTGTCATTAGTGTGCAACTTTGTGAGGAGAAACCCTAAGACGAATTTCTGCCATTTTTAAGGGTTTTCATACCCTTGGATCTCCCATGTTTAATTGAAGATAAGTATTCATTTAATCAATCAATATGTCTATGTGTTGTTTGATTATATCTTGTTCTTGTCTTTTAATTAACATGCTAGGCTAGATTTATCTTGTGTTTGCTTAGATCTAATGAAACCTAACTATTGATTATTAGTTGTTAGTGTGTTATTAATTGTATTGGATGATTGTTTATCGATGTTAAGCTTAAGAAAACTGGCTAACTTCCTATACGGTAACTTGCTTGAACGTCTTAAGAAACATGAACCAATGCGTACTAGGTTTATATAGTTGTATTTAATGCATGAGCGAATTCTAGTGATCCCATGTTAGGAGCTTCTTAGCTGGCTCGACATAGGAGTGAAGTAGGATCTTGTAGAGTTGGGGAAGTACGTACGCCACCTCACGATTGGTATTAAGGAATACACCCGTCATCCACGCAATTAATGCACACTAATCAACCGGTAAAAGATAGTTAGGGAGTAAGGAAATCTAAGTAAACACATTTCTCTCCATATAAGTTTCACAACCTTTTCATTTTCAGTTATTTTATTTTATTTGCATTTGTAGTTATTTGGGTTAGTTGACTAGCAACTAATTTCGCCCACTCATTCAAACCCGAGATTTTACTTGCTTTCATAAAATTATAAAAATACAAAAAGAATCTTCCCTCACCCTTAGACCTATTAGAGTAGTTTTTCAATCCTAACGATACTATTCCCCTAGAGAACGATCAATCCCCCGGTACTTGCCACTACACTATACTACATCGGTCAGGTACACTGCCTGGTGGGGATTGCAAGCCTCTTGAGATCCCTCGAGAGGTAAAACCTGTTGTAAGGTCGCAAAACCACGCATCAGTAGACTCTATTATAAATAGAGATCATCACATGGCATGAAGGACACGACATAAAAACCCTAAAGACTAACATACGATCGGTTCTTGCTCAGTGCCTAGAATAAGAACTTCACTTGGTTTTATCCCATAGAGATATTCGTGTAACCCAGACATAGGGTCGAATAGTTTCTATTGGAAAGTGATACCACGACTTCAAGTGAATATCCGGTACCCTTGATTGATTATCTTTACCCTGGTTTGGGTGCACTACGACAACCAATTGAACCAACACACCTTGGACTTATCAAACCCCATGTTTTTATTGCCATTGATAGTGAGCTTCCTTCCAGTATTCTTCAAGAAACTTCTTGCTCTCATAGTCAACATTGCCATCTTCCACTTCAAATCCATATCTTCTAAATCATCTGGATGAATTTGGTCCAAGTCCTCATGTACAAGTTGAGGACTATTAGGATGACTAGCCAGGAATGCATAAATAACAGCATCACTCAATTTATCAACATTTATAGAATTAGCAACATTAACTTGAGTGCTAGCAGTAGAAACTCCATGAGCAGTATTAACTACTCCATCAGTACTGCTAATGTTATTGTTTGAGGAGGACACAAAAGCCATATTTTGTGTGCTTGAGCTTGAACTGGACATTTCTTTGACCTCTGGTTCATACACTGTAAGATTGTTGTAAAGGTCATCTATGCTCATTGTATCCAGATTAGTCTTGTTTTTCCACACAACAGTATATGTGTTCCACTCTGGTGACAAACTCCTTAAAAGCTTCTGGTTGACATCTTCTTGGAAAATCGTTTCACCTAAAAGCTTTAATTGACTCACAAGCTTCTGAAGCCTGTGAAAGGTTTGATCAAGCATCTCACTGCTTGGAGCAGAAAAGTTCTCATACTTTTGCTTCAAGAGATTCTTCTTGGTCTTCTTAGTAGCAGCATTCCCTCCAAATCTCTTCTCAATAGCTTCTAACAATGACTTCGCATCTTTGATAGAATTAAATGTCAACTGATGTTCATTAGGAATGCCCATCATAAGAGTGCTTCTTGCCTTTACCTCCAATCTTCTTTGTGCCTTGTCTTCAGCAGTTTTAATAGGCAACACAGTCACAACACCAGTATCAGATGTTGTCGTTCTTGGCAAGGTATTACCATTCTCTATGACCTCCCATAGAGAATAGTCAATCATCTGAATATACTGCTCAATTCTCATTCTCCAGATCTCATATTCACCAGGCTTGAGCATTGGAACCTTAGATGCAACAACCATATGTGCAGAGTCTTGATCTATCTTGTCAAGTAAGATCTTGTGTATTAAAACAGGTTCTTCTTGATCACAAGCTCTTATACCACTTGTTGATCCTAGTAATGCACTTGATCGAATTCCCTTAGCTTGGAAAGGTTTAGTTATATTGAATAAACTCAATACAACTAAGTAGAAACTGCCTTTGAATGTATTAAAGTTTATGCGGAATCTAAACTTCAATTTTAAGAAGAACTTTGTATAGTGAAACAGTTATGAACACAAGAATAACAAACAAACAACGCTTCAATATTATTGACTATAATATGAATACTCTGACAAGTATTAGGGTTATACAACCTTGAAGCTATAACTCTATCAAAATTACGTATCTATCTCAATGCCCTAGGACCTCATTTTATAGACTAAGGAGTCCTAGTCGGCTTACAATAACTTGTTTTCTAAAATAAATCTTTTCTATAATCTTTTCTATAATTATCTAAACATTCTAAACATATCAAACCGACTATACAATATATATCTCTTAAGCAGTTGTAACATAACCGCCTAAATACTCTAACAGTCTTAACTATGAAGCAACAAAATTAACTCTTCAGCAGTTGAAACTTTGTACTAGCTGTACTAAGTTTTGTTCCAGCAGCACTAACTACTTAGTGTATTTTCCTTGAAGTTCAGTAGCAGTTATAACCTTCTAAGAGCAGTCTTAACTTACACCAACAGTCTTAACTTTTGCATTAGCAGCTTTAAACACTTAGAATATTATCCTTGAAGTTCAAGAGCAGTCTTAACACCATAGAGCAGTAGTATCATCCATATGAGCAGCAACAACTCAAGAAGCTTTAATTCCCAATAGATTTTATCATGCATAATGCGTAAAACACTTGCATATATATAAACTTTGGGTTAAGTCCATGGATTGGCCATAAACTTTCACAAATTTTCAATTGTTGGTAATGAACTTTGAAAAGTCTTACTACCACACTTGCAACTTTTTACAACCTGCAAAAGTTGGTTTTATGACCGTTTGGGTACCAGGTCAGCTTTTTGGACCCACTTGTGACAACACATATCCAGTTATATAACCTACCCTATTCCCTCTTCTAACTCTTATTTTGCAACGGTAACATCTCAAATCAAAACCATCCTCTCAAAAATCAAAACACACAATTACTTTGTCGAGTCATTTATACCGAAACTTCGAGAACATGTAACATAATTCAGTTATTAGACAAGAGGATCAAACACAGTAGTTAGATATAAACAATCAGACTTTCAAAGCTATAATGCCCCATGTGAAAACACAAAATTATACGGAGTATTAAATCCATGGCTAAACTCCCATTTTTTCTCAACCATTAACATACCTTTAGTACAGCAAAATTGAAGTATATAGTTAATAATAAGGTAACATACAGCCTATAAAGAAGAATGCTTATACATGACTACTGATTCTCAATATCTAAACACAAAAAATGAATCAAATTTCACATGGATTAGTGCAACCTATATTTCAACTCTGACTATCATCTTCTGACAAATAATAAAAGCCATCTGAAAGCAATGACAGACTAATCTCATCATCATCATAAGCATCATCATTTTTAGACATCAACCCCTTCAATGAAAGGATGAGCTAATAGCATCTCAGCTGTCCATCTAAACATAGCTTTCCTCAAGAAACACCCCGTTAAAAAACTCTTCACCTCTTTAGGCAACGTACTAGGAATCAAAGGCACCTCATTACAATCCCCAATTCTAGCTAAAACCTCGTCACAATTCATTTCTGGCATCGAACCCAAAAGAGGATTCCCCGTTAACATCTCTAGCACAATACACCCAAATGCCCAAATTCGAGCAATCCATCACCATTAATGATTGTTAATTAAAAGGATTACATAGATTTGAAAATTAGGGTTGTGGAATTGGGAATTGTGGTTCTGGTAAAAATTAGGGGGAAAAATGCATTTGGTAAAGTGTGGCTTGACTTTTTTTAACAAAAAAATGATTTTTTTTTCTTAATACGTATAATATTAGCCGGTTGCAACCGGTCACCAGTTGCAAAAATGGATAATATGGGTGTTTTTTGAACGAATTTAAGAGTTACAAGTGTGGTAGTAGGACTTTTCAAAGTTCATTACCAACAATTGAAATTTTTTGAAAGTTCATGGCCAATCCAAGGACTTAACACATAAACTTTCAAAAAAGTTTACTTACACTTTATTCTAAATATTACTTTCAATATAAGAAAATGTTTTAATAATTCATTTGACTAGCTGGCCAAGTATTTTCCTTTTTGGGAAATGTATTTGAGAGGGTCAAACACACTTAAGATGTGTTAAGGATACTTTGAGTTAATATTACCAAGTATGCGGAATCTACTTGATAACATTTAGAAGGTTTATTTTGATGTAACAGTAATGCAATGCTTTTTATGAATGATGAACACAGAATGTAACTCCAAACGATTCAATATTATTAGTAAATAATACGAGTGATCTATGATATCACTAGGGTTACAAGACCTTGAATCTTAATAAAAACGTATATGACTAATTAACCTAGGATCTCCTTTTATAGCACAAGGAGTCCTTTACAAGATAAGTATCTACCCATATAATTTTAACTAATTGTGATATACATACAATCTATTCCATACTTATCTTCTACACGTCTTCTAAAGCAGTATCATGCAGCAGTACCTTCATCCATACTAGCAGTACTAACTTGACAGTTTGTACTGTTAGTTGTCTTCAGCAGTCTTGAACATACACTAGCAGTTTGTACTGTTAGTGTTATTACTAGCAGTACTAAGTCTTCAATCATTTAATTCCTAACAATTCTCCCCTAAACTTGTGATCTATCCTAAATCAACAAGTTTCTGAATTGAATGAGTACCTTATGAGGATTGTGAGGATTCTTCTAAACACTACATTGTCAATCTTTGTCTTTTGGCCTTCATATCTTCATGTAGCTGAAATATTTTCTTATCAATTCTCTTTCTATTTCTGACTCTTCATCAACTTTGAGTCTGGATGCTAGCATGATCATTAGTACTTCTGCTCTTAGTGGATAATCCTTCTCAACAAGCATGTAGATTTCCACTCCTGCTTTAGTAGATACCTTGTGCACTCCACAGTTGTCAAACAGTCTCCATGTGGTAGCTAAGTGAGGAGCTTTAAATCTCCATATTGCCTCACCTGAGTCAGGTTTATATAGTCTCTTTAGCTCTACCCATAACTCTTTGTCTTTATCATCAGTAGGATCAGTGGTCTTGTATCTCTCTTGAACTAAGCTCCAAAGCTTATCCAAGTCTTCTCTGTCAAATGCTTTGATCAAGTCTTCAAAGAATTTATATACTTTTGATTGACCACCTACCCTGATAATTTTCCATCCTTTAATCACTCCATCTGAATAAACCTCCCAATCAATTATGGGATGTTTGGCTTGAATGGGTTCTACATTGAGCGATTCTGGGACTACCACCATCATACCATGGATTAGTTCATTAGTCAACACTTTTTCTTCTTCTTCTTCAACTGCTTCTTCAACTGTTTCTTTATGCTTTTCTTCCTCTATCCTTAGCTTTTTGGACTCCTCAGATTCCAGTTGCTCAACTGCTCTTTTCTCACCCCTGCTTATATCAGTCTCAACTATTTCTAGCTCATCTCTTAGGAACATCTTATTCTTCTATGAGCACTAATGTACAACTTCTCTATGTCTTCATAAGATCTTCCTTTGAAGTGTTTTTCCTTCCAGTTGTCCTGATGTTTCAAATATGTCTTCATGTAACTTAGTTGTTCCTTTCTTGATGGAGGTTTCTTCTGAGCAGCTTGCTTCTTTCTTTGACTATGTCTGATCTGCTCCAATAAGTCACTAATGGCTTGTTCTTCCTTTGGAAACTGTGACCTTTCCTCCTCTTGTAGCTTAGCAGCTAACTCCCTATCAGCAGCTTCTTGAGCAGCTAATTCTTGTACTTCAGTTAACAACTTTTGTTCAGTCAATAATTGAGCAATTTTCTCTTCTTCTGCTGCTCTTGCTACTTCTTCATCATGAAATCTTTGAGAAATTTCTTCATCAAGAGCAATTTGAGCTTGGCTTTTCTTCTTTGTCTTCTGTGATGGTTCCCCTTCAATCATTCTGCCTTTTCCCTTGCCTATTCTTGGCCTTCTTGTGTAAACTACTCCAGCAGTACCTTGAGAAAGACTAGCAGTACCTTCTGAAACACTTGGAATACTAGTAGTATCTTCTGGAACACTAGCAGTACCTTCTTCTTGATGAGCAGTTTTGCTAGGATCCTGGACACACGATTAAGGTGGTTAAACCTTGTGACTTTGTGTGTATGATATGTTGTGTTAAAATGATTAAGTGCGCGGAATTCACTCAACCAAACTTAGAAGGTTGTGTATGTTATGGAAATGGAATGTTATGTTTGTTAGTTAGCAATGAACACATAAACATTATCACCAAACGATTCAATATTATTAAAGATAATAATACGAGTGATCTTGAAATATCACTAGGGTTACAACCTTGAATCTTAAGTTTTTCTAACTTGTGATATTTTTGTGTTTGTTCTATGTTCTAACAGTTATGAGTTCTTACAAAAATAACATATGCATGAACTAACTCGTGACTACTACGTTAATATCACGACTAAGATCTCTTTTATAGTCCAAGAGATCTTTACATATTGCTTAAAGTCTTAGCCGACTTACTTTGTTAACTTATCCTTTTGAGTGTCAGTACATAAGATACAACATGTATCTTATGTATACAACTTGTTAACTAAGCACATGGGGTAAGATATTATCTACCGTATATTGTTGACCAAAATACAATAAATATCTTTTCGATCTTATCCACTCAGCAGCAGAATGTTCACTATCGGTAGCAATGAGTTATCGCTAGCAGCAGGAACAAGTATCATTAGTAGCAGGATCAACAGCAGCAGAATGCTAAGCCTAGCAGCAGAATTATTTATCACTCGCAGCAGGATGAAATGTTCTAGCAGCAGGAACATCATTAACAGCAGGAACCATAATGCACTAGCAGCAGAATCACACTTAGAGTATTTCTTTGATTAGAACCCGATATTAACCTTTTTGAATATTTAATTCTCAAAAATCCTCCCCTAAACATGTGAATCCATTTCAAACATGTTTCTGAATTAAATCATGGATTGAAGATCTTTCAAACACTTCTGTTCTTCAAGATTGAATATCTTCTCTGTAATTCATCTGCTTTGTTCTTCTTTGACTTTAACAATATCAACACATTGAACCAATCTTGGACTAAAAGATGGTGCAATTTCCTTGGATGGATGAATTATAAGAGGCAATGATGTTGTGTATCTTGGATGCTTGTTTCAACAAGTGAAATCATCTAACCAGCATGTCTTTGAAGTGAAATTGAAACCTTTCTTCATTTGACCTAGATTGAACTTTCTCCTTTGGAATGCTTCATCCCTTCTGAATATATATAATACTCCAGAATAAGCTCTATTCTTGTCATTTTCAACCTCCTCATCATCTTGTATGCTCTTGTCTTCTCCTTCCTTTTATTGGATTATCTTCCTTTTCTGGGCTATTATTTCCTCCCCTGAGATTGTTACCTCCCCTGAAGCAAATAACTTTTGTTTCCTCCCCTTGTTTGGAAGATCTGACTATGTACCAAAATATATCTTTCCTTATCATCTGATCCAGCATTTAGAACTTGTTGTCAGACAATGTTGTACATGAAGCCATCAATTTCTTAAGAGTTTAAGTTACTGCCCTCATCACTTCTAGGTGTGTTAACTCCTATGAGAGGTGAATCAGTGGACATTTTGATTCATGATCCATCAATGGATGGTTTTTGTGAATCCGTGAAAATCCTTTTAAGAAACCTTTTTGACTTAGCAGTATGTTCATGATTTTAGAATTGAAAAATCATACTGCTTTCAACCATTTTTAAGGGATTAAGTGTATAACAGACACTTAATCAAAATTTCGGTTTAATGCAACCTCTGGTTGTGTGAGAACCAATGTTTTCAGTTATAAATAACTGCCTGTGTGAAGATAAACCTATTCAAAAGGCTTTCTTGACAGGGTTTCCAGCTCATAGCAATTGTTGCCTCTAACACAAGTGTTAGATTCACTTTTACTAGCTGTTCTTTCTATCAAATGTCCTTAGACTTGCACATTATACTTAAAAGTATAAAATGATAGAAAGTGAGTTGCATCAGTTATTATCTGATCAACTAAGTCATCAATTCAATGTGAAATATCATAACTAGATTTCAAGAAAGTAGTTTTAAGGAGCTTTAAATTCCCAAACTCAGTCCATCATAAACCTAATATGGTCAGCAGCTAATATCTCAATTCTGCTGTTTCCATTTCACTTGAAACATCCTTTGTGTTTACATATTCATACCTGAAATTGTTAGTCTAAAACCAAAAGAACAATGTACAAAGTACTTGTCTTGCATTAGAATAAGCATAAGACCAACTATATGAATAACACAATTTAAAATTTGTACTAGAAGCACAAACTTTTGTAATAACAGCAGTATCATATAAATCAGTAATAACAACAAAAATTTATTTACAAAAACACATCATATTAAAAATTTAAAGATTAAGCATTCCAATACTTGCTACCAAGTACTGAAACCTTGAAACATCAAAAGCTTTTGTTAGCAGATCTGCAAAATTATGTTCTGAAGCAATTTTAAGAACTTGAATTAATCTTTTCTCATTGCAGTCTCTTATAAAGTGATGTCTAATTTCAATGTGTTTTGTTTTAGAATGTTGTACTGGATTTTTAATAATACAAATTGTACTACTATTATCAATATGAATAACAGTGTTTAAGAAATTGTACCCATAATCAAGGAGTTGGTTTTGAAGCCATAGAACTTGACTAGAGCAACTTGCAGCATCTATATATTCAGCTTCAGTTGTTGAATTTGCCACACTTATTTGCTTCTTACACTGCCATGAGACAAGTCTACACCCAAGGAATTGACATCCTCCAGTTGTTGACTTTCTGTCCAAGCTAGCACCAGCATAATCACTATCCGAATATGCTACCAAGTCAAAAGGAGATTCTCTAGAATACCATATACCCAACCTTGGTTGACCTTTGAGATATCTAAAAATTCTCTTGACTGCAGTTAAATGAGAAACCTTTGGAGTAACTTGAAATCTTGCACAAACACAAACAGGAAACATGATATCAGGTCTAGATGATGTAAGGTACATCAAAGAGCTTATCATAGATCTGTAAGTGTGTACATCTACACTCTCTCCATCTTCATCTTTCAGAAGGTGCTTCTCAGCGTCCATTGGTGTGCTTGCTATTTTTGAATCAGTAAATTGAAATTTTCTAAGTATCTCTGAAACATATTTGTCTTGACTAATAAATATGCCTTCAGATGATTGCTTAACTTGCAAACCCAAAAAGAATGTAAGTTCTCCCATAGAACTCATCTGAAACTTATCTTTCATAAGCTTCTCAAATTCTAAACACATCTCTTTCCTAGTAGATCCAAAGATAATGTCATCCACATACACCTGCACTAACAGAAGATCATTCTTGTGCTGTTTGATGAAAAGTGTCTGATCAATCTTTCCTCTTTGAAATCCATTTTCTAATAAGTAGGAAGCTAGTGTTGCATACCAAGCTCTTGGTGCCAGATGAAGGCCATATAGAGCTTTCACTACTCTGTACACTTTTTTTGGATGTAATGGGTCAATGAAGCCTGGAGGTTGTGAAACATACACCTCTTCTTCAATTTTACCATATAAAAATGCACTCTTGACATCCATTTGGTAGACTGTGAAGCCTAAAAATGAAGCATAAGCTAGAAACAGCCTAATTGCCTCAATCCTTGCTACTGGAGCATAAACTTCATCATAGTCTATTCCTTCTTCTTGTGTGTACCCTTGGGCTACTAATCTAGCCTTATTCTTGATCACTATTCCTCTTTCATCCCTTTTGTTCTTAAAAACCCATCTAGTGCCAATTACCTTCACACCTGTAGGTAAATCAACTAGCACCTAAACCTTTTGAATCTTGAACTGAAGAAGCACTTCTTGCATAGCCTCTAACCAGCTTGAATCATCTAGGGCTTTCAGAATTGTCTTTGGTTCAGCTTGTGAGAGAAAACATACAAATAAGCAAGAGTTTGAAAGCTCATGCTGTTTTGAAGCATAAAGGGCATCAAGAAGCCCTTGTTGGTCTGAAGTCATCAATTGATGTCTTGTCTTCACACCAGATTGTACATCTCCAATCACATGTTCCAGGGAGTGAATTTTGTGAATTCTTGTTTGTAGAGTAGAAGGAACTTGATAATTTGATGGAGGATTGTTGAAATCCACCTCATTATCTGAGAATTCTGCTTCTTTTGTTTCTGAAGGGCCAGCAGCAGAATCAGTTGGCCGAACAGCAGAATCAGTAAGTTTAGCAGCAGAATCATCAGCAGAAACATTTTGTTGTTCCTGAGTTCCATATTCTTTGCTTTCATCTTCAACACCTTCTTTAGCTTTACTAGAAGAAGATTCATCAGTTGTTGAAGTTGATTCCACAATTGTACTTGACCATATTGGCATTATCACATCATTTTGATCTTTCTCTAACTCTGTACACTTTGTTGTATTAGAACCTGCAAAATCATTAGTTTCTGCAAAAAAAGGCACATAATTCATTGAATTTGTTAGATACTCTAGATCAAATAGCCATTTTGGTCCTTGACCTTCTACATTGGATTTGTTTTCTAAAAACTCCACATGTAGGTTTTCCTCTACTATTTCTTTTCTTGTGTTGTAAACTCTAAATGCTTTGCTATTAAGAGAATAACCAACAAAGAAACCTTCATCTGCCTTACCATCGAATTTTTCTAAATGGTCTAAGGTATTGAGAATTGTCACATGACATCCAAAAGGTCTAAGAAATCCTATTGCAGGAGTTCTACCATTAAAAAGTTCATATGATGTCTTATTGTGAGGCTGCACAACTAAAACTCTATTTTGAACATAACAAGCAGTGTTGACTGCCTCAGCCCAAAAATTTATTGGTAGCTTAGAATCAGCTAACATTGTTCTAGCAGCTTCAATTAGTGTTCTATTCTTTCTTTCAGCTACACCATTCTGTTGTGGTGTTCTAGCAACACTAAATTCTCTCCTAATACCTTTTTGTTTGCAGAAATCATCCATAACTCTATTCTTAAACTCTGTCCCATTATCACATCTAATGACTTTTACTTTCTTGCTTACTTGGTTTTCTATCTGTGTAATGAAGTCCTTAAGGATGCTTGATGTCTCATCCTTAGTGGCTAAAGAAAAACCCATGTAAATCTACTATAGTCATCAGTAATAACTAGACAATATCTCTTATGCATTATGATCATTACTGAAACAGGTCCAAATAAGTCCATATGTAGCATAAACAAAGACTGATTGATAGAGTTAAAAATCTTGGGCTTACAAGTGGCTTTGTGTTGTTTGCCTTTTAGACAAGCAATGCATGATTGATCATTTTCAAATCTTTTTGTAAGGTAAACCTCTTACCAAACCATTCTTAACAATTTTATTTATGGTTTTGAAATTAATATGACCAAGCCTTCTATGCCATTTCATTGATTCATCCAATGTGGCCTTTGCAACAAGACAAGTTAAATTCTTTTTAGGAATAATATTCTTCATGTCTACACTGTACATATTGCCCTTTCTAGGAATTCTAAGAAGTACTTGACTTTCATCAGGCATCTTAAAATTAGGAGAAAGTACAAGACATCCAGTCTCACAGAAAAGAACATTATTCTTTTTGTCACACATTTGTGAGACACTAAAAAGATTATAATTTAGCTCTTTTACATAGTACACATCTTCAAAATCTAAATTTCCGGTTTTGATTGTACCTGTACCAGAAATTTTGCCACGAACACCCCCTCCAAAGGTAACATATCCTCCATTGAAAGCTTCAAAATCTGAGAGATAAGACATGTTGCCTGTCATGTGCCTTGAACATCCACTATCTGAGTATCCTTGATCTTCTTGCTGATCATTTGAATGTTCCTGCACACAAATAAGAGTGTTAGTTTCTTTTGGGGATCCAAGCCATTACTGACTTGGATCTGCCTCTTGCATCAATGTAATTGAATCTTTTGAGGATAGTTGATGCAACATTGGATTTGAGAATCCAACTTGCTGAGGCCTTAACAGCATTTGCCCTATTTCCCTTAGCAGCAGAATGAACCACACGCTTAGCAGCAGAATCTGCTAACTTTGTAGTTCTACCCTTTGGTTTCCACTTAGAACAGTTGTTGGTGCATGTTTGAAAAATGTTTTTGCACCCTTAGCTGTTGATTTTGGGTTAATAGTCATAAATGGTCGAGCAGCAGGAACAAATTTTCTAGCAGCAGGATCATTTGGTCTATCAGCAGGATCAGATTTTGAGATAGACTTGTTTTTGACTACTCTGGGGTTTGATTTCTTAGAACTAGAGTGAAAGTGAGATTTAGGTGTTTGCCTTTTGTGGTTCACTCTATGGTTTTCATACCCAGTTACCCATTGGTTGCAGAAAGCTGCAAGATGGTCAAAACTACCACATGTGTAACAAGCTTTGTTATAAAACGCAAAGTCATCACCTAATTGGTTAGACTTGAGGTTGTTCCAATTCCTTTGGTTACCTCTGGGCTTGTTGGTGGTTCTGTATTGTTCACAATATCTAATTGGTTGCCTAACATACTTAATGTTTGATTTAGGCCTATCAGTATTGTGTTTGACTATCTTAGGAACACTTGTTCCTACTTTCTTAACCACTTCAGGTTTAGACATAACCTGTTCTTCTTCATCATCATCACTATCAGTTGTACAATCTTCAACAACTATAGTTTCTCCTTTCTTAGCAAAGGACACCTTGTCCTGATAAAGTAAAGTTTTATCTAAACTTTCACTTATCTTTGCTACCTTAAGGCTCTTACTAGCCTTAGAACCATATTCCATGATTGGTTCTTGAAACTCAGCTAAACCTGTATGTGCTAGGTCAACACCTGGAGGTGAAGGAACACCTCTATATGGTGGAGGGACAGTTTTGTAACCTACACCTGAATTAGCTTTATCAATTATCCGAGCTTCCCAAATCTTATTCATTCCTTCTGAGGCATGTGCTAAAGTACCTATAGTAACCTTAACATTTTCTTTTTCATTTTTGACTTGAGATAACTGTCTACTTTGATCATTAAGTAATTCATCTCTAACTGCTATTCCTCTTTTTAAAGCATTTAAGTCATCAGTAAACGTAGATTCATTCTTTTTAAAATGTTGAATCTGTTTTTCTAAAACTCCTACACACCTCTTATGATTAGCTAAATTATGAAGGGCATCAATTAACTCTTCTTTAAAAGCATCAAATCTCTTTTTAATGTATTCATAATTTTTAAGATTAGGACATGAATTAGTACAAGTAGGAATGGTATCTACCTCTGAATCAGAAGAGGCCATTAGAGCAATCTCATCGACAACAAGAGCAGCATTTGGTGGTGCATCCTCTTCAGTAGCCATAGAGCTCCAATCATATCCAATACCATCAATATCCAGCATAGCCTTTGGCTCTTCCACCAGTACTTCCTTATTCCTCTCTTGCTTATACCAAGTGTTCCTATTATCCTGCTTCCTTGGGCTTCTACATTCTTTAGCAAAGTGTCCCAACCTATGACAGTTAAAACATTCCACTTTCTTCTTATCGAACCCAGCAGTATCATTACCATTTATGGTAATTTGCTTTCTAGTTTTATGCCAAAACTTCTTAGCCCTCATGCTAAGTAAAGCAACTTGCCACTTAATATCCATCTCTTCCAAATCATCACCATCTACCTGCTCAAGGTCTTCATGATTTAAAGGAGAACCACTAGCTTGACTGGTTATAAAGGCATAAAATGTTGGATCTCCAAGTCCAGCAATATCCTTTTGTAAACTAGTAGAAGGACCACCATAAGTAACATTAGAAACACTTTCAACTTCCTCTACCTCTTCTGAATGACTAACACTAGGAACTGATAAGAGTGCAGCATTCCCAGAACTAGTATCATAAGTTCCACTCCTCTTTAGACTTTGTTCAACAATTTTAAAGTTGTTGAACAAATCATTAAGCTTCATTGTTTCAATTTCTGGTTTGTTCATCCAGACAACAACATGAGTATGGAAATCAACAGGTAGACTTTTCAAGAACTTCATGTTGAGATCTTCCTTCTCTGTCTCAACACCCAACACAGCTAACTGACTGACAAGCTTGTGTAGTCTTGAAAATAGCTTATCAAGAGACTCATTACTAAAAGCAGTAAAGTTTTCAAATTGGTGCTTTAGTAATGTCTTCTGTGTCTTTTTGGTAGTTTCATTACCACCAAACCATGCACAAATCTCTTCTAAAAGAGTTTTTGCATCAAGATATTTGCTAAAAGATAGCATCTGCTCACCAGGAATGGTCATAAGCAACAAGTTTCTTGCTTTCTGATCATTTCTCTTCTGTATCTTTTCATCATTGGAAACTGGTCCAGTATTTCTTTTTCTAACTATTTTCCCTTCAACAAGAACATCTGAATAGCCTAAAGTGAAGGAATCACCATACTGAATTATGTCCCAAAGAGCATAATCTTGAACCATAAAATATTGCTCAACTCTCATCCTCCATAACTCAAACTCATTGGGTTTAATCATGGGCAACTTTGCAGCAACATTGGTTTGAACATCTTGTACATCCATTTCTTGTTTCTTCTAAAAATAACAATATCAACCTGAGCTCTGATACCACTTGCTAGGACCCTAGACACACGATTAAGGTGGTTAAATCTTGTGACTTTGTGTGTATGATATGTTGTGTTAAAATGATTAAGTGCGCGGAATTCACTCAACCAAACTTAGAAGGTTGTGTATGTTATGGAAATGGAATGTTATGTTTGTTAGTTAGCAATGAACACATAAACATTATCACCAAACGATTCAATATTATTAAAGATAATAATACGAGTGATCTTGAAATATCACTAGGGTTACAACCTTGAATCATAAGTTTTTCTAACTTGTGATATTTTTGTGTTTGTTATATGTTCTAACAGTTATGAGTTCTTACAAAAATAACATATGCATGAACTAACTCTTGACTACTACGTTAATATCACGACTAAGATCTCTTTTATAGTCCAAGAGATCTTTACATATTGCTTAAAGTCTTAGCCGACTTACTTTGTTAACTTATCCTTTTGAGTGTCAGTACATAAGATACAACATGTATCTTATGTATACAACTTGTTAACTAAGCACATGGGGTAAGATATTATCTACCGTATATTGTTGACCAAAATACAATAAATATCTTTTCGATCTTATCCACTCAGCAGCAGAATGTTCACTATCGGTAGCAATGAGTTATCGCTAGCAGCAGGAACAAGTATCATTAGCAGCAGGATCAACAGCAGCAGAATGCTAAGCCTAGCAGCAGAATTATTTATCACTAGCAGCAGGATGAAATGTTTTAGCAGCAGGAACATCATTAACAGCAGGAACCATAATGCACTAGCAGCAGAATCACACTTAGAGTATTTCTTTGATTAGAACCCGATATTAACCTTTTTGAATATTTAATTCCCAACAAGTTTCTTCCATAGGATGATCTCCTGACCTCCCCTGAGTGTCAAATTCTTTTTGAACCAATAAAACATTAGGGTCTTCATCTAGCTCAGCTATCTCCCTCCCCTGTTTGGAAGATTCCTCACCCTTATCTTCACTTTGACCATCATCTGAACTGGATGAAGAAGATGATTCCACCATGTGGGATAACCTTTTTCTTTGAAGTGTCTTGAGTTTCTGCTCTAATTTCTTGACCTTCAACACCAGTTTGGTATAAACCTTTCCATACACCTTCTTGTGGGTGGTGAGCTCAGCCTCCAAGCTAGTAACCTTCTCAGACAATTTGGTACATAAATCCGTCAATTCATTTAGTGTCTTACTGCCCTCAGCACTTCCTGATGTGTGACCTTCAGGGAAAGGTGCATCATGGGGCATAGACTCAGACTCCACCACATGGTGAGGATCTGAACCACCCAATAAATCCAGTTGGCTTGGGATTCCACCACTAGTACTAGGTTCAAAAGAACTTGGTACTATAGGCGTTGCCATCGGTTGGGTCTTATGGATGTTACCCCTTTCTTGTCCAGCTTCTAAGCTTGTGACAGTAGGGGCAGCCCTTCCTATACTGACATTGTCAGCCTCATCTGCATCATGGGAAAGGGTAGGAACTCTGTGCTGAGGTAGAATAGAGCCCTCTCTGGATGAACTCCTATCTGGTGATGATGTGGGTTGTGAGTAGGGCTGGGCAAAGTGCTCGCCGCTCGCCGATCGATCGCCGCTCATTTGGAAATTGCTCGGAAATTGCTCGCTCAATCCGTCGCTCGATTGTAAACGAGCCGCTCCGCTCGGTTCGGTTTGTAAACGAGCTAAGCATGAGCAAAGTTCTGCTCGGCTCGGATCGGCTCGAATATTTTTATTATATATATAAATATATTATATATATTATATATATATATATATATATATATATATATATATATATATATATATATATATATATATATATATATATATATATATATATATATATATATATATATATTATATTATGTATGTATTTATATAAATATAAATTTATCTTGTAACTATCATTCTATTAGATTTATGGATTAACAATTTTGTATTTAGCCCAAATAACACTTAGCCCAATTAAAAGTCCATCCAAAATCCAAAGACGTACACGTACACACTAATATTTTGCTGATGAAGACGC
The DNA here is from genome assembly GCA_021014915.2 of Artemisia tridentata subsp. tridentata. Classification (NCBI taxonomy): domain Eukaryota; kingdom Viridiplantae; phylum Streptophyta; class Magnoliopsida; order Asterales; family Asteraceae; genus Artemisia; species Artemisia tridentata. The sequence continues at coordinate 244,778,686 of CP139501.1, forward strand.
TGATAGGCTGCTTGAACTTTAAGTTGTTTTTTTTTTTTTAATCAAAACAATTATCATGTTCATATTTTGGTGAACTTATTTTGTATCAGGTTGACTGAATGATCAATGGTGACCTTTAAATTTGAAGTCTTTGCACTAAATTTTAATTCGAACCGAGCAAATTCAAACCGAGCCGAGCTGCTCGGTTTTAAACCAAGCGAGTTCGAGCAATGGTTTTCTGCTCATTTCATTAAATTCGAACTGAGCTGAGCTGCTCGGTTTCTATTCGAGCCGAGTTCGAGCAGACCCTCGCTCAGTTCGGCTCGGCTCGTGAACAGCCCTAGTTGTGAGGCTGATTGTTCTGAGCTTGTGGGTGTGTGTTGGAAGTCAACTGGGGTTGTTGACCCTTCACCCTGTACCTGTAACATTGATTCAAACAAAGGGACTTCTACTCCACTATACCATTTTGAGGCCATCCTCATGTTGCTAAAAAGATTTAGGTAAGTTTGGGTGTTTGATAAACAGTTTTATGAGGTAGAAGTATGAACTCAATTTTGATTTAAATCAATACTGCTTACTATCTTTTTGAAGGGATTAAGTGTAAAGATAGACACTTAATCAAATTTTGGTTTAATGCAACAACTATTGTGTGAGAACCAATAGTTTCAGTTATAAATAACTGCCTGTGATCAGATAAACTCATTCAAAGAGCTTTCTTGACAGGGTTTCCAGCTCGTGGCAGGTGTTGCCGCTAACACAAATGTGTTAGATTCACTTTTCCTCGCTGTTCTCTCTACCAGATGTCCTTGGACTAACACATTATACTACTTAAAGTATAAAATGGTAGAGAGTGAGTTAGATCAGTTACTATCTGACTAACTATGCCATCAATTCAAATGCAAAAACCTCATAAGTTGATTTCAAGAAAGATATTTTAAAGAATCTTTTAACTTAGGTATAAAACCTTTGTTAAAGGATACCCAAATTCTGTCCATCATAAATCTATTATGTTAGCAACTAATCCACCATTTGCTGCTCACACAATGCACTAGTAATTCCTTTGTGCTTAAACACCAAATTCATGCTTATTTGGTTTTGTCATTATCAACTCCATGACCTGCAAATGTTAGTCCAAAACCAAGAAAACAAATGGCAAAGCATTTGCTTCATATAATAGTTCAAACATAACAGGCCTAATTTGTACTAGTAGTATAAACTATACACAGCAGTACCAATTGACAAACCTAGCAGTACAAATCCAATTTCATGTATAAAAACACACATATTTAAAACTTTAAGGATTAAGCATTCCAATACTTGCTACCAAGTACTGAAACCTTCCAACATCAAAAGCTTTAGTGAGAAGATCTGCAAAGTTTTGATCAGTATGAATTTTAACAACTTGAACTAACTTTTTCTCATTACAGTCTCTTATAAAATGATGCATAATTTCTATGTGTTTTGTTTTAGAATGTTGCACTGGATTTTTAATAACGCATATTGTACTACTATTGTCAATATATATCATGGTATTCATAAAATTATACCCATAGTCAAGCAGTTGATTTTGAATCCAAAGAACTTGACCACAGCAACTTGCAGCAGCTACATACTCAGCTTCAGTTGTAGAAGTTGCCACAATTGTCTGCTTCTTGCATTGCCATGATATAAGTCTGCAACCAAGGAACTGACAACCACCTGTTGTTGAATTCCTATCCAGACTTGCACCGGCATAATCACTGTCTGAGTATGCCACCAAATCAAAAGGTGATTCCCTAGGATATCATAGACTCAACTTAGGTTGACCCTTAAGGTACCTAAAGATCCTCTTTACAGCAACTAAATTGGAAGCCTTGGGATTGACTTGAAACCTTGCACATGCATACACCGCAAACATGATATCTGGTCTTGATGAGGTAAGATACATCAAGGACCATATCATTGACCTGTAGGTGTGTACATCAACACTTTCTCCATCAGCATCTTTAATCAAAGGTTTCTCTGGATCAACAGGTGTGCTTGCCACATTAGCATCAGTAAATTGAAACTTCCTTAATATCTCTGTCACATATTTATCTTGACTAATAAATATGCCTTCAGCTGATTGCTTCACTTGCAACCCCAAAAGAAGGTAAGTTCACCCATGAAACTCATCTGAAACTTATCATGCATAAGTTTCTCAAATTCTATGCACATCTCCTTCTTTGTGGATCCAAAAATGATATCATCCACATAGACCTGGACCAGCAAGATATCTCCCTTGTTCTTCTTGATAAATAGAGTCTGATCAATCTTGCCTCTTCGGAACCCATTCTCTAACAAATAAGTAGCCAATGTTCCATACCAGGCTCTAGGAGCTTGATGTAGTCCATAAAGAGCTTTCACCACCTTATACACCTTATCTGGATGTTCAGGATCTACAAAACCTGGAGGTTGTGAAACATACACCTCCTCTTCAATAATACCATAGAGAAAGGCACTTTTGGCATCCATCTGGTAAACCATAAAGCCCATGAAAGAAGCATAAGCTAAGAACAGTCTTATGGCTTTAATCCTAGTTGCAGGTGCAAAAACCTCTTCATAGTCTATCCCTTCTTCTTGTGTATACCCCTGGGCTACAAGCCTTGCCTTGTTTCTGATCACTATCCCCCTTTCATCTCTCTTGTTTCTGAAAACCCATTTAGTTCCAATGACCCTCATACCTTTAGGTAAGTCAACTAGTACCCATACCTTTTGAATTTTGAACTGCAGAAGCTCCTCTTGCATAGCTTCCACCCAACTTGAGTCTTCTAAGGTTTTAAGTATGTTCTTGGGTTCAGATTGGGAAAGGAAGCATACAAATAGACATGTGTTGGCATCTTCATGCTTCTTTTCATCATAAACAGCACTAATAAAGCCTTGTTGATCTGAAGTCATGGTCTGCCTTCTTGTCTTCACACCAGACTGTATGTCTCCAATCACATTGTCTAGGGAGTGATCTTTATGTATTCTTTTGTATGGAGTTGTGGGAACTTGATAGGTGAGTGGCATGTTATTGATATCCACTTCATCTTTTGAGAAATCATCAGTATTAGGATCTGATGGGCCAGCAATATGATTATTTTTCCCAGCAATACTAAATTGAGGCTCAGCAGTACAATCTTCATTTGTACTATTTTCTTGATTCTCAGGTTCTTCAGTTCCATCTTCATTATTTCCCTCTTCTAAACCTTCTTTGTCTGCATCAATTGAAGGTTCAGCATTCTTTGAATATGAATCCACACTATTCCAAATAGGCATCAGTATGTGATCTTGATCTTTCTCCTTTCCCAAGCTTGGTTCATCAGTTGCAATATCATCTTCTGAACCTGCAAAATCATTAGAAAATGTTCCTGCAACAACTGGCACATAGTTCATAGATTGGGTTAGAGTATCAAGATCAAATAGCCATTTTGGACCTTCACCTGCAACATTAGATTTATTCTCTAGAAATTCAACATGCAGGTTTTCCTCTACTTTCCTGGTTCTTGTGTTGTATACTCTCAAGGCTTTACTGTTTAATGAGTACCTAACCAAGAAACCCTCATCAGATTTACCATCAAATTTGCCTTGATGGTCTAAGGTATTGAGAATAGTAACATGACACCCAAATGGTCTTAGAAAACCTAAAGCAGGTGTTCTACCCCTAAACAGTTCATATGGTGTCTTGTTGTGAGGCTTAACTACTAAAACCCTGTTTTGCATATAACAAGCAGTATTAACTGGTTCAGCCCAAAAAGTTATGGGTAACTTGGAATCAGCTAACATGGTCCTAGCAGCCTCTATTAGTGTCCTATTCCTCCTTTCAGCAACCTCATTTTACTGAGGAGTTCTAGCCACTTAAACTCTATCCTAATATCTTTTTCCCTACATAAATCATCCATAACTCTATTCTTAAACCATGTCCCATTGTCACACCTGATGACTTTCACTCTTTTATCGACTAGGTTTTCTATTTCAGTTATAAATGTTTTAAGAATGCTAGTTGTCTCATCCTTAGATCCTAAAAAGAAAACCCATGTGAATCTACTATAGTCATCAGTAACTACAAGATAGTACTTCTTATGCATAATACTACTCACAGATGTAGGACCAAACAAGTCCATATGCAACATAAACAAAGGTTGAGTAATAAAGTTCTGGGTCTTGGGCTTACAAGAAGCTTTGTGTTGTTTGCCTTTAAGGTAGGCAACACAAGTTTGGTCATTTTTAAAACCTTTTTGAGGCAAGCCTCTTACCAAACCATCTTTAACAATCTTATTAATGGTTTTAAAGTTGACATGACCAAGTCTTCTATGCCCTAGCATGGACTCATCCAATGTGGCTTTTGCAACAAGACAAGTAAGAGCCTCTTTAGGAACAATTTTCTTCATATCAACACTGTACATGTTGCCCTTTCTTGGAACTTTAAGTAGTACTTGACTTTCATCAGGTAACTTAAAGTCTGGGGAAAGCACAAGACATTCAGTTTCAGTAAAAAGAACTTTGTTCTTTTTGTCACACATCTATGAGACACTAAAGAGATTGTACTTGAGCTCTTGCACAAAATATACATCTTCAAAGTCAAGTTTACCGGTCTTCAATGTACCTTTACCAGTAATCTTTTCACCTATTCCTCCCCCAAAGGTAACATATCCTCCATCCATTGGTGTAAAGTCTGAAAGATAGGACATGTTGCCTGTCATGTGCCTAGAGCATCCACTATCTGCGTAACATTGATCTTCTTCATCATCTTGTGGATGTCCCTGCACATAAAAGAAGGAAATTAGTTTCCTTGGGGTACCCAAGCCATCACTGACTTAGGTTTGCCTCGTGCATCAATATGGTCAAATCTCTTTAATACAATTGATGCACCATTGGTATGTGTTAAATTACACATACCTTTTACCTAATAAAATAGACCAAAAACTAACCATAAATGCCAAATATATTGTGTTTTTGTGTTTTTGATTGTGCAGGTACGGATATTTGAAAATGGACAAAATCAAGACAAAAACAACAAAACCGAGCACGAGAATGGAAAGAGTGTTGAAAAGCCGAGGCTGGGGAAGAATTTACAAGCCTGGATCACATTTATGCTCAAATTGTCAGAATCTACCTTGAAAAATCATCGTTTGTCACAAATAGCCCTTGGAATAATTTTTACAGAGTTGGCCCTTGAACTTTGAGAATTGGCAGAATTCATCCTTGAAAGTTAAAACTAATTCATACTAAATCCTAAAACTAAACTACAACCGGTTCACTTTAAACCCAATCCTTAAAAAAAACCCAACCCAATACATAACAAAAGGCCCAACACCAAGCCCACTCCCATAAACCAGACTCCCGTTTTAATTAAAAGCCGAAACCCTTTACCCAAACCCGAAGCCAACCCAGGTCAAACTAATAATAAACAAACCTTAACCAATTTACCCGCCCTAATTTTACTGTTCACCATCTTCCACCCCTATTTACCCTGCTTCCCCTGATTTTACCCGTACAATTAAAGTACTTCTAGAAGGGATGTGACACCAGGGAATGCCAGAGTGGACAAAGGGCAGCTAATGATTGGCTGTGACACCTCATTGAGCAATTCAAGGGCTGAGATTAAAGCTTGTGATGATGGGATATGATCAAGGGTGGATTTAAGAGCTTCTGGATCCTTCACCTCCTCAGCTCAGTCTATAAATAGAAGATCACTTGTAACACCCCCAAATTTGGTTTGTGGCAGCGGAAAAGTAATTTGGGTGTTACGGTGAGGATCGAAGTTTAAATCTCAGAAAACGGCCCGGAAGGGCGTTTTGAAAGTTATATGTCATTCAAAATAATATTTTTGTTACAAAGGTAATTCATTTGATTTGAAAATCCCATAAAAAGATGTGATAATTTGGAGAGAATGACATATTTGATTTTACACCATTTAAGTTATCAGAGTAAAAGATGCCCGCTCCGTGTCTTGTCCTGCTCCGTTAATTACCTGAGATAAACATGCTTAAAAATGTCAACACAATGGTTGGTGAGTTCGTGGAGTTTGATAGAAAATATCTCTCTTTGAAAGGTGTATAGTTATAATAGTTCTTCATGAAATAAATAAAGAGTTGCGTTGTATAAAATCCACAAGTGAATAATGTATGATCTTCAAAATCAGAAGTTTCATATTTTAAATGAAGTTGAGCTACGTTGTTATATGCTCGAAATGGGATGTTGAGTCAGCTTTTAAATGTAATGATATACCAATCATTTTGAGTTGTCTTGTGTAAAATTTTCAGTTAAATCACATATGATAACAATTACAGTTCAAGTACGAGATTCATAATCATATCACGTAAAGTAATAATAGTCTAAAGTCTGAAGAAAAGTGGTGGTCTTCTAATACAGCTGTATCCTAGGATATATATGAAACATTCATATATTCATAAAGTTATATTGCCCTAAGCCTCATGACACGCAAAACGTTAACAGAGTACCGTAAAACGGAGTGTTCACCAAATTAATGACGAAAGTTTATGCCCTCGTGTAATAGGTGATTTGCCACTTCCTATTTTTCTCAAATATAGCGCATCGCGACTAATACGACTAGCGATTAAGCATTCCGTCACAGTATTAGTGGGATAGGTTGTCAGTCCTCCAACAGGTTTCGAAGCTGTTGCTATATTCGCGCTCACCGCAGTGATTAATGGCTCATGATAAAGGGTCTTTTTGGCAATAAGGTGTGCTTAGGCAATATAGGTCTAAAAGTTCATAAAATACACGTATTCTGATCTTGGCAATTATTTCCAGTGGAATATAGAAATATTATAATAAGTAACAGTTCATTCATTTGTCACATGAATGCATACAGTAATCCTCAGTATCATGTTACATCAAGTAGTTCAGAGATGTTATGTTTCAAGTTCCGTGTTTAAGCTAAACAGATAATTTGCACATATATTGAGCATGTTTTCCTTTCAAGTATAATTCAAATAGGTAAAGCATAGTTGATAGTTTTGAGCAATTCATGAGAGTTTTCAAGTAATATAAAACAGTTAAAGCATGTATCTCCCCAAAAGAATTATTAAAAACAAGTGTGAAAAGTAGGGGCCACGACTCACCTGGAATGTTGTGACGTAGATAACACAATGGTGCCAAGGAGTATGGCAGAACAGGGTAAGGAGTAACGCACAACGATACATAATCGGCAATTCCTAATGAATATAAATTTGTCTCAAGATATGACACGCGAAAAGTAATCGATACGTATGAGTTTCAAAAGATAGAGCGTTTTAGTTTTCGTGAAATATTTGTATCAAATGTTTGTAAAAAGTTTAGTATCTTATTTGTGTGGTGGTATAAAGTCATAGACTCAGACAAACGCACGCCAAAGCATAAAACATATAGCACAAGTATACAAGGCAATTAAACATGTAAGAATCAATTAAGCAAATAGGCAAAAGATAAGAAGATGGTTAAGTTTATCCAAAGATGCCAAATATGTTATATACATTTAGCCCATTAAAGTTTATATGTTTAGCCGTTAATAAATCATAAGTTATCTCATATTAGCCCAATAAGTTAATAAACCGAGCAATATATATATATATATATATATATATATATATATATATATATATATATATATATATATATATATATATATATATATATATATATATATTCAATATCACATAAGTTCAATGATAAGCAATATATAATAAGCTTAACTAAAAATCCACTAATGGGTGCAAGCCACAAAAGTCACATAAGCCGATACTAAAGCTCAATTCAAACACAATACATACACTTACATATGCTGAAAAATCAGCAACCAAACACCCTCTTTTAGTGCAGAAAAACAGCAATCAAACAACCCCTTGTAGTGCAGAAAAACAGCACACAACACCCCCCTTTTAGTGCAGAAAAACCAGCAATGAAACGCGCTTAAAGATGCAGAAAAATCAGCAATGAAACATGCTTAAACATGCAGAAAAATCAGCAACGAAACATACTTAAACATGCTGAAAAATCAGCATATTAACTCCATCACACATGCTGAAAAATCAGCATATGAACATCATTACACATGTTGAAAAATCATCATATGAACACCATTAAACATGCTGAAAAATCAGCATATGAACACCATTGCATATGCTAATTTTCAGCAGTAAATACGCCCCAAGTAGGGCTGTTTTGCAGCAGATAAACACACAGAACGCACCCCATTCGGGGCTTGTTTTTAGCAGGAAACAAACAACCCAACGAGGGTTTGACCACATCTAATCCATATACCACAGAAAATCAAAATATCGCAAACAATATCAACATATAGATAGTACATCACAGCTTCAGGATTGACATAACCAAACCATGTAAAATCCGACAACCAAAACCATGTCGTGACTAGTAACGAGTCACAACCCAACCCTATACGGGTCATATATATCAACGACACAATAAAATGAGCAAGTAGCTAAGCATATCATATTACCAAACCGGATAAGCCTAAGGGTCAAAAAAGAAAAGATAAGCAATCCAATTAGTCATCGGCTGTGGCTGATATATACTAACAGACAACCTCTCGGTGTCTTGTTAACTTAATACCGAACACAAACACCCCATGGGTGTTGTAGCTAATTGAGCCGAACAAATACAACCCATCCCGGGTTGGTTTTGGACCGAGAGCAACACCCACCCTCGCACTCTTGTGGCTTGAGCCGAAAACAAACCAACATCAAACACACCCTTCGGGGTGGCTGTGTTGGGTATTTCATTTCGTAGCCAAGACTAAAATACAATTAAGTTTCAATAACAAATCAGCAAGTCAAGCACCCTCTCTTGGGTTATTGTTAAACCAAGAGTAGCAAACACCCCTATGTGGGTTGTTGCTGGGAACCGAACCACAAAACAACTAAACACCCCAAAGTGTCTTCAAAACAAGTAAGAATACAAGATAACCACCACAACGAAATCAGTATATGTTTCTTAAATCATTTTTAATCCCAACGATTTCAAACAACCCTTTTATTCCACACGAAAGTGAATTCAAAAACATGATTAAATCCCGTTTTATTCCACAAAAATATAACAATCGGTTTATTAATCGGTGTAAATAAGAGTGATAACAAAATAAGTGATGTCGACATACCCTAAAAAGGAGAGAGATCAAGAGTATTAGTGAGATGGAGGCTGCGATGATGATGGTGTTGACTGCTACAGCTGATAGTCGATTTTCCAGAGAGAAAGTATAGATTGATATTGAGAGTGAGAGATTGAAACAGATGTATTGTGAGGAAGAGGGAGGAGGGAGCAGATATATATATATATATTTGTTGGTGGTTGTATTATATGGTCCAGAACTATACACATTACACGTTATATATTGCAAGGAAAAGAATAGCACACGTTAATGTTATTTAAAAAGATTGTAATGTATGAGACGTGGCATATTTTATGACACACACTAATAATTTAAAATATAGTTTGATCCCGGTAATTACTAATGTTAAATCCTTAAGTCACGAAACTTAAGACCGGGTAACGTAGAAATATATTGTTTATAAAAATATCAAAGTTTATTAATATATTCTAACTAGTTATATTAGTCGTGAGATAATTTTAATAGATAGCGTATACGTTATTAAAATCTAATAGATTTGAGTATTCGTATTACGTAAAGAGTATAATGTAAAATATAAAATAATAAAGTGAAAATAGTTCATATAAAATATGTAGACTTATCCAAATCTTATGTTGGTCGTGAGTATAGTATATTAAAGAAAAATTTAAATTTCCCCGTAAAAATGGGTTTTGTTAAATGGTAATTCGAGGTTATCTTTAATAAATGAGGATTACCATGATGGATTTTCGTGGAATCTTACAGTATCTACCCCTCAATTTTGAACTTCGTCCCGAAGTTCAGTCTGCGATAGGTGTTGAAAAATGTGATGTTCTGGGGTGAGAGATTGTGGAAAATGTTGTCGAGAGGTTTCTATCCGGAAATAGAGGAAACGAGATCTAATTAGATTTACTCATGCTATATGGAATAAATTCGAATGTTTGGTTAATTAATAAACCTAAAGATTTAGAATAATGAGAACAACGGTCAGGAACTGTGGAAATTTAACGGCTAGTTAACAGTGTATAATACCAATCATGTATTTGATAAACAGGTAAAGTATTTCTACCAGTAAGTAAATAGAGTTTCCCAGCAAAGGCGTTATAAATCCACTTAGTTCCAAGCCCGTCCCATTCCAGGCTTGCAACCTGTGTGTTTACAACCCATTGCTAACATAGTCTCGAACAAGTATAAAGGTGGATAGAAATACGTATTATAAAATGATTTGGACTAAGACTAAAACTAGAACAGATATAGATGTATATAAAAATACGTATCACAGTATAAATAGGTCAAGTACTAATGCATTTCATAATTATGCTAGCAATTGTGTGCGTTATTCTTGTGGTTATCTACTTGAGGGACACTCCGGACGAAGACTCTCAATATTTGGTCGTGATTTTAATGTTTGTCATTCCGTTGGTGATTGTAGCCCTTATCGCGGATATGGCGTATGGAAAATAGGTAGTAGGAAGGTTGGAATAAGTAGTTGTAACTTTAGCATTATCGTTGCTAGTTATGCACTAATTTCCGTGTATTCTAATAAGATTTCTTGCTAATTGCGCTTTTCATAAGTCTTTGTGAATTATTAGGGTTCTAATACTTGTACTTTTGTCAATCTCTTATCATAAGAATGGTGGATAATATGTGCAGGTATTTATTTGTGGTTGATCAAAAGTGACGTTTGCTTTGTCTCAATATTTTGCTTTTGGATGGAAGTTGTTATTAGGAAATCTGAAAGATAACTGTTTCATTCATAACATGATTCTTCCTAAATTAGACATAGTTGATCAGGCTATGTATAATTTGAGGACCAAATAATGTAATGCTTGGCTCAGTCACCGTGATACTTAGGCTTTTTCAAGAAGTTTTAGATGGTGTAGAACATGTTGTTTTATGTAAAGTGGTGATATGATTGCTTTTTCAAAAGACAGCAGAAAATTTATGTTCATACTATGGTGATAAGTCAGGAATTTCTAGGGTGAATATAGGATATCCTCAGTATAAACTTAGGTTTTGGGTGAGAATTTCTTACAAGGTGGTGATAATCTATTGTTTGGTCAGAGTTGGTGTTTAACCAAGTTTCCAAAAATGGTGCCAGGGTATTGTTGCCTAACGATTATGAATAGAATATAAATTGAACTAGATGTGGATTATGATTGTTTCGGGAATGTTACGAGGTAGAGTCTTCATACGGTAGAAAGGTAGTTGTTATACCTGGGTTACATCCGTTGTATCTAAGGTAAAGTATAAATGAAATTACAACTTAGAAGATTTTAAACTAGGGTTTACTTATCCGCAATAGAATTTATCTTCTGCTTAAACTTAGGTGTCATCCTTTGACTTTGTTAAGGTTCTAGAGAGTTTCCATTCTCTTTCGCTGGTCTTTTTGTCCTGAGGGGTACTCTGGGTTGGGTGCTGATTCTTGCAGTGTCTCGCTTATCTTTTGGTCTAAAAATCCTTGGGTAATGGTAATAGTAGGTTCAGTCACTTTTTCTATATTCTTACAGTGAGTTGGTCTATAACTCGTGAAACTTTCATTGTTACGCTTATAAAACGCGGTCGTTTTCTCTTCTTCTCTTGCTATTTTGTTGCTACTCGGGCAAGCTACTATAGTTACCTCGAGTATCACAGCAACAGTATTGGTTACTAACTTTTGTATAGCTTTAAGAGTCAAGGTTGTGGTTGGTGTTAGTGGGGTATTTGTAATGCTCATGTTGACCATATTCTATCGATATCCCAAGAATACGGATTTAAATCCACCTAATGGCCATGTTAGAATAATTCGAGTAACAAGGTATTTGTATACTAGTCTTAATAATGTGGTCACAAAGTGAAACTTTAACCAGTTGTGAACCCTAAATCACGATGTGTCTGGGTAATGTCGTAGATAAATGCTTAATTCTTGGTATGGGATTGCTAGGGAACAAATTGTTTCATTCACAAAAGCCGAAGTTCCAAAATTTTCTCTTCATTCATCAAGTTTTCTTCCGAAATTTTGTCTTAGAGAATTCTATGGTTGTAGCCTAGTTATGGCAGGTATGAGGAATCGTAACAATCGTAGATGATATTGTAGTAAGTCTGGTTATAATTAATGTAAACATCATAACATTAATAACTTGATCGATTGTTTTACAAAGCCAACGATACAAGGTCTTTTATTAATGTTCCATGCAGCAGGTTAATAAATCTTTGTTTTTCCTCATTGTAAGGATTGCCATGTGGGAGTGTTTCTTAATATCTCTGACTGAAACCTTATCAGTCCGTCCTAGAAATCCATCCGGTCGGACAAAAGTTCAGGTAGGATGTCGTTGGTTGTGAGTGATGTTTTGTCAATGATGTTCGGGAGTGTATCAATCTTGTTCTTTGTGACGCTCCAGTCGCGTCATGCTGGTGGAAGAAGTAGGTGTGTGGGTAACTGTTGTCCTAAAGTTCTGTCCAGTCTTGAGAATTCGGGCTGAAAGAGTGAAAGCAGGTGGGAAATAGTAATTACGAGGGAGACCTGAGAGGGTAAATTCTCTCTAGGAGTCAACTCCCGTTGGTGGAGTGTAAACAGGTAAGTCTGGGTGAGTAGTCTTAACGAGTAGTCGGGTCCAACCGACGTGAAAAGAATGATGATAGTAGTGGTGGTAAAGTATGGTGACATTATCCTGATCATGTCTAAGGGTGAAATAAGATGAAAATTGTAGTATAATTGGTACTAAACATAGGTATATCTTCTTAATAAGTCCATTGAGGTAGCTCCAATTTAGTGTCATAAAAGGTTCGAGTTCGTAAGGTACTAAAATCCTAACTTTTCTGTGTCGAGTTTCCGGGGCATATGGGTGTGGTAATTTAGTTAAAGGAGAATTTGGCTCAATCTCTTTTCAAATCGTTTCTTAGTGTGTATTCTGTCTAACCTCGAATGTTGTTGGACAACCAATCAACTCTTCAATGGATAAGATTCAGTAGTTCCTCTAATTTTCTGACGTAAGGGTGAGTGAATTGGTGATAATGAGAGTGATAATTGAGTAAGTTTCGTATTAGGCTGGGGTTGTGACATTAGTACATAGGGATTTTTAGCATCCGTAGTGATATGATAACAAGGTGATGTATGAGTAGCATGAAGGGTAGCCTTGGTAATATTAACAGGTTTGGAAGATATTATACTGTAGTAGCCGAAAATAATTATTATAAGTATTTTGTACGTTAAGAGCGTAACGGTAAGTGTGAAATAATACAGTGTGTAATGTGTGAAGAGTAATTATCAAGCATGTAAAGATTAGTGCAACATAATCTTAATAGGTAATGTATTGAGCACGGCAGTCTGCAGACACGGAGGGCGTAAAATGGTATGGTGTAAAATCATTCATTTTGAAAGTGTGGTTATAGTTCAATGTTTTAAAATGTTTGATTCTCTATAACCATAGGCTCTGATACCAAACTGTAACACCCCCAAATTTGGTTTGTGGCAGCGGAAAAGTAATTTGGGTGTTACGGTGAGGATCGAAGTTTAAATCTCAGAAAACGGCCCGGAAGGGCGTTTTGAAAGTTATATGTCATTCAAAATAATATTTTTGTTACAAAGGTAATTCATTTGATTTGAAAATCCCATAAAAAGATGTGATAATTTGGAGAGAATGACATATTTGATTTTACACCATTTAAGTTATCAGAGTAAAAGATGCCCGCTCCGTGTCTTGTCCTGCTCCGTTAATTACCTGAGATAAACATGCTTAAAAATGTCAACACAATGGTTGGTGAGTTCGTGGAGTTTGATAGAAAATATCTCTCTTTGAAAGGTGTATAGTGATAATAGTTCTTCATGAAATAAATAAAGAGTTGCGTTGTATAAAATCCACAAGTGAATAATGTATGATCTTCAAAATCATAAGTTTCATATTATAAATGAAGTTGAGCTACGTTGTTATATGCTCGAAATGGGATGTTGAATCAGCTTTTAGATGTAATGACATACCAAGCATTTTGAGTTGTCTTGTGTAGAATTCTCAGTTAAATCACATATGATAACAATTAAAGTTCAAGTACGAGATTCATAATCATATCACGTAAATTAATAATAGTCTAAAGTCTGAAGAAAAGTGGTGGTCTTCTAATACAGCTGTATCCTAGGATATATATGAAACATTCATATATTCATAAAGTTATATTGCCCTAAGCCTCATGACACGCAAAACGTTAACAGAGTACCGTAAAACGGAGTGTTCACCAAATTAATGACGAAAGTTTATGCCCTCGTGTAATAGGTGATTTGCCACTTCCTATTTTTCTCAAATATAGCGCATCGCGACTAATACGACTAGCGATTAAGCATTCCGTCACAGTATTAGTGGGATAGGTTGTCAGTCCTCCAACAGGTTTCGAAGCTGTTGCTATATTCGCGCTCACCGCAGTGATTAATGGCTCATGATAAAGGGTCTTTTTGGCAATAAGGTGTGCTTAGGCAATATAGGTCTAAAAGTTCATAAAATACACGTATTCTGATCTTGGCAATTATTTCCAGTGGAATATAGAAATATTATAATAAGTAACAGTTCATTCATTTGTCACATGAATGCATACAGTAATCCTCAGTATCATGTTACATCAAGTAGTTCAGAGATGTTATGTTTCAAGTTCCGTGTTTAAGCTAAACAGATAATTTGCACATATATTGAGCATGTTTTCCTTTCAAGTATAATTCAAATAGGTAAAGCATAGTTGATAGTTTTGAGCAATTCATGAGAGTTTTCAAGTAATATAAAACAGTTAAAGCATGTATCTCCCCCAAAAGAATTATTAAAAACAAGTGTGAAAAGTAGGGGCCACGACTCACCTGGAATGTTGTGACGTAGATAACACAATGGTGCCAAGGAGTATGGCAGAACAGGGTAAGGAGTAACGCACAACGATACATAATCGGCAATTCCTAATGAATATAAATTTGTCTCAAGATATGACACGCGGAAAGTAATCGATACGTATGAGTTTCAAAAGATAGAGCGTTTTAGTTTTCGTGGAATATTTGTATCAAATGTTTGTAAAAAGTTTAGTATCTTATTCGTGTGGTGGTATAAAGTCATAGACTCAGGCAGACGCACGCCAAAGCATAAAACATATAGTACGAGTATACAAGGCAATTAAATATGTAAGAATCAATTAAGCAAATAGGCAAAAGATAAGAAGATGGTTAAGTTTATCCAAAGATGCCAAATATGTTATATACATTTAGCCCATTAAAGTTTATATGTTTAGCCGTTAATAAATCATAAGTTATCTCATATTAGCCCAATAAGTTAATAAACCGAGCAATATATATATATATATATATATAATATATATATATATATATATATATATATATATATATATATATATATATATATATATATATATATATATATATATATATATATATATTCAATATCACATAAGTTCAATGATAAGCAATATATAATAAGCTTAACTAAAAATCCACTAATGGGTGCAAGCCACAAAAGTCACATAAGCCGATACTAAAGCTCAATTCAAACACAATACATACACTTACATATGCTGAAAAATCAGCAACCAAACACCCTCTTTTAGTGCAGAAAAACAGCAATCAAACAACCCCTTGTAGTGCAGAAAAACAGCACACAACACCCCCCTTTTAGTGCAGAAAAACCAGCAATGAAACGCGCTTAAAGATGCAGAAAAATCAGCAATGAAACATGCTTAAACATGCAGAAAAATCAGCAACGAAACATACTTAAACATGCTGAAAAATCAGCATATTAACTCCATCACACATGCTGAAAAATCAGCATATGAACATCATTACACATGCTGAAAAATCATCATATGAACACCATTAAACATGCTGAAAAATCAGCATATGAACACCATTGCATATGCTAATTTTCAGCAGTAAATACGCCCCAAGTAGGGCTGTTTTGCAGCAGATAAACACACAGAACGCACCCAATTCGGGGCTTGTTTTTAGCAGGAAACAAACAACCCAACGAGGGTTTGACCACATCTAATCCATATACCACAGAAAATCAAAATATCGCAAACAATATCAACATATAGATAGTACATCACAGCTTCAGGATTGACATAACCAAACCATGTAAAATCCGACAACCAAAACCATGTCGTGACTAGTAACGAGTCACAACCCAACCCTATACGGGTCATATATATCAACGACACAATAAAATGAGCAAGTAGCTAAGCATATCATATTACCAAACCGGATAAGCCTAAGGGTCAAAAAAGAAAAGATAAGCAATCCAATTAGTCATCGGCTGTGGCTGATATATACTAACAGACAACCTCTCGGTGTCTTGTTAACTTAATACCGAACACAAACACCCCATGGGTGTTGTAGCTAATTGAGCCGAACAAATACAACCCATCCCGGGTTGGTTTTGGACCGAGAGCAACACCCACCCTCGCACTCTTGTGGCTTGAGCCGAAAACAAACCAACATCAAACACACCCTTCGGGGTGGCTGTGTTGGGTATTTCATTTCGTAGCCAAGACTAAAATACAATTAAGTTTCAATAACAAATCAGCAAGTCAAGCACCCTCTCTTGGGTTATTGTTAAACCAAGAGTAGCAAACACCCCTATGTGGGTTGTTGCTGGGAACCGAACCACAAAACAACTAAACACCCCAAAGTGTCTTCAAAACAAGTAAGAATACAAGATAACCACCACAACGAAATCAGTATATGTTTCTTAAATCATTTTTAATCCCAACGATTTCAAACAACCCTTTTATTCCACACGAAAGTGAATTCAAAAACATGATTAAATCCCGTTTTATTCCACGAAAATATAACAATCGGTTTATTAATCGGTGTAAATAAGAGTGATAACAAAATAAGTGATGTCGACATACCCTAAAAAGGAGAGAGATCAAGAGTATTAGTGAGATGGAGGCTGCGATGATGATGGTGGTGTTGACTGCTACAGCTGATAGTCGATTTTCCAGAGAGAAAGTATAGATTGATATTGAGAGTGAGAGATTGAAACAGATGTATTGTGAGGAAGAGGGAGGAGGGAGCAGATATATATATATATATATATTTGTTGGTGGTTGTATTATATGGTCCAGAACTATACACATTACACGTTATATATTGCAAGGAAAAGAATAGCACACGTTAATGTTATTTAAAAAGATTGTAATGTATGAGACGTGGCATATTTTATGACACACACTAATAATTTAAAATATAGTTTGATCCCGGTAATTACTAATGTTAAATCCTTAAGTCACGAAACTTAAGACCGGGTAACGTAGAAATATATTGTTTATAAAAATATCAAAGTTTATTAATATATTCTAACTAGTTATATTAGTCGTGAGATAATTTTAATAGATAGCGTATACGTTATTAAAATCTAATAGATTTGAGTATTCGTATTACGTAAAGAGTATAATGTAAAATATAAAAATAATAAAGTGAAAATAGTTCATATAAAATATGTAGACTTATCCAAATCTTATGTTGGTCGTGAGTATAGTATATTAAAGAAAAATTTAAATTTCCCCGTAAAATGGGTTTTGTTAAATGGTAATTCGAGGTTATCTTTAATAAATGAGGATTACCATGATGGATTTTCGTGGAATCTCAGCCTATAAATAGTACATCACTCCTCACTCACAAAATGTCCAATTTTTTATAAGAATTGAGTCCATTTTATTTTTCTTGTCAAATTTACTTATTGTCTTTTTAAATTCAGTGTAATTTCTTTTCTTGTATTGTAATTTCAGTTTCTATTAATGCAATTTAAGTTCATTTTAAATCCTTGTCTTCATATACCTTTATGCTTGAATTAGTTCTCAAATAGATTAAAACCTTGTTTAAGCTCTTATTTTCTGTTCATTAAGCTCATATAAGCTAATCAGTAGCTTATTGTGAGTTTGATTTGTTTAATTTCTGTTTCATTGCAAAAATCTAAACAAAGTCAATAAAAGTAAACAAAAGTCAAAATAAGCTGTTGTGGATGATAAACCAGACCTGGAAGGGCTTATTGCTGTTACTAGCTTGTCTTTTGACAAGCTAGAGCTTGTAGAGTAGCTCCTCGAGCCTATTTTGCCTTTGTTGTGCTAAGCCATTTGTAAGTTTCATTTATTTCCAAGCATTTATTGTACTTAGCTTATTTCTGCTTAATTTAGTGCTTATTCAGTCATTTATTGCTTATTTGATCTAATTGTGCTTATTGGTCTTTCATTTACTTGCTTACATTTACTAGTTGCTTGTTTTCATTTATAAGTCATTTTAATTCTCATTTTAGCTTAATCATATTTAGCTTATTATATTGCTTATTTTATGGTTATTATAGCTTAAACATAGTCATAATAGCTTATTAATCAAGTTTGGTTCAATACTTTAGCTTAAATCAGTCTAAAATTATAAAAATCAAAACAGTCCACATTAAGGGGGTGTTTGGAACAAGGCTTAAAATGGGTATAATTAGTTGGTACTGTTCATTTGCTCTTTGGTGAAGTTTGATCTAGCCTAATATAACTTAGATAAGTTGATTTTAGGTTGTTTTGATCTATTTTGAAGGTCTTGATAGCATTAAGTATGATTTTACAAGATTAAGGATCATACCTGCTTATGTTTGCTTAATAGAGTAATAAGGTGTTCTAGTCCAAGTTTTTGCCTTTCGTAGATGCTTTCTAGCTTGTTAATGAAGTTGCCAAGAGTTGGATTCATGTCACATAGTATTTGTTAGGATTTGAGCAATCTTAGTAAAAGTTAGCATCAGTAGGTAATTTCAACATCAGTATTGTTCTAGCAACTTTCTAGGACCATTTAGAGTGCTTATTTGTGTCTTTTAAAGCCTGAATTTTCATTTCTAAGTTGTTTGGTATATTGTAATTTGCTAAATATCAAAAGTCATCCTTGTTCTTAGCTTATTACAGCTTAAAAAGGAGCTCAAAAGTAGCTTATTAAGCCAAATGTACACTGAGAACTCAGTGTACATTTGACCCAAATCACCTACTTCTCAGCTTATTTTTAAGCTATTAATAAGTTCTTTTGGGTCTGAATTTTGGTTTACTAGCTCTTTGGTGTATGTACTTTAGCTACCTTCTGTTTTGTGGTATTTGCTTATCTTTTAAGTGCTTATTTCTAAGCTAGAAAATGCCTAGTTAGCTTGTTTGGCCTGCATCTGTCCATACTTGCTTAATATGTTCTCAGTGCTTATTAGCTTATTGTTATTGGTTATTCTGACTTCTTTAGCACATTTAGAATTGCCCTCAGTTACTTTAGCTTATTCTAGTTCTTTTGAGCCTTTAGTTAGCTTATTAGCTTAATTGTTCTTACCCTTAGCTTCTGTTCTTAAAATAAGTGTTCTGATTCCTTAAATCTGCTTATTCTGGCTTATTGTTTAGATTCAAGAAAAAGTTGTTGTATAAAAAGTGCTTATTTCAACCTTATCTTCAAGTTTCAAAAAGAAAAACACAAAAATAAAATAAAAATAAAAAGTGCAAAACTAGGGTTCGAACCCTGGTTTGCACACTCACACACCACACACTCACCATCTGCCCTTGGGTCTTTTTCAAGTTATACCATGCACACTTTTTTACTTAACCCTTCTTTTTCATTTTAAGCTTATTTCAATTTTTAGCTTATTAACTGCTTAACTGAATAAGCAGTTGGGTCCATTCTATTTTTCCTACATTCCCTTTAGTATTAAGCATTTTCAGAAAAAGTTTCAGATTTATTTTTCAAGCTTTACTATTTTTAATCATTTATTTAGTTAAAATTAGTTTTTAATTCATAAAAATTAAAATATAAATAAAAAAAAAATTTTAATTTCTAAAATTTTATTTTATCAAATAGGACTTAGGAAAATTAATTTTACATACCTAGGGTTAGTATTTCTTAGTTTTCACCTTTTTAGGCTCGGGATTAGCCCGAGCGTGCTCGTTTTTAGTTTTTTTTTTTTTTTTTTACGTTTTTGCTTACGTGTGCTTTACAGTATTGTTTTACTTGCTTATTAAGTTGTTTTTAGTTTATGTTTTTAAATTTTAGCCTAAAAATCCAAAATCTCTCTTATTGCACTATTCACGACACATATCACGACTCGATATCACAAAATTCCATTCATACCTTCGTTGGGAAAACAACTCGGGTTTACATACTTCCTTTGTATTCCTTTGGAGATACAATCAACCATTAGGTTTGATTGGTTTCCATACCCAACATGCTGAGGCCTTAACAGCATTTGCCCTTTTATCCCTAGCAGTGTTTTTAGGCTTACCAGTACTAACTGCTGGTCTAGCAGTATGAACTGCTGGCCTGACAATTTTAACTATTGAGTTCCAAAATTTATTTCGAAACACTGCTTTCTTGTGAAAAAGGCTGTTAACAGTTTGTTGTGCATACTGAAAAGTTGGTTTTGCACTTGAAACTGTTGGTTTAGGGTAAACAGTCTTAAATGGTCTGGCAGTACTAACTGCTGATCGAGCAGTACTAATTGGTTTGAGGCCAGACTTCATTAAAATTTCTCTTGGAGTCATTCTATTAGCATTAGGGTGAGATTGAAACCTGTTTGAGTTCACCCTATCACTTGTATTCCCAAGTACCCTATTATTCCCTGTAACCATCTTTTTCCCTTGATAGTTATGACAAAAAGCCTGAAGGTGGTCAAAGCTACCACAAGTAAAACAAGCCTTGTTATACATGACAAAGTCACTACCTAGTTGATGGGACTTGAGGTCATTCCAATTCCTCTGGTTACCTCTAGGCTTGCTTGTGGACCTATACATCTCAGAATATATAACTGTTTTTCTAGCTGATTTTACATTTATTCTAGGTTTAACAATTTCATCACTAACCACCCTAGGAACATTAGTTCCTTCTAGCTTTACTACATCAGGTTTAACTACAACCTAATCCTCATCATCAGATTCCCAATCTTCAATGATGGCAGCATCTGAGTTCCTATCAGTTGACACCTTGTCCTTAGCAAGAGAGGTGTTACTAGCACTTTCAAAAGGCTCACTCAACACATCAGGTTTATTAGTTTTAACATTTTCTTTAGCTTTACAACCATATTCTAGTTTTGGCTCTTGAAACTCAGCTAGACCTGTATGTTCTAAGTCTATTCCTGGGGGTGCAGGCAGTCCTCTATGAAGAGGTGGACATGTGTTGTAGCCTAACCTAGATTTAGCCTTATTAATCAATTGACACTCTATGATTATATTTTCTCCCTTAGAAGCAAACTCTAAAGTGTCTACACTCAATTGAATATTATCTTTTGCCTTTTTAATTTTATCTAACTCAGCTTTTAGCATACTAATCTCAGCATTTTTAAGTGTCAAATCTCTCTTAAGAACAGCTATATCTTCTGTAAAGACTGACTCATTCTTCTTATAATGCAAAACTTGTTCCTCTAAAACTGCTAAACCTCTTTTATGATTAGACAAATTATAGTTTGTTTGATTTAGCTCAATTCTCTGCTCATCATAATGTTTCTTTAAAGTTTCATATTCTTTAAGAGCAGAACAAGTTTTAGAACAATTTTTAGCTGAGAGTACCTCTAAGTCAGAGAAGGCCATAAGTGCCATCTCAGCTGGTGCTTCCTCTTCATCTGCCATGAAGCTCCAGTCATAGCCTAGACCATCAATTGCTACCATAGCCTTTGAAGATGTCTCTGCCTCTTCCACTGCCTTTGGCTTGCTTTCATACCCCTTATTCTTGCTATCCTGTTGCCTGGGTCTTCTACACTCTCTGGAAAAATGCCCCAACTTGTGACAGTTAAAGCATTCCACCTTAGACTTGTCAAAACCAGCAGTATCATTACTACTAATGTTGATCTTCTTGCCAGTCCTTTGAAAGAACTTCTTAGCCCTCATGCTAAGAAGTGAAATCTGCCACTTTAGATCCATCTCTTCCAAATCTTCATCATTAATCTGCTCTAGATCTTCATGTGACAGCATAGACCCATTGTTTTGGCTGGTCAGGAATGCATAGTAGGTATTATCACTCAGAATACCCGCAGTACTAGTTGATGAGCTAGCAGTACTAACACTAGGGTTAGCAGTACTAACTCCTGCAGCCACTTTCACCTCATATGGACTTGTAGTACTAGGAGATGACACAAAAGCCATATTCCCCAGAGCTTGAGCTTGAAGTAGAACCTCCAGACATCTTCACTTCTTGTTCAACAATCTTGAAATTGTTGTATAGATCATTGAGACTCATAGTGTCAATCTCAGGTTTATTCTTCCATACCACCACATGAGTATACCATTCAGCAGGTAGACTCCTTAAAAACTTAGAGTTCAAATCTTCCTGAGGGATTTCAACTCCTAGCACAACCAGTTGGCTGACAATCTTTTGCAATCTGTTGAACATGTGGTCTAAAGACTTATTGCTTAAAGCACTAAAGTTTTCAAAGTTTTGCTTCAACAGGGACTTTTGGGTCTTCTTGGTGGCTTCATTACCACCATACCGAGTAGTGATTGCTTCAAACAAGGATTTTGCATCCTTGTATTTGCTGAAGTTTAGGAGCTGATCATTGGGGATGGTGATCATTAGTAAACTCCTAGCTTTGACATCATTCTTCTTTTGCAGCTTCTCTTCTGCAGTAACTAGAGATGTATTCACAGTAGTCTTCTCCTCACCATCAACTGTTGTCATAGTTGTTGATGGTTTAAAAGAATTTCCATCTTCAATGATCTCCCAGAGTGCATAGTCCTGCACTTGGAAGTACTGTTCAATTCGAAGCCTCCACATCTCAAAATCGTTTTGCTTCAGCATAGGCAACTTAGCAGCCATGTTGGTCTGTGTGGTTTCCATGTCCATTATCTTTTCTTCTAAATCAAAGTATCAGCTTGGCTCTGATACCACTTGAGAGGATCAAACACACTTAAGATGTGCTAAGGATACTTTGAGTTAATATTACCAAGTATGCGAAATCTACTTGATAACACTTAGAAGGTTTATTTTGATGTAATAGTAATGCAATGCTTTTTATGAATGATGAACACAGAATGTAACTCCAAACGATTCAATATTATTAGCAAATAATACGAGTGATCTCTGATATCCCTAGGGTTACAAGACCTTGAATCTTTACAAAAACGTATATGACTAATTAACCTAGGATCTCCTTATATAGCACAAGCAGTCCTTTACAAGATAAGTATCTACCCGTATAATTCTAACTAATTATGATATACGTACAATCTATTCCATACTTATCTTCTACATGTCTTTTAAAGCAGTATCATGCAGCATTACCTTCTGACCGGATCTAAACATACCCCTTGTGTTAGATAGATACTTTGATTTGATATTAACTAGCACGCGGAATTTACTAGCCAATACTTAAAAGATATTGTATGTGAATGGAGCAGTGATTATGTATGTAAGTGTAAGAACAATGAAGAAAATTGTTTAACCAAAATGATTCAATATTATTATAATCAATAATACGAGTGATCTCCTATCACTAGGGTTTACAACCTTGAATCTCTATCAATAATCCGTACATAAACTTTAACATAGGATATCCTTTTATAGACCAAGGATTCCTGTACAAGATAACTATAATCTAATTATATAAGATATTCATCAAATCTTTTCTATAATTATCCTATTACACGTTTACAAAATATAAGCAGTACAAAGTATTTGTACTGGCAGTTAGTACTGCTTGTGTTATCTTCCATCAGTTGAAACTACAAGCCTGGCAGTACTAACTGTTAAGCTAAATTCCCAACAATCCTCCCCTAAACTTATGATTTCTCTCCAAATCACTAAGTTTCTTCGAATTAAACTTCATCTCTAAGGATGGGGGGATTCTTCCAAAAACTACCAAGTTAATCTCTTTGTCTGGGCTTTCCTCTGTTCTGCAAGATCAAACATTCTTCTCACTAACACATCTGCCATGTCTGATTCTGCTTCAACTTCCAGTCTTGAACCTACTAAGGTAACCAACACAGCTGTTCTGAGAGGGTAGTCTTTTTCTACTAACATGTATATCTGCAAGCCATATTTAGTAGAAATTCTATGCACTCCACATGTATCAAATAATTTCCATGTAACATCTTTGATTTGAGCTTGAAACCTCCAAATTGCTTCTCCTCCATCTGGTTCATAAAGCCTTTTCAACTGAACCCATAATTCCTTGTCTTTGTCATCTAGAGGATCTGCAATTCTGAATCTTTCTTGTACTAAACTCCATAACTGATTAAGATCTTCTCTATCAAATCCTCTGAGCGTATCTTCAAAAAACTTACACTTCTCAGTTATTCCTCCAACTCTTATAACTTTCCATCCTTTCATTCTTCCTTCTATGAATACTTCCCAGTCTATGATTGGATGTTTTGATTGGAGTGGTTTGATATTTGTAGATTCAGGAACTACTACAATCATGTTCTTGAGTTGTTCATTTGTTAACCCCTCAGTAGCAGTCTTTTGTTTCTTTGATGCGTCTGACTCTAACACTTCTAGTCTTCTTTTCTCTCCTTTACTATGTCCAGTGTCAATCACAAAATCTGTTGCAAATGGCTTGTTTATTCTTGCATAAGCTTCATAATAAGCTTTTTCAATTTATGCATCTGATCTTCCTTTAAAGTAAAGAAACATCCATTTTGAAAAGTGAGTTTTAACGAATTCCAAACCAGCCATGATTATGTTAACAATTTATATCAGAAAGATGATCGTGTAAGGATTAATTGTTGAATCACAAAGCCAATTGGGTTTTTATAAGGTACTGTTAGGGTTTGAGAAATTAGCGAGAAGGAATAATAATTATCTTTAGAAAGATTTAAAGAGTGAATATTTGGTAAAAAGATAATTATCCTAACAATAACCCTATATATATGGTAAGAAAAGTTTTCACCCAACGGCTAGTTAAAAAAAATTTGTTACTGACACATTAGTTACAACGGCTAGTTGAGCAGTACAAACTTTGCACTACCAGTACTAACCTTGCACTACCAGTACTAACTTTTAACAAAAATTTTACTGAGCAGCATAAACTTATTAATGATTTAAAAACAATACTGCCCAAACATAGTTTTTAGCAAACTACCAGCTATCAACGGATTTGATATGTCTTTACCAACAGCCGTTTGCTTTGGACTAGCCAACTCTTCGCTGTTAGATATGGTGAGTTGATAACCATATAGTTTTTGGTAAACTATCAACCATAAACGGATTTGAGAAGTCTTTACCAGAAATCGTTTGCTCTGGACTAGTTGGTTCTTATGTGGGTTAGACATGGTGAACCAATAACCATTTGTTGTGTGCACAGAACATCACATACTTTGAGCTCCAAAGCATTTCACCATCCAAAGCATATAGCATTCAGCTCACAATCTCCAATCAACCTGCAATTGTTAGTCCAAAAACAAGAAACAAAGTGCAAAGCACTTGTCTCATATAATAATCATATGACTAACATTGCTAACCAACAAGGAATTAATTTCCTTGTGGAACCCAAGCCATCACTGACTTTGGTTTTCCTCTAGCATCAATATAATTAAACCTTTTTAGCACAGTTGGAGTACCATTGGATTGAAGAGGTCTCCAAACCCATGATGCTGATGCATTAATACCATTCCCCATATTTCCCTTAGTAGTATTTTTAAAACTACCAGTATTAACAGCTTGCCTAGCAGTATGAACTGCTGGGTTTGCAATTACAACCTTAGGTTTCCAAATTTGTTTCTTAATCACTGCATTGTTATTAAATGGCCTTCTAGTAGTTGATGGTGCAGATTTGAAAAATGGTTTTGCACTTTGAAATGCTTGTCTTGGGTAAAAAGTCTTATTTGGTCTTGCAGTATGAATTTTTGGTCTAGCAGTATGAACTGTTCTTGGTCCAGACCTTAAAAGAACCGATCTAGGTATCACTCTGACATTTGTAGGGTGAGTGGGAGGTCTTACTGAGTTCACCCTAGGACTTGAATACCTAGTTACCCTATTGTTGCAATAAGCAGCAAGATGGTCAAAGCTACCCCATGAAAAACAAGCTTTCCTATAACAGACAAAGTCATTACCTAGTTGGTGAGACTTGAGGTTGTTCCAATTCCTTTGGTTCTCTCTGGGCATGTTTGTGGTTCTATACATTTCAGCATATCTTACTGGTTGCCTAACATATCTAGCATTTGTTTTAGGCCTAGTAGTATTATTCTTGACCACCTTAGGAACTTTTGGTTCCTCTACCTTAACACTAACAGGCTTAACCACAGCCTGATCACTCTCATCATCATCAGAAGTCCAATCCTTAATGGTTGGAGCATCTGAGTCTCTACTTGAGGACCTATCAGAGGACACCTTGTCCTCAGAGAGTGATTTATCACTTGCACTCTCAAAGCTTGCACTTACTTTTACAGGTTTTTCAACTACTTCTTTTTCTTTTGGATTTGGTCCATATTCCATCTTAGGTTGTTGAAATTCTTCCAAACCTGTATGCTCTAGGTCAATACCTGGAGGTGCAGGTATTCCTCTGTGAGGAGGTGGAACAGATTTATAACCTAGACCTGATCTGGATTTGTTGAGAATTTGACATTCAATTATCTTTTGAACATCTTTTGATGTATACTCTAAAGTATCTACACTTAATTGAATGTTCTCCTTAGCCTATTTCATCTTTTCAAACTCAGTTCTTATAAACTTAATTTCAGCATCTTTAAAAAATATGTCCTTTTTAAGCACAGCTATGTCATCAGCAAACTTAGACTCATTATTCTTATAATGAACAATTTGCTCCTCTAAAACAGCTAAACCCCTCTTATGATTTACCAAATTAAAACTAGTCTGGTTTAACTCTATTCTCTGTTCATTATAGTGTTTCCTAAGAGTTTCTAATTTTTTTAAAGCATCACATGATTTAGAACATTTAGAAACTTGTACCTCAGATTCTGAGAAAGCCATAAGAGCCATCTCTGTAGGTGCTTTTGCTTCCTCCTCTGCAATGTAGCTCCAGTCAAACCCTAAGCCATCAATGGCCACCATAGCCTTTAAGCTTGAGTCTGTAATCTCCATAACTCTTGAACCTATTGACTTGCCTTCATAGCCCTTATTCCTTGAGTCCTGCTATCTGGGCTTCCTATACTCCCTTGAAAAATGACCCATCTTGTGACAATTATAGAACTCAAAATTTGACTTGTCATACCCATCAACATCATTGCTGTTTATGATTATCTTCTTGCCTGTTCTCTTCAAAAATCTCTTAGCCCTCATGCTAAGAAGAGAGAGCTGCCACTTGATGTCCATCTCTTCAATGTCATCATCATTGATCTCTTGAAAGTCTTCGTGAGTCAACATACTTCCATTGTGCTGAGTAGTCAGAAAAGCACAATAGGTATTCTCATCCAAAAGTCCATTAGTACTGCTTGAAGTACTGGCAGTACCAATTTTTAAACTAGCAGTACCAACTGCTGCAACAACTTGAACTTCATCCTCTGGACTTGAGGTACTGGGAGTTGATACAAAATCCAAATTCCTAGAGCTTGAGCTTGTTCCAATAGACTTCTTCACATCATGCTCCACTATTTTGAAGTTGCTATATAGATCCATTAAGCTCATGGAATCTATATCAGGTTTGTTCTTCCACACAACCATATGCATAGCCCATTCTGATGGTAGACTCCTTAAGAATTTAGAGTTTAAATCCTCCTGAGGTATCTCCATTCCAAGAATAGCAAGCTGACACACAAGCTTTTGAAGTCTGTTAAACATATGATCCAGTGATTCATTGCTTGTAGCTGAGAAGTTTTCAAATTGTTGCTAGAGCAATGTCTTCTGAGTTTTCTTGGCGGCTTCATTACCACCATATCTGGAAACAATAGCTTCAAACAGAGTCTTGGCACACTTGAACTTGCTGAAGTTCAAGAGTTGATAATTAGGGATTGTCATCATGAGCATACTCCTTGCCTTGATGTCATTCTTGTACTGGGCCTTCACTTCAGCAGTCAATGGCTTTTTCTGCACTGTTGTTTCAGTCTTACCCTCAACTACAGTTGTAGTGGTTGTGGGCTTAAAAGAGTTCCCTTCTTCTATTATCTCCCAAAGTGCATAGTCCTGCACCTGGAAGAATTGCTCAATTCTTAATCTCCACATATCGAACTCATTAGGCTTGAGCATTGGTAAATTAGCAGCAACATTGGTTGTAGAAGTCTCCATGTCTATCTGTTCTTCTTAAGCAAAAAGAGGATCTTCTAATTCAAAGTATCAGGAACCTGTCTCTGATACCACTTGACCGGATCTAAACAAACTCCTTGTGTTAGATAGATACTTTGATTTGATATTAACTAGCACGCGGAATTTACTAGCTAATACTTAAAAGATATTGTATGTGAATGGAACAGTGATTATGTATGTAAGTGTATGAACAATGAAGACAATTGTTTAACCAAAACGATTCAATATTATTCTAATCAATAATACGAGTGATCTCCTATCACTAGGGTTTACAACCTTGAATCTCAATCAATAATCCGTACATAAACTTTAACATAGGATATCATTTTATAGACCAAGGATTCCTGTACAAGATAACTATAATCTAATTATATAAGATATTCATCAAATCTTTTTTATAATTATCCTATTACACGTTTACAAAGTATAAGCAGTACAAAGTATTTGTATTGGCAGTTAGTATTGCTTGTGTTATCTTCCACCAGTTGAAACTACAAGCCTGGCAGTACTAACTGTTAAGCTTAATTCCCAACACCTTCATCCATACTAGCAGTACTGTAACACCTTGAAAATGGGCCTTAAGTATTTTATTCGAGAATGCCACTTGGCTTAGTTGACCATGACTATTATAAATTTAAAGGACTTACGGGATTGGTTAGCCAACCCCGATAGTCAAACTGTAAGTATTAAATGTTATGTAAATGGCTATATAAAATATGTTGTGCCATAACTAGAAAGGAAATAGCCTTAAAGGACTAGAGTTGTAATATGTTAAATGTAATGTAAGATGAAGGGTGGCTAAAGTTAGAAGATAGGGACTTGAGGGGGCCAATCTTGCCCAATGGCCAAACTCCCAACTAACCTAGATAAATGTCTAGTTATCCATAAGTTTCTAGAGAATTCAAGAGGGAGTTTGTGGTCTGGTTTTTAGAGAGAAGAAAAGGGAGGGAAAAGCTTGTTGGATAGCTTAGGAAGGAAGAAGATGGAGACCTTATGGTTATGGTTATCTCTAGCAAAGATCTCCACAAGTAAGTAACCATCCTATCTTGTCTTTAATAAGGTTAAGGTTTAGGAGTAAAGTGGGATTTCATCATATAATCAAGATATGATCATATGATGATTTAGAAAAGAAATTGAGTATGTTTGATGGGTTATGTAAACTCTTGATCATGATGTATTGTGTTAATAAGTCTTGATATTGATGATTATGAATTAGGAAGATGATGGTGATGATGTGATGATGGTGATGATAATGATGAATATGATGATGATGGTGGTATCATGATTGTAGCTTAGCTTTGGAAGCTAAGGTAAGTAACTTTGATTACTATATGCTTAATATGAATGTTCTCATGTTATGTGTTAATGAATGAGTTGATAGGATTAAGTCTTGGATTAGTACGTTGGGTAAATAGGAGGTATGTTAATGAGCTAGAATCAAGAGATAGGACATAAGGTTGAAAGGCCGAAGGTAAGTGTATGTTTGTTATGTGTATAATGTTATAATGTTAATGTGATATGGTTATGATGTTGTTATGATAATGGAAACGAGATTGGTTTGTTCATAAGCCAAATGATTAAAGAAGTTCTTGATGCATATATATGTGAATGGAAGTATTGATCATGTATTAATCTAGTTACTTACTAAGTGAAAGCTTAAATTTTAGTGTTTCAATGTCCTTGTAGGTTCATGTGCCACGGGAAGAAAGTACTTGGATTATAGCTTACAGATTGAAAGCGGACTTGAGAGATAGTAGGCGTTAGGAGCTATGTAGAATACCGAGCTCGAGTCAAGGTTGTACCCCCAAGAGTCTTTTTAAGATTTGTATAGTGTGTGTAAAGGTCGTTGTAATGTTTCGGTGGTCAAATGGTGTGTCAAAGTGGGTTGAATGTATTATAGTCAAAGATAAAGGGGTGTTTGGCATAAGCGTGAAAATACTCATTTTGGGTTGTAAACGGGTCAAACGATTATGTAAACGTTTTAATATGTTTAATTATTGATGTTGATTAAGTTTTATGTGCAAGGGAAGTGGTAAAAATGGTTTATGGTGAAAATGGGTCAAAACGGGTTTTGGTGTAAAACCCGTCATCTTGTAAAGTACTATTCCGAGGGTCAAACGGTAAATGTTTTTGTATGAAAATGAGCCCAATGGTATACTAAGTAAATCTGGAAAGTTTAGTTAATTATCGAGTTCGGGAGGTCGGACTTTCACGAAGGGATTTTGAAAATGAGTCAGGAGGACAGAAGCCTCCATCCGATCGGATGGAGGGCCATCTGATCGGAAGGAAGTCCTTCGACAGATTTTGACAAATTTTGAAAAATCATATATTTTAATCCGTAAGTCATTAAAGGTTGCGCCACCAGTCGTTTTGAAGGTAATTGTGTCTAGTTTCATTTAAAAATAGTCTCAATGTCTGAATATTTATAGATTTTAATAAATGGTCAAAAGAGTAACAGAATATCCGTGAAAGGTCAAGCGTTTCCGCGTAAAAGTTTTTAATTTTTTGTCTAAGCGGGCACGGGGTGTAACAACTTGGTATCAGAGCCAGATTTAAGTGAATTAGGTTTTCTTTAGGATTGCCTAGACTTAAACCACTCGTAGACGCATTGAGCTTAAGTTTAAGTAATGCGGGGAAATAGATGCCTTAGTAGTATAACGTGAAAGTGCTTATAGTAATAATGAGATTAGACTATATCTAAGATGTAATGTGAATATTGTGATGTGGATGTAGTGAAATATAGAAGTAATGAGTTAGAAACGGGTTATATTGTTAAATACGAGATGGAGTGCAAGATATGTTTATGTATTCAATTAATAAGAGCGTATGTGACTTATAGTGTTAACATATATGTAAAATAACCCTACAGTGGGTTTATTATGCTAAGTGTTATGTAAGTGAATAATATTCATTGTATTGCATAGAGTAAAGCCCTTTTGATGCGAATTGATGTTTGGGATTATTAGAATGTGTCTTTTGTTAAGAGGACAATTGTGGTTAGTGTTGGAAGTAAGGAGTATGTTATAATATAATGCATCGAAGATCAAGATTAACTTAAATTGCATTAATTGTGGTTTGGCGAATGATTTGTATGTATTGTGCTTGGAAGCATGATGACCTAGTAAGGGTTAAGGGATTGAGTAAGACTTGTTCATATGTGAACATACGAGAATGTGTGTTTGACGAGTATTTAGATGTTTAGGTAGGATGTATTGACGAAAT
Organism: Artemisia tridentata subsp. tridentata; assembly: GCA_021014915.2. NCBI lineage: Eukaryota > Viridiplantae > Streptophyta > Magnoliopsida > Asterales > Asteraceae > Artemisia > Artemisia tridentata. The sequence continues at coordinate 244,810,128 of CP139501.1, forward strand.
GAGTTATTGTTAGGAAATTAAGCTATAGCAGTTAGTACTGTTGAAGATGAAAGTTAGTACTGCTGAAGAGTTTTGAAGACATAAGCAGTTAGTATTGTTGAATAAAGAAGTTTGTACTGTTTATGATTTCGTGTGAAGATAATTATAGAAAAGATTTAATGTATATCTTATAATGTTAGGTTGATAGTTATCTTGTGAAGGAATCCTTAGTCTATAAAAGGATTACCTAGGTTAAAGTTTTGGTATGAATATTAAGTATTGCTTTGTTAAGATTCAAGGTTGTAAACCCTAGTGATAGGAGATCACTCGTATTATTTATTAATAATATTTAATCGTTGAAGTTGAAGTATTGAGTTCATTGTTCATTCTTTGTTGATTCGTTAATACAAAACACAAACAAACAAATCTTCTAAGTGCTAGCTAGTAAATTCTGTTTGCTAGACTAGACATCATTCAAAGTATTCATCTAAGACAAGGAGTGTGTGTAGATCCGGTCAAGTGGTATCAGAGACAGGTTACTGATACTTTGGTTTAGAAGATCCAGACGAATTTGTTCAAGAAAAGATGGACATGGAGACAACAACAAGTCAGACTAATATTGCTGCTAAGCTTCCAATGCTTAAACCCAATGAGTTCGATATGTGGCGATTAAGAATTGAGCAGTTCTTCCAAGTTCAAGATTACACTCTTTGGGAGATCATTGAAGAAGGAAACTCCTTTTCACCCATATCAACAACAACTGTTGTTGAAGGTAAATCTGAGACTACAGTGCAGACAAAGCCAACCACTACTGAAGAGAAGGCAAGGCACAAGAATGATGTTAAGGCTAGAAGTTTGCTTCTGATGACTATTCCCAATGACCAGTTGTTAAATTTTAGCAAGTTTAAGTGTGCTAAAACCCTTTTTGAAGCTATTGTTGCAAGATATGGTGGGAACGAAGCCACCAAGAAGTCTCAGAAGACTCTTCTCAAGCAACAGTTTGAGAATTTTTCAGCAACAAGCAACGAGTCACTAGATCATATGTTTAATAGACTTAAAAAACTAGTGAGTCAATTGGCTGTTCTAGGAATTGAGATGCCTCAGGAAGATCTCAACTCCAAATTTCTGAGGAGTCTACCAGCTGAATGGGCTATGCATGTGGTTGTATGGAAAAACAAGCCTGATATAGATTCCATGATCTTAATGGATCTCTATAGCAACTTCAAGATAGTTGAACATGATATTAAGAAGTCTGCTGGATCAAGCTCAAGCTCAAGCTCAGGGAATTTGGCCTTTGTATCAACTCCCAGTACCTCAAATCCAGATGAAGAAGTGCAAGTTGCTGGAGCAGTTGGTACTGCTAGTGCAAACCTTGGTACTGCTAGCACCTCAAGCAGTACTAGTGGACTTTTGAATGAAGATACTTATTGTGCTTTCTTGACTACTCAGCACAACGGAAGTATGTTGACTCATTCAGATCTTCAAGAGATTGATGAAGATGATATTGAAGAGATGGATATCAAGTGGCAGCTCTCTCTTCTCAGCTTGAGAGCTAGGAGATTTTTGAAGAAGACTGGCAAGAAGATTGTCATAAACAGCAATGATGTTGCAGGGTATGATAAGTCCAAGATTGAGTGTTTCAACTGGCACAAGAAAGGTCATTATTTAAGGGAGTGTAGATTGCTAAGCCAACAAGATGGAAAGAGCAGAAGATATGGAAACAAGTCAAGGGTTGTAGAGGTTAATGATTCAAGCTCAAAAGCCATGGTTGTCATTGATGGCTTAGGGTTTGACTGGAGCTACATTGCAGAGGAGGAAGCAGAAGTATCTACAGAGGTTGCTCTCATGGCATTTTCAGATTCTGAGGTACAAGTTTCTAAATGTTCTAAATCTTGTGAAGCTTTAAAAGATCTAGAAACACTTAAGAAAAGATATGAGAATCAGAGAAAAGAGCTTGTCAAAACTGCTTTTAACTTAGCAAATCATAAGAGGGATTTAGCTGTGTTAGAAAAACAAATTGTTCATTATAAAAGTAATGAGTCAAAGTTTTCTGATGATATGATTATTGTTAAGAGAGACTTAATGTTTAGAGAGAATGAAATTACTGTGTTGAAACATGAGCTAGAACAGGTTAAGAAAGCAAAGGAGAACATTCAAATGACTGTTGACACACTAGAATTTGCAACTCAGGGTGTTAGTAAGATTGTTGAGTGTCAGATCCTTAATAAAGCTAAGTCAGGCCTAGGTTATAAGTCAGTTCCACCTCCCTATAGAGGAATTCCAACACCCCCAGGCATAGACTTAGAACACACAGGACTACCTGAATTTCAACTACCTAAGCTTAAATATGGTCCTCAACCTAAAAAGAATGTAGTTGATAAACCTGTGTATGAAAGTGCAAGTGATGCCTCATTTTCTGAGGATAAGGTGTCCTCAGCTAAGGACTCAGATGCTCCAACCATTGAGGAATGGACTTCTGATGATGAGGATGATCAGGCTGTGGTTAAGCCTGTTAGTGCTAAAGTGGAGGAACCAAAAGTTCCAAAGATGGTTAAACCTGAGACTGTTAGGCTTAGATCAAATGCTAAACCTTTTAGGCCAACAGTTAGGTATGCAGAAATGTATAGAACCACAAACAAGCCAAGAGGTAATCAAAGGAATTGTAATGACCTCAAATCTCACCAATTAGGGGATGATTTTGTCTGCTATAGGAAAGCTTGTTATAAGTGTGGTAGTTTTGACCATCTTGCAGCCTTTTGTGATAAATGGGTAAATAGGTATTCAAGTCCTAGGGTGAACACTGTTAGACCTCCCACTCACCCAACAAACACTAGAATGATACCTAGATCAATTCTTTTAAGGTCTGGACCCAAAGCAGTTCAAACTGCTAGACCAGCAGTTCAGACTGTCAGACCTATTAGACCTGTTAACCCAAGACCAACAGTTCAAGGTGCAAAACCAGTTTTTAAACCAGCACCAAAAACTGTTAATAGACCCTTTCATCATAAAGCAGTTTTAACAAACCAAGTTTGGAAACCTAAGGTAACAACTACCAAGCCAGCAGTTCCAACTGCTAGCAGTGTAATTGGTACTGGTGTTAATAAAAACATTGCTAAGGGAAATATGGGAAATGGTGTGAATGCATCAGCATGTTGGGTTTGGAGACCCATCAAACCCAATGGTGCTAAAATTGTTTTGAAAAGAATGAATTATGTTGATGCAAGAGGAAAGCCTAAGTCTGTTTTGGCTTGGGTTCCACAAGGAAATTAATTTTTCTTGTTATGTGCATTGTTAGTCATATACTATTATATTGTGAGACAAGTTCTTTGTGGCTTGTTTCTTTGTTTTTGGACAAACACTTGCAAGTTTTGGATGATAAGCATCAAGGAATTTAATGCTATATGTTTTGGACTTTAATGGTGATTTGGAGCTGAGTGTGTGATCTTTGCACACAACAAATGGTAATTGGTTCACCATGTCTAACCCACATAAGAACCAACTAGTCTAGAGCAAACGGTATCTTGTAAAGACTAATCAAATCCGTTGATGGTTGACAATTTACCAAAAATTGTATGGTTATCAGCTCACCATATCTAAGTGTGAAGAGTTGGCTAGTCCAAAGCAAACGGCTATTGGTAAAGACATATCAAATCCGTTGATAGCTGATAATTTGCTAAAAACTATGTTTGAGCCATGGTATTTTAAAATCCTTTTCAATAAGTTCATACGGCTCAACAAAATTTTCCAACAGTTGGTACGGTTAGTACAAAGTTAGTACGGCTCAACTAGCCGTTGTAAAAATCTGTCAGTAATTAATTTTCTAGCCGTTGGGGTAAAACCGTTATTCTTAAGGTACTTATAGGGATTTTTATAGACGATAATTATCTTTTTACCATAAATTCATTTATTCTATTTCTAAAGATAATTTATCTCATACGCATATTTCGCAAAACCCTAAACAATTCCTATAAACCCCAATAGACTACATAAAACCTCAATTACAATTTAAACGATCGTCGTATTGCTATAATCTTTCATTTTTCATCACTAAGAATGGCTGGATTGGAATTTGTTAAACGTCATAATCAGGTTGCGTTTCTTGAGAAAACAGAGGAAGGAGATGGACCAAAGTTTTATGAGATTGTGGACTTTCTCAACCACTCTCACATAAGGTATGCTCTAACTGTTTCTCCTACTCTTTATGTCTCTCACATCACACAATTCTAGCAGAATGCTACTGTCTTGACTATTGAAGATGGAGACTTAGAAATTCATTCTGAATTGGATGGTGTATCTTTTGTTGTTACCGAGTCTATAATTAGGAGACATCTTAAGTTAAATGACTCACATGGTATTAACACTATGCACAACACTGAAATATGGGCAGAACTTACCAAAATGGGGTATGATACATCTGAACATAAATTAACTTTTCAAAAAGGATGTTTCTCACCTCAATGGAGATTTTTGATACATACCCTTTTACATTGTTTAAGTCCTAAAAAGACTGCTTGGGAGCAGTTCAGTAGCAATATTGCTATTGCTCTCATTTGTTTGTATACAAACAGGGTTTTTAACGTTTCAAAATTTATTTTTGAGGGTATGGAATCTAATGTTAAAAGCAAAACAAAGTTTTTAATGTATCCCAGGTTTGTTCAAACACTTTTGAATAAAAAGACATACCTGCTTACAAAACCAACTGAAATTTTTGCTACACCTAGCCTTCAATCAAAGGTTTTTCAAAATATGGCTATGGCTAGTAGGCTTTTTCAAGGGGAACCAGTTCCATTGTTTCCTCAAATGCTTCAAACTGAGTTGGGTGAAGGTTCAGCAGTTCCAACTGATCCCCATCACACATCCACTCAAGTACTTGAAAGAACCCAACCATCTCAATTGCGCATCACTTATAGGAGAAGGGAAACACCTAGAGTGATTCCTAGATCCTTTCCCCATGATTCACCTCTCCTAGCAGGTCACACAGCTAGAAGTGATGAGGGTAGTTCTAACCAAAATGCATTGATGGAATTATGTACCAAGTTAGTTGCCAAAGTTGAAAGTTTGGAGACAGATCTTGCAAGCACCAAGGATGAACTCAAAGCCCACAAGGAGAATTCGGCTAAAGTTTTTAAAAGGTTATCTTCTAAGGTGAAAAAGCTGAAAGATCAACTCAAGCAGAAAAGGGCAAGAATGGTATTGGATGATGATTCTTCTAGTGATGACTCAAATGATTCAGATGATGCTGATGGTGGAAATTCTTCCAAACAGGGGAGGAAATTTGATAAAGACAAAGATGGATCAAGTTCTCAGGGGAGGCATAATGAAGAGGAAGAAGAACAATTTGATATAGGTTCTGGTAATGCAGATATGGAAGAAGAACTTGAAGCAGTTCAGACTAATACCCATGAAGCAGAAAAAGTTCAGACTATTGAAGCAGTTCCAACTGCTGAGACAGAGCATCAAGCAGTTCCAATTGGTGAAACTTCGGCAGAGCTAGTTTGTGAAAGAAGAAGAGCTGACAAAGGTAAAAGAGCTATGACACAAGAGGAAGAGGAAGCAGCTCAAGAACTTGAAAGGCTCAAGACATTAAAACCAAAAACTCAAGCTCAGATAGATCATGATGCAGAAGTTGCAAGGAAAATGATAGAAGAAGAATTGGCTGATGAAGAAGCTAAGAAAGCTCAGATTGCTCAAGATGAGGAATTAGCAAGGAAAATGGTTGCTGATGATGAAAAAAACATAGCTGGTTTCATGGATAGAACAAGAACTGAAGATTTTAATCAAGAAGAGTTTAATGAGCAACTTCAATATTTGTTGGATTCTGATTGTATTATAAAAGCTCATGCTGTGATGGTTCTTAATGATCAGGAGTTAAATGAAGAAGAAAAGTCAGAGATGCTCAAAGAAATTATCTTGAAGACAAATAAAGAAGCTACTTGGAGTAACTTAATGCACAGAATCAGAGAAAGACAAAAGTCTGGTTACAAGACCAAGTTACCTACCAGGAAGGAGAAACTCAATTTCATGAAGCACTATTTGAAGAATCAAGCTAATTACAAGATGAGTGACTTTGCTGGATGGATAGATGCTGAGATTGAAAGGAAATTCTTTGAAGCATATGCAAGACTGAATACTCCAATCAGAGAGGACATGACAAGGAAAAAGAAAAGACAACCAGAGGTTCTTGAATCTGATGCTGCAAAGAAACAAAAGTCTGAAGAAGAAGGGTTAAAAAATGAGAAGATCAAAAGCATGATGATGATTGTTCCAGAATCTTCTTATATCAAACCTTTACAAGTAAAACATCCAATCATTGACTGGGAAGTGTTCACTGATGGAAGAATGAAAGGATGGAAGATAATCAGACTTGGTGATATTTCTGAAAGGTACAAGTTGTTTGAAGACTTACTCAAAGGATTTGACAGAGAAGATCTTAATCAACCATGGAGCTTAGTAAAAGAGAGATTCAGAGATAAAGATCCCATTGAAGACAAAGATAAAGAATTATGGGTTTAGTTGAAGAGAATCTATGAACCTGATAGTGGAGAGTCAACGTGGAGATTTGAAGCATAAGTTAAAGATGTGTATTGGTATTTGTTTGAATCGTGTGGAGTACATAGAGTTTCTACTCCAGATGGGATAGAAATCTATATGTTGGTGGAAAAAGACTATCCACTCAGAACATTTGTGTTAGTGGCTATGATACAAGGAAGACTCAAGGTTGAAGAAGACTCTGAGATGGCAGACTTGTTAGTTACAAAGATTTTCAACCTTGTAGAGCAAAGAAAAGTCAAAGACTAAAGTGACTGATGGGATAGATGTTTGAAAGAATTTTCCACATTAAGAAGAAGAAGCTTAATTTGAAGAAACTTAGTGATTTGGATAGAAATCATAAGTTTAGGGGAGGATTGTTAGGAAATTAAGCTATAGCAGTTAGTACTGTTGAAGATGAAAGTTAGTACTGCTGAAGAGTTTTGAAGACATAAGCAGTTAGTACTGTTGAATGAAGAAGTTTGTACTGTTTATGATTTCGTGTGAAGATAATTATAGAAAAGATTTAATGTATATCTTATAATGTTAGGTTGATAGTTATCTTGTGAAGGAATCCTTAGTCTATAAAAGGATTACCTAGGTTAAAGTTTTGGTATGAATATTAAGTATTGCTTTGTTAAGATTCAAGGTTGTAAACCCTAGTGATAGGAGATCACTCGTATTATTTATTAATAATATTTAATCGTTGAAGTTGAAGTATTGAGTTCATTGTTCATTCTTTGTTGATTCGTTAATACAAAACACAAACAAACAAATCTTCTAAATGCTAGCTAGTAAATTCCGCTTGCTAGACTAGACATCATTCAAAGTATTCATCTAACACAAGGAGTGTGTGTAGATCCGGTCAGTTATTGAAGACATTAAAGAAATGTATGAGTAATGAATAGTATATGAAATAACTATTTCATAGATTGGTAAAGTAAAGTAGTAAGTACCTCAATGATAATAGACAAATGGTATGACATAGACATGTTCCAATGTTTTAATCATAATGTGATAATAGGTTAATGAAGTATAAATATTTAGTGGCGTTTATCTTTTATGGAAAGAATGATCGAATGTGGACTTTAGGTATGAATGAGATTAAGTATGTACTAATGTGTTTGTTGTTTATGTGTAAGGTGTTATTTTATCATAGGCAAGGTGATTATGAATGCGTGTTATAATGTGATGTATAGTATAAGTTGAAAAAGTAATCCGCAAGGGAACCTGAATTAGATGAGTCATGACTAGAATTCTTGTCGTGACATGAAGTGTTAGAAGCTAGGTAGATGAACGAGTTTTAGATTACAACGTAAGACCAATATATGGTCTAGAAAATAATTTACGTTTAATATTGGTTTAAGCCATGTCAAGATTAAGGTGAGTCAATCGGGATTGAAATAGATAACATTTAAAAGAATGAACATGTGTAAAATGGAGTAAGAGGATAACGTGAAGTTGACAAGAAAACGATAAATGTAATGTGACAACTCAGATGAAATATAATGTGTATATTCAAATGTACGAAAGTATGAAAAAGATGAGTATTACTAAGATAGTGTCAAAGTAATGAAAGGTGATAGGTGAGTATTTAAAATGTGTATGGCAAGGCGAAAAGAAAATGGAAAAGTGTTAGTCTAAGAAATGCTTGAATAATGAATAATTAGGGAACATAGAATTAATAAATTAGAAGCGACTAATTGGTGATGACACGTAATGAATCGTTTACCGTGCACTTCGGTTAGTGCCGATGATTATATTGTGGTTATATGAATGTATGTTAAAGTAATGGTAATGGAATATGAGTAGGAATGATAAGTGGTATTAGAGATGGGCAAGCAAGTGAATTAAGCAATGACGCTTTAAGTGTGGATCGTAATGATATTAAGCGTACTAAGGTATAGTGTGAAAAGACAAGATGAAACTAATGAATTAATGATTAATTTTTTAATGACTTGAAGGTTAAAGAATGAGGTTAAGGAATAATGGCATGAAATGTGACCAATATATGGTCTCATTATATTTAGTGACTAAGGACTAATGTTAAAGTGGTATAGAGATGGGGTAATGGTAAAGTAAAGTGCTTGAGGTTTAAGTGTGAACATGAAGTTGTGATTAAGTGTGTTGGTATATAAATGATGGAAATTAAATGAAAAAGTTTGAATGCTAAAAGTTAAATGCGATAAGTAAGAATGTAAATGAGAATGAGATGAGTATGTATGAGGATTGAGTATGTACATGAATGTGTAATAATGATAACGATGTCATGTAAGTGGAAATGAAAGGAAGATTGGTTGACACATTAATTGTTAAGTGTCTAATAATATAAAGTTATAAAATGGAGTAAAGTACGATGTTATGTAAAAGACGAGAAAGAATGATAGTTTCTTGAATGCATAAGTAATCAAAGAGATGGGTTAAGGAATTAGAATGTGAATGGGGTAAGCTAAGTGCACGAGTAAGAACGTAATGATGTGTAGTGAAAAACTAAAGCATGATAAGAATGTGTAAATGACTTAAAAGGTGTAAGAAGAATGAATGATGCAAATGAATGAATGTAAGTTAATTTATGAAGACTTAAATGTAGAAAGAGTCGGGCATACTAAAGGGTAAAGAAAGAATGTGAAAATGATTAATGCGGATTAAGAATATAAAATGGTGAACACAGAGAAAATGTGTAATTATAAATAGCAGGCTCATATGCTCTATGTGCTTGTTTTCACTAAAATAAATGGATGCAATAATGTGTGTAAGGTGCTTATGACTCGGATCCATGGTTAAAGTGATAAAGTGTGAATATTAAAGATCCTTCGGGATGAATGTTAATGATCCTTCGGGATGAATGTTAAAGGTGGTATCCTTCGAGATGACCAAGTAAAGGAATGTTAAGGAATCCTTCGGGATGAATGTTAAAGATCCTTCGGGATGAAAAGTATTGCCTTCATCGGCAAGGGGTTGCCTACATCCATGGCACATAAAAATATCCCCATAATAAATGTGATAATGTTATGGATCCAAGTCTAAGAAGGGTAAAAGGTAATGTAATAAAAAGGATGAGAGAATAAAAGTTAAATTGGAAAATAGGAGTACTTGTGTTGTGTTGAAAATATATAACCATGAGTTTATGTTTCTTGATTTACATCGTTTGGGACGCCTTTCCATGTAAATGAGGAAGCATAAATGAGTGGGCTTATGTGTTGCCGACATGGCACGAGTAGGATTAGAAAAGTAGAAAGCGGAAATCTAGAATTAGTTAGAATTTGTAAGGACTAAGATAGGAGGGTTAGAGTTAGAGTACGTCTTTTAGTGAGACTTATGAGAAACCTATGTTTTGAGTGTTAAGTATAAGTTGAGGGAATTAAAGAATTGTAATGATGCTTAAAAAGGTTATAATACGCGTTTGTGGCGTGACACAAAATGTAAATAATGGAAATAATTGATGATAAGTGTCATGTGTAATGTGACGGCAAATTTTAAAGTATGATGTTGTAAAGCCAATTCATGTGATATTTCTATAAGACTTATAAAGGTAAACGAAAATGACATGAAGAAAGAAGTAGAAGAAATGAGGTCATTGTAGAGACGTAAAAGAAATGATTAAGTGGTGTTGATAGAATGTGAAAGTATTAGCCAAGTGTATTTATGTAAAGTCGAATAGTACGATTTTCTCAAGTAACATGAAGTCAAGGAATGAGAATATAGGATAAAGCAAGTGAGAATGTGATGTAATGTTAATACTACGGATTAGAACGATAACAAGTTATAGTAGGTATGTCTCGGGTGACGTAATGATCTCAGTAAGATTGTATGGTTATAGAAGTAAGCGGAAAGTAATGTGGATTAAGGACACGTGTTAGGTTATAGTGTGCTTAGAGTTAGATCGTTTCAACTAAATGAACTAGGAACCGAATGTGCTAGGAATGAGGTGTATTATGTGACTATGATTTGCCTAGAGATAGACGATAGATTTCGGAGACGAAATCTAAATAAGGGGGTAGAATTGTAACAACTTGAAAACGGGCCTTAAGTATTTTATTCGAGAATGCCACTTGGCTTAGTTGACCACAACTATTATAAATTTAAAGGACTTATGGGATTGGTTAGTCAACCCCGATAGTCAAACTGTAAGTATTAAATGTTATGTAAATGGCTATATAAAATATGTTGTACCATAACTAGAAAGGAAATAGCCTTAAAGGACTAGAGTTGTAATATGTTAAATGTATTGTAAGATGAAGGGTGGCTAAAGTTGGAAGATAGGGACTTGAAGGGCCAATCTTGCCCAATGGCCAAACTCCTAACTAACCTAGATAAATATCTAGTTATCCATAAGTTTTTAGAGAATTTAAGAGGGAGTTTGTGGTCCGGTTTTTAGAGAGAAGAAAAGGGAGGGAAAAGCTTGTTGGATAGCTTAGGAAGGAAGAAGATGGAGACCTTATGGTTATGGTTATCTCTAGCAAAGATCTCCACAAGTAAGTAACCATCCTATCTTGTCTTTAATAAGGTTAAGGTTTAGGAGTAAAGTGGGATTTCATCATATGATCAAGATATAATCATATGATGATTTAGAAAAGAAATTGAGTATGTTTGATGGGTTATGTAAACTCTTGATCATGATGTATTGTGTTAATAAGTCTTGATATTGATGATTATGAATTAGGAAGATGATGGTGATGATGTGATGATGGTGATGATAATGATGAATATGATGATGATGGTGGTATCATGATTGTAGCTTAGCTTTGGAAGCTAAGGTAAGTAACTTTGATTACTATATGCTTAATATAAATGTTCTCATGTTATGTGTTAATGAATGAGTTGATAGGATTAAGTCTTGGATTAGTAAGTTAGGTAAATAGGAGGTATGTTAATGAGCTAGAATCAAGAGATATGACATAAGGTTGAAAGTCCGAAGGTAAGTCTATGTTTGTTATGTGTATAATGTTATAATGTTAATGTGATATGGTTATGATGTGGTTATGATAATGGTAACGAGATTGGTTTGTTCATAAGCCAAATGATTAAAGAAGTTCTTGATGCATATATATGTGAATGGAAGTATTGATCATGTATTAATCTAGTTACTTACTAAGCGAAAGCTTACATTTTAGTGTTTCAATGTCCTTGTAGGTTCATGTGCGACGGGAAGAAAGTACTTGGATTATAGCTTGCGGATTTGGGAGATAGTAGGCGTTAGGAGCTAGGTAGAATACCGAGCTCGAGTCAAGGTTGTACCCCCGAGAGTCTTTTTAAGATCTGTATAGTGTGTGTAAAGGCCGTCGTAATGTTTCGGTGGTCAAATGGTGTGTCAAAGTGGGTTGAATGTATTATAGTCAAAGATAAAGGGGTGTTTGGCATAAGCATGAAAATACCCATTTTGGGTTGTAAACGGGTCAAACGATTATGGAAATGTTTTAATATATTGAATTATTGATGTTGGTTAAGTTTTGTGTGCAAGGGAAGTGGTAAAAATGGTTTATGGTGAAAATGGGTCAAAACGGGTTTTGGTGTGAAACCCGTCATATTGTAAAGTACTATTCTGAGGGTCAAACGGTAAATGTTTTTGTATGAAAATGAGCCCAATGGTATACTAAGTAAATCTAGAAAGTTTGGTTAATTATCGAGTTAGGGAGGTCAGACTTTCAAGAAGGGATTTTGAAAATGAGTCAGGCGGACAGAAGCCTCCATCCGATCGGATGGAGGTCCTTCGACAGATTTTGACAAATATTGAAAAATCATATCTTTTAATCCGTAAGTCGTTACGGGTCGCGCCACCCATCGTTTTGAAGGTAATTGAGTCTAGTTTCATTTAAAAATAGTCTCAAGGTCTGAATGTTTATAGATTTTTATAAATGGTCGAAAGAGTAACAGAATATCCGTGAAAGGTCAAGCGTTTCCCCGTAAAAGTTTTTAATTTTTGGTCTAAGCGAGCACGGGGTGTAACAAGTACTAACTTGACAGTTTTTATTGTTAGTTGTCTTCAGCAGTCTTGAACATACACTAGCAGTTTATACTGTTAGTGTTATTACCAGCAGTACTAAGTCTTCAATCATTTAATTCCTAACAGTATTCAAATGAAATCATGCATGGAAGTATGAATTTACCATTTTTGTAACAATCCAAGATTAACTATCCATAAGGTATTTTCACTTTTGAGAAGTATATCTAAGGCAATCTTGCAGTGAGAAAGGGATTAACCATTTTCGTAATAATCCAAGACCAAATGAGGAAAACATCAAACATATTTTTGCATGAAAAACATGACTAGCCTTATTATGGTATTTTTTACTTCTTTTTAAATGATTTTGTATCATGGTAAAGTATATTAATCAAACAAAAACATTCAAGCAATATGGCAAAAACACCATATTGGCTACAAAACACACGAAACTTTTGTGCTTTAAACCAAACAACGTAATATTGACATGTCAATCTTACGAACTAAACCTAAGCCTAGCCGAACAAAAGAAATACAACAATTCAAAAGTAAATCGACAAGACTAAAGCAAAAGCTACGTTGATCTATTGGCAATCAACCACGAAGGCAAATTCCAATCAGCTAGAACCCTTTCAACACGCCTTGTCTTCTTGAAATGAAATGTAAGCAATTTAAGGCGAACAATTGCTAAAATAACTTCACTAATTTACATATGGGTTTGTTTCTTCTTCTTAAATAAACACGCATTCCTTTCTTTCCAAATAAAATAAGTAGAAGCCGCAAAAATAAGCTTGGCAATTATACCTTTCACCGACGTATTCTTTGCAAATGGATTGATCCAAGTAACTATAGAGTCCAACGAATTAGTCACTTGACCCATACTCGCATTCACCTTAACTATGTCCCAAACCTGAGAGGAAAAAGGACAACAAAAAAATAAGTGATCTTGCGAACCAAGAACCAATTCCCAAAGCGGGCACCTAGACAGGTTTAAGTCAGTAGTAAGACTGACATCCCATTTTCTAAGTCTATCTTGCGTCTTAACTTCCTTTGAATAACAAGCCATAGATGAAAAGCATGACAAAGAATACAATGTGCAAACCACACAGCATAAGTCCATTCATACACATCTCCTCGTGGTCTTATGTCATCCCACGCTACACCAACACTAAATGATGTTATCTTGCCCATGCTATTTTTCCATGTCAAAATATCACTAGTATTAGGAGTAAGTAATGGAACAGTAAGATTAAAAATTGTGGGATACCTCACTGCTCAAGAATTAGGCCATTTCTACCTAATATTTGTAATAACGTCTGCCAACTTCGACTCCATGTTAAAGCCCGCTCTATGAATCTCTCTTACGGTAATAGACTCCGTTAAAGGACATATCGGGCTCCAATTGTCAAACCAAGCAGAAACAGTTGACCCATTCCCAACCTTATACCAAAAAAAATTACGAACAGTAGGCCGAATTTGATGTAATTTTCACCAACCCCAAGTCATATTTCCTCTAAGCAGATAGTCCTAAAAGTTTTGGCCTCTGAGTTTAATAGTGTGAATCCATTTAACCCAAAGCGAATCCTTTAGAGTAAGAATACTCCAAATATGAGAAGTAATAAGAGCCACATGAAATATCTCAAGACTGCGAATACCCAAATCGCCTTCACTTTTTTGGAAGGCATATAGATTCCCATGAAACCTTTGCTTTCCCACGGCACATATCCCCTTGACATCCAAGAAATTCTCTCATGAGCTGCTATATATCCAAAATAATACGTGAAGGGAGGATAAAAATAGAAGACCAATAAACATGCATAGAGGAAATAACCGACTGAACAAGCTGTAACCGACCGACAAAAGAAAGAAATTTATTCTTTCAATTACCAATTCTATTTTGAACCTTTTTTACGAGCTCTTTACAATCCCTATAGACAAGTCTATTGGTCACTAAAGGAACACCAAGATATTTAACGGGAAGCGTACCTTCTTCAAATGGGAGCGCACTAAGAATAGCCAATTTAATGTGGTTAGCCACATTACAAAAGTAAGTGTTACTCTAGGGAGACTAGGAACCAACCCGGACACACTCTTAAATTCATCAAGAGCTTCCATAATCACACGAGCTGAATTAACATCACCATGAGCAAAAAGAAAAAGATCATCCACAAAGCATAAATTGATAATACGCAGATTAGAACAATTATGATGAAAAGCAAACTCGTCCACATCTCTATGTTAGCCCGTATGGTTTAGTTAGTGTTAGCCCGTATGGTTTAGTTAGCATATGATTGTATGGGCTCAATCCCACTTCTAGATGTTTCTATGTAACATATATATCATTTGTATCAATACAATGACAGACATGATTTCCTGTTAACCTACATAACAGGAAATCATGTCTGTCATTGTACTGATACGAATGATATATATGTTACATAGAAACATCTAGAAGTGGGCTTGAGCCCATACAATCATATGCTAACTAAACCATACGGGCTAACACTAACTAAACTATACGGGCTAACACTCTAACCTAGCGCTTTAAAATAAGGGTAAGAATTTCCATACCCAAAGTAAACAAATAAAGGGATAAAGGATCACCTTGGCGAAGCCTTCTCTTCCTTTCGAAAAACCAATGAAGCGAACCATTAACATTGACAGAAAATGATGTACTTGAGACACACTCCATGATCCAAGACACCATTCGCGCACGAAAACAAAACTCAATTAGAATTGTCCTTAAAAATTCCAATCAACAGTGTCATAAGCTTTTTGGTATTATGTGTTTAGCATCACAAGAATATAAAAATTCCAAACAAGACATGAATGACCCATAAAAAAGGCTAGTGAATTGGGCATACAGCAGGGGGACGGATCCTTTTTAAATCTCACAATTTGCCTATTTAAGCTAGCCATATTGCATGCCATTTTCCTCACCCATTGCAATCCTCTTTCTAGCATTTTTTCATACATTCTTACATACACTTCTTTGATCATTAGTTTTCTATTCATTACAAGTGATCCATAACTAATCCATCTTTCTAGCAAGGGAAGAACACAATAAGGTTTTCTAGTACATATTCTTCTTTCATTTGAATTCCTTTCGGGTCGGAAACGTGGGTTGATCTGGTTGGAGTTGTGTTATAGTTGTTAGCTTTGCGTTTGCAACTTAGTTGTTTTATTATATTTCACTACCATATACCAAAGTGAAGCTTGTTGACATAGTGAAGTGAACTATCGAGTCAAAAACTCGAGGAGTGGAGTAGGGCGAGGAAGGAGCTTCGTTACCGAACCATTATAAATCTTTGTGTTGTGATTTGATCTTTTCATTATTTACTTATTATTTTGAATTTACTTTTGAGAAATGATTAGGGTGCCTAAATATATGCCTAATTTTGTGACTAAAACTAGGTGTCAGCATTCTGTTGGTTGTAGATGAAGGACCCATGGTTTCACAAACCAATAAGTAAATGCCACCCAATTTAGACACAAAATTATGCATACATTTAGGCACGTCAATCATTTCTCTTTACTTTTATATATTGTCACTGCTTTATTTCACAATTGAAACTATAACTATAAAACGTTAAAACTATTCAACCCCCTTCTAGTTTTCCGCAATTGGTATTATAGCTACATTACACAAGATTTTTAAAATAAATTGTATTTTAAAAATTGAATCGATTTATGAATTCTAAAAACTACAAAGAAATGTAATCTATTCAAATACACCACTTTTCAAAAGCGACGATTTTATTTATTAGAAAAATAGATTAGAAACTTACATGAAATCAAAAGAAATAGATCTTTGAGGGTGATTTTAAACCTATTGTTAGAAACGTAACGACTCCATAAAGATCAGGAACTAATTTTATTATCAAGGCAACCATCTGACTCATCTGTGTCCTTTTCTAGCAATGAACTTGGCACATACAAGTTGAATAGCTACGATTATGAAGTTTCAAGGACGTCATACTAGATTTCTTCAATAACAATGCTGACACAAACTTCTAAACCGAACCATTTACGTTGGACAATGATATATTTATGGTCCAGTGATGACCATTTGTTCTCGCCTTTACACTCCGTTCTTTAGATTTTATATAGAGGGAAAGGAGAGTGAAGGGAAGGAGTGTGAATGGTGGGGACAAGAAATGAGGGATTGTTACAATTTTACTTGTGTTCTTGAGTTTTACAAAATAGAAGGGATGAAAGGTATATGAACTGCTACATAACTGCTAATTTGACAACTATGCCCCTTATGATCACAAGAAGAAATAATACCAGGTATATGAACTGCTACATCTATGACCGAAATTCTTATTACAGACCATAATTATGGTATCATACAGAATTTAGTTGCCAAGATGATAACCATACATCATCGAAATTACACAAAAACAAACATCCTAATGCAATTAAATGCAACTAGTAGATACCTTATACCAAAAACTAGACTACCTGTTACTACAACCCAAAAAACAGCAGATCACATCATTCATTTACCTGTTACGACACCCAAAATACAGCAGACCCAACTACATGTACATATATATTAGACCATATACCGCTTGTCATCGACATTTAATCACCCGTACCCATCATTTCTGTTAAGACTGAAACCCGCATATCACTTGGACAATCGAAAAGTGCTTGAGTAAATGAGAGCACAAAACAATCATTTTATCACCAACTGTTGCAAGTTGCAACCTACTTTTAACACACATATAACAAACATAATAAAGAACATTCGCTCATTGCAAAACATCACGAACAGACAACAAATAAAGCAAATAAAGAACCCATTGTTTTATATATTAACCCCTCCCAAGTTTTCTCATTGGAATGAGTGGCAAGTTGCAAAACATCACGAACATTGGACTGAGTGGCAAGTTGCAAAACATCACGAACAGACCTACTTTTCACATAATAATCAACGAAAAAACACCCAAGTTGTCTAATTAAAACCCAAATGGGTCTAATTAAAAAAACCCCCAAATTGTCATTGTTCATCAACAAAAGATAAATTAACACTAAATTAAACACATAAAAATGTAGAAGCATAAGTAGTTGATTGTTACAAACCCGAAAAGAAAACTATTCCATGTGTTGAGATTTGTTTTTTATGTGTCGATTTTTTCTTTGAAGGTTGGTGGGTGTGATGGTGATAATACATGGAGATGTGATAAAGTGAGATAAATACTGGAGGAAGGGTAATTGTGTTATTTGACATTTCCCTCCTTTTTTTCTTCACTTTCAGGCCAAAAGTGGGCTGAAAGTTTCAAAGCTAAATATTTCCCACTTTCACCCATTTGCTATCATTTTACTTTGTACAAAAAAAAAACTTGAGAACATGAATTTTTTTATACCTCATCACTTTCATTTACTTTCCACCCTTTAAAAAACTTGAGAACTTAGCGTTAGATTTAGTTGATGAGTATGGCTATTGCCAGGATGTGGTCATGGCTAACGTGTTCAATATAGATCTCATATTTGTCATTAATCCAATAAACAAATTCTGGTCATTCATTTTTTTATCAAAACAAAAAATATAAACTTTAACCATTTTTTTAAATTAAATATTTCGCAAACCGTTAATCGTTAAGCCAAAATATATATATATATATATATATATATATATATATATATATATATCGTTACGCCAATATATATATATATATATATATATATATATATATATATACCATCGCGACGAGAATTAAATTATCTTTCTATAGATATATAATCCTATATACTTTGGATGATTTTTTTTTTTTAAATTTTCGCCAAGAAAATCACACGTGATTTGTAAAAATCATATGTGATTTGTAAAGATCACATGTGATTTGATTTTTACAAATCACATGTGATTTTTCTGGGAGGAAATTTTGAAAAAAAAAAAATCGTCAAAAATATAAAGAAATGCATATCTATAGATATATAATTTAATTATCGTCGCAATGGTGTATTTTTTGTAGCTTGAAGATTTACCGTTTGTAAGATATGTTGTAAAAAAAAATAAAAAAAAAATAATAAAAAATAAAAATAAAAAATGGGTTTTATTAATTTACATGAAAAATGGATGACTAAGGCCAGGAGGAGTGGGCAGCGGGCTTCCAAGCGGGCTGGGCGGGCTCGAAGTGAACACCGCCGCCGGTAGGGCGGGCTCGGTGAACGGGCTTCTTCCAAGGGCTAAAAGCTCGCAGCGGGTAAGATTTTGCAAACGGTCTTATGACCGTTAAAGGGGTTGTTTTGGAAATTTTTTTTGAATGTTTGGAGCGTGGGTAGGTAAAAAAAAAACGGATTTGTCCCTTGGCTTGCCTATTTAAGCCCGAAATTTACACAACCTTTTCACAAACAAACAAAAAAAAAAACAAACTACCAAAACACATTAATCAAGTATGGATCAAAGAGGCAAGAAATTTGGTGCAACATCTTCGTCGAGGGGTCGGGGCACTCGAGCTAAATCCAGTCGACCTATACCAACACAATCGGCTCCTCGACCCACACAACCATTTTCGGCTCCTCGTCAACAACCACATTCGACGTCGCAACAATACTATTATTATCCCCAACCACCGAGTCCTCCACGACAAACCTTCGACTACCCACCACTTAATCCAAGTGATTACCACGTACACGAAACGAGTAACTTTAACCCGTTCGATTACCGAGAACAACCGGAGGGGAGCGAAGACGAGTTTGTCGACGTACCCGAAACGCAATACAATCTTGGTTTTTTTTTATTTTTTTTTATTTTTTTTATTTTTTTTATAAGTTTAATTTTTTAGCCGTTTTATTTATTTATACGTTTTAATTTTTTAGACGTTATATTTATTTATACGTTTTAATTTTTTAGTCGTTATATTTACTTATACGTTTTAATTTTTTAGTCGTTATATTTATTTATACGTTTTAATTTTTTAGACGTTATATTTATTTATACTTTTTAATTTTTTAGACGATGACGATGATGTTCAAGAAATTCAAGAACAAGAAGTTCAAAAGAAAAAATATGCGAAAAGGGCCGAAAAAAAAGGTTGGACATCGGACGAGGAGGAGGCTTTGGCGAAGGCTTGGGTTCACATCTCAACATGTAGAACGGTCGGGATGGAACAAGGAAGAGATAGTTTTTGGAAGAGGATTTTGGCGCATTTCGCCACGAATGTGAAAGACACCACTCGAACTCATCATTCACTTAACACAAAGTGGCGGAAAATGAACCATTTAATAAGTGTGTTCAACGGTTTATACCACCAAGCGGTAAATTATATACGTTTTTTTTTTTTTTTTTATTATATAGCTCTTTTTTTTTTTTTTTTTTATATATATATATATATATACGTTGTGTTTTTTTCATTTTATATATATACGTTTTAATTTTTTTTTTAGATGCGTCTTTGGGAGAGTGGTTGTGGCGAAGTTGATGTCCTCACGAATGCGCTCGAAAGTTTTAAGAAAAAACAAGGCAAACCATTTACTCATCTACGAGCTTGGGAAGTTCTCAAAGGCCAAGCCAAATGGTTGGAACAAAAGTGTGTCGAAGATCAGCAAACCTCCCATTCCGATAAGCGAAGAAAGTCCTCGGAATCGGGTCACTATGAGTCGGGTAGTAACGATTTTGATACCGTTTTGCCGAATCTAAATGAAGACCCAGCGCCACCCCTAGATAACCGTGCACGAAAAGGAAAATCAAAGGTTGCTAGTGAAGCCTCGTCGAAGGTTAGTGTTGCCGAGTTTGTCAAAGACTACATGTTGACGAAAAAAGATTTGTTACAGGATAACGCAAAGAAACAACAAGTAATCTTGGACGCCACTATCGAAGAGCAGCAACAAAGGGCAAAATATATGGCGGAAAAGACCTTATATCAAGATCACAAGTTCTACAACAAATCGCACGACCACATCACCGATCTAGGAATGCTAAAGTGGGCGCTTGATAAGAAGCGTGAGATAGCGGCGAAATATAACTGGCCTTGGGCTTGGGTCGATTTGTAGTTTTTTATTCGTATGATTTGTATTTTTTTATTTTTAGGAATTGTAGTTTTTTAATTTTAGGAATTGTAATTTTTAATTTTTAGGATTTGCACTTTTTAATTTTTAGGAATTGTATTTTTATTTTTAATGAAGTGTTTGTTTTTTTTTATATATATAATTGTTTGGTATTGGAAGGGTTAATGTTGCAAATTTATAATTTTGGAGGACAAATTATGAATATTTAAAAAAAGATTTGGGAGGGTTGAAAGTGATGGGCGCCAGTAAAAAAGTTGGATTGAGGGTTGGAAGGTTGAAATGAGGTGGAGGGAGATGATTGGTTAAAATTTGAGAGGGTTGGAGGGTATAAAATTATGACTCCCTCACCCCTAAGATTGGTTATTTGGATTTATGACAAATATAATATTTTATATTTATATTGATCTCAACTCATCATGACTATATCATATACCGGTTTCTCTAGAATTTCTAGCGAATAAAATTTGTTAGCTTAGTGCAAAATGTATTCGCTTAGTAATTAAACGGTTTTATATAAGTTCTTATATCTAGGTGTCGATCTACTCCATATTGTAATCTGTTAACTCTTACATTCGTAATCTTTATAGATCAGAATAAAACCTCATGATTTGCGTAGCTAATTTACAATAGTAATGATAACATTTTTAAAAGATTTTTTTTTAAACGCAATAAAAATGGATAAAAAAACAGTCATTTTCACGACTTTCAGCTTCTGTCAACTACTACTATTAATTAGAAGACCAAGACAACAACAAGCATGTGGTCTAGTGGTAGTGGTTTAAAGGGTTAAGTGAGTCTTTGTGAAAGCACTATCGGTTGGGTGATCAACCGGGAAGTTCTCACATGGGGGCGTGCATCATGCTCTGTTGTTATCAAGCAATGAAGAGGAGAGTCTTTGAGCCATTAGTTGCGGAGACTCGAATCTGAGCCGGCCCCGATTTTCATCCGGCTGTTACTCCAGCGAGTATTCTCGTGTGGAGGCAGTACGGTTTTCGGGCGGAAGCCGTTGAATCCCCACTACACCAGCGTGGGCCCGGTTAAGACAAGATAGTCTGGGTATGTGGTGGATGAGGGCATGCCTTTATGGCGGGTACGACTCTTTAAACCAAAAATTGAAAGTCGCCTTCCAAAAAAAAAAGACCAAGACCTTGCTGCAATGACCAAGAAACAAAGTTTACTTAAAAGGGTGAGTTTATCCACACTCTCCCATAAGGATGAACCATATGGCAAATTGTTGCGTAATCATTATAGCTGACAAATTTTGAAAGATTGTGAGGTAACAAACATTACACAATGGATATTAAAGTTTACGGAATTTTAAAGAGAATTGCTCATAAATTCTAAGCATGAACCATATGGCAAATTGTTGCGTAATCATTATAGCTGACAAATTTTGAAAGATTGGAAAGTAACAAACATTACACAATGGATATTAAAGTTTACGGAATTTTAAAGAGCATATTGTTGTTTGCATACAATGATGCTAATAAAATTGAGATGACACTCAATACTAGTCATGGTAGGATTTCATCCTTGTTAATGGCCATGTGTACTAGTTATGCTTAACTGTGAGCATAGTTGCATTATGCATTAAAGAATTAAAATACTTTAAACTATAAAAGGTTTGATAGTTTAATTGTCATAAATTGGTAGTTGATGATGTAAATATTATGTGGCAATATCAATGCATACATACAAGACTTTCACTAATTGAATTCTTGAAATAAGTATTCTCAAAATTTCGATAGATCAAAATTAGTTGATTTATGCCTTGTCAACAAGTATGTTTGACATGACTTGAGGCATAATTCATTAATAAGAATTATCATGCATTGATCTATTTTAGTATTTGGATAAGGGATGTTAAGCAATTATTATTTACAATGAATTAAAGCACATGGTACGTTTGTTTTCAACAATAGTAGATTGTATCCTATATTTGCATATTTAAATCCGTGAATAACTTATGTTATTCTAAATTGTCCGTTGTCGATTAATGATATGGAAATATCATTAAACTAAGACAAATGGGAGTATTGGTAGAATATACTTGAAAGTATATTGATGCGTTGACATGGCAATTTCACATGATATTCAATGAATTGAATATATGACTTATCCTAACTTCATGAGTTTACTTTATGGATCTTGTCATCAAGTAAATCATGTGTATATAGTTATCCTCAGACTTGAGATGCCAGATATCTGTCATGGATGTAGTGCATTTTTGTGATTCAATTTACCGCTATACGTAACTGGTAGCTATAAGGATTGTTTTCAGGAGTGTTGCAAAGTTCATGGGTTATGCTTGTAGTCAAGATAAAATTTGTTCCTTCAAATTGTTTGAAGTTTAATACTGCTGGGCCCCTCGTAGGGTTGACAAGATGTTTGTGCGGCCACACCCAAGATCTTCCCTGAATGTGTTCAGATGATTTGGTAATCTTGCTCAATCAGAAACAACGAGAAACATAATGATTAATAAAGAATGACTGAGATCCATATCTTTATTAATGTAGTATTAGAAACAAAATGATAAGTATGATGATGAATCATCGAATGGTTTTTCTAGGAGACCACCACCCGAGTTGTACTAGGGGCATTGGCGTGTTGCAAGACGCTAACCATTGTCATTACCCTTTTAATAGATTTTCAAGTGGGAGCTGTTAGAGTTTATGGAAAAATATTAAATCGTGTATGGCTAGAATCGAACTCGGGACATTTGGATTGCACACTTTACGTATGAATGATTAATGTAAATAATATATATATATATATATATATATATATATATAAACGTTGTGTATTTAATTATTTGAACACGAAATAACGACTAACGGACGTTAAGTAATTAACGGAATTGACTAACGATCGTTAGTAAATAAAGGAATGACCATAGGTGCAAATTTGGAGGAAAGAAAGTTCTAGAATTCCCATATATGGGATGGGCCGACCGTTTGGGGGCTTTCCAAACCCAATTCGGGTC
Source organism: Artemisia tridentata subsp. tridentata (assembly GCA_021014915.2). Classification (NCBI taxonomy): domain Eukaryota; kingdom Viridiplantae; phylum Streptophyta; class Magnoliopsida; order Asterales; family Asteraceae; genus Artemisia; species Artemisia tridentata. The sequence goes on from CP139501.1 coordinate 244,833,575, forward strand.
CAACTTGTCCTCCAAGATATGTAGCCTATAAATAAAAAGACATAAGGGTTAGGGTTTTACATCTTGTACACTCTTGCTATAACCCTAACTTTGTATTCTTCTTCCTTTTGCTAAAATCAATTCGGACCAACTCTTTAGGAGGGGGGATCGACTTTTAATAATTAAACAAATAGTTTGGTTTAATTCTTGTGTTCTTTTGCTAGCACCAAATATTAATCGGTTGTAGTACGTGTGTACAAAATCTTGGTAATTAACTTACTTTAGTTAATACTATCTTGGATTGAGAAACAAAAAAGTAAGGGATTTCTCGTTAATCCTATTGTTTGATAAAGAAGAAGAATTTGAAGTTTAGATCCTTTTTCTTGCTAGGATCAAAGGTACGTATCTTTAATATTCGGTTAATCTCTTTACATGTTAAATATTGATTATTTGCTTTCGCTACATGCTTTCGTGATGTAGAATTAATTATATGATTGTCATGGTATTTAAATTCTAACATATTATGGCTATTGCCAGGATGTGGTTATGGCTAACGTGTTTTTATGGTCAACTTGACACTCGTATCATGAGTAGGCAAAAGTTCAATATATATCTCATATTTGTCATTAATCCAATAAACAAATTTCGGCCACTCATTTTTTTATCAAAGCAAAAAATATAAACTTTAACCATTTTTTTAAAAAATTAAATATCTCACAAACCGTTAATCGTTACGCGTAAAAAAAATATACTATCGCGACGAGAATTAAATTATCTTTCTATAGATATACAATCCTATATACTTTCAACGAAATTTTTTTTTTAAATTTCTGCCATGTGATTGGATTTTTACATGTAAAGATCACATGTGATTTGATTTTTACAAATCACATGTGATTTTTACAAATCATATGTGATTTTTCTGGGCGAAAATTTAAAATGAAAAAAAAAGATCGTTGAGAATATAAAGAAATGCATATCTATAGATAAATAATTTAATTCTCGTCGCAATGGTGTATTTTTTGTAGCCTGAAGATTTACTGTTTGTAAGATATGTATTTTTTTTTTTTTTTTTTTTTTTTAAAATGAAAAATTGGTTTTATTAATTTACATGAGAAATGAATGACTAAGATTGGTTACTTGAATTTATGACAAATATGAGATTTATATTGATCTCAACTCATCATTACTATATCATATACGGGTTTCTCTAGAATTTCTAGTGAATAAAATTTGTTAGCTTAGTGCAAAATGTATTCGCTTAGTAATTAAACGGTTTTATATAAGTTCTTATATCTAGGTGGTCGATCTACTCCATATTGTAATCTGTTAACTTTTACATTCGTAATCTTTATAGATCAGAATAAAACCTCATGATTTGCGTAGCTAATTTACAATAGTAATGATAACATTTTTAAAATATATATTTTTTTAAACGCAATACAAATGGATCAAAAAACAGTCATTTTCACGACTTTCAGCTTCTGTCAACTACTACTATTAATTAGAAGACCAAGACCTTGCTGCAATGACCAAGAAACAAAGTCTACTTAAAATACCTATCAGTCAACTTTATTACAATAAATGCATCACGCGCGCTCCCGATAATACGTACAAATGCATCACGTGTTTGCATTTATTGTTTTTTTTTTTTTTTTGGTGCAGGCATTTATTGTATTGTATAAAGGACTAAAGGAGGCAAACACTTGGATGAAACGTTCTGGTGTCAAAGAACCAACAGTCAAATGTCGAAAAGAGGTAGAATAGCCATTTTAAAGAACGGGCCGGGCCCAGTTGGGAATTTGGGAGCCTGATGGGCACAAGTATTACTATGGGTCAAATGATGGTTTTCAAAACCTGACCGCCCAGCCGATTGAACCGGTTTAACCGGAACCGGTCAACAAGCCGTGAATTTAGCAGCGAGTGAACAACTAGACAACGAACCGGCCGGTTTTGCCATAACCGTAAAAACCGTGTTAACCTGAACTGCACCGGGCCAAACAATGTTAAACCCGAATAGTTAAAAGCTTAAAAAAAAATACTACTTGATAGTGGAGCCTACTGAAAATGTACGGGTGTGTTTAGTTGTAGAAACCTAATTTTCTTTTTATAGTTTTTTTTAGAACGGAGTAACCCTTCTTTTTTTAGAAAGACTTTTGAAAACTGAAAACTCTAAATTCAAGTTCTCTAACTCTAGTTATAATTAGCAGAAAACAATAGAGAAATTTCAAAAAAAAAAAAAAAAAAAAAAACTCATTTTGAACGTTTTATGTTTTCTATATGTTTTTTTTTTTTTTTTTTTTTGAACGGCTAATCACTTTATATATAGATATAAAGAGCCAGCAAGGGGCTGAAGGATACAAAACGAAAAAGAACAGAAACAGAAAAACAACACGACGCCATTACAGACTAGCCGAAACATCAAAGGTCAACCAATTTTCCCAAGAAGGCTTGGGGATATTGGATCTATTCGTCACCCAAACAAAGGCATCCTCCTTAATGAGCTCCACCACTTTACTTATGTGAATAAATTTGTCTTCGAAGATCTTAGCGTTCCGAGCAAACCAGATCCTCCAAACAGTAGCACAAGCAATGGTGAAGATGAATCGCTTCCAAGTCTTCGACCCCGGACAGTCTTCAAGGTACTTTACAAGGCTGCGCAAACTATCAACATCATTTGGAAATGGAATTCTGACCCAAACAAGAATCTGCCACCAAATGGCCTTTGCAACTAAACAGTTGACAAACGCGTGGTCCGAATCTTCCAAAGAATAACCGCATCGAACGCAGCTGCAATCGGCAATAGAAATCCCCCTTTTAACCAATTCAGTCCGGACAACAACCTTCCCCAAAAGCGCCCTCCACATCAGAACGTTTCCTTTGGGCGGAACCCACGATTCCCACCGGACGGCCTGCTCTACGAGTTGACCATTTCTAGCCACATCGAGCTCACTTCTGATATCCTTGACCGAGAATCCAGCATCATCCTCACTAATCCACTGCCAAACATCCCTTCCTTCCTCAAAAACATGCTGCTGGAGCCACACAAGCAGACAGCCAAAGTTAGCCCATTCTCCATAGTTCCTAAAATTGGCCTTCCACTTCCCGACCCATTGCATTGACGACCCATTTTTAACAACAGAAGCCGCAACAGTGGCATCTTTGTCAGCCGCTAGCCGGAACAAATTTGGGAACACATTGCACAACGGAGTATCCATTAGCCAACTATCTTTCCAAAACCTCGTTAAACTCCCGTCACCCACTTTCACTTTGAGCTTATCTTGAATCTGGATACCGATTTTTGACAGCACCTCGTCCACCCCACTGACATCCTTCCAGACCCCCGGGATTGTCTTGTTAAGAGGGATAATTTTACGACAAGAAGCGGAACCATGAATAGAGTCCACCACCTTGGCCCACATCTGGTTCGGGTCACATTTCAATCTCCACCACCACTTCGACAACATCGCAATGTTGAAGTCTTCTATACTTCCCAAACCAAGACCCCCACGCTTTTTAGGTCTTATCATTTTATCCCACCTTATCCATCTCACCTTCTTTTGTCTATCCGAAAAGCCCCAAACAAAGTCTCTCCGCAGCCCTTCAAGTTTTCCAATAACCCCTTTTGGCGCAGCAAATATTGAAAGGAAATCAGAAGGTAAGCTACCCAAGACCGATTTTGCTAAAAGGGCTCTCCCCGCCAACGAGAGGTGTCGAGCCTTCCAAGACGAAAGTTTCTTTGAGAACTTTTCCACCACCGGAGTCCAATATTTAGCCCTTTTCATATTCGCCCCGATTGGGATCCCGAGATAAGTGAAAGGAAAAGCGCTAGCATTGCACTTTAACAAATAAGCCAGTCGTTGCACTTCCGCGACATCCACTCCGACCCCAAAGAGTTGACACTTCTGGTAGTTGATGTTCAGCCCCGACACTAAGCTAAACCATCTGAGGAATCGGCTCAAACTCTTAACATTGAATTCAGACCACTCACCAAAGAAAATCACATCGTCCGCGTAACAGAGATGTGATAGAATCGGGCCATTCCTTGGAAGTTTCACACCGTGGAACAAGCCCAACTGAACCGCCCGATTCATAAACATCGCAATGTTGAAGTCTTCTATACTTCCCAAACCAAGACCCCCACGCTTTTTAGGTCTTATCATTTTATCCCACCTTATCCATCTCACCTTCTTTTGTCTATCCGAAAAGCCCCAAACAAAGTCTCTCCGCAGCCCTTCAAGTTTTCTAATAACCCCTTTTGGCGCAGCAAATATTGAAAGGAAATAAGAAGGTAAGCTACCCAAGACCGATTTTGCTAAAAGGGCTCTCCCCGCCAACGAGAGGTGTCGAGCCTTCCAAGACGAAAGTTTCTTTGAGAACTTTTCCACCACCGGAGTCCAATATTTAGCCCTTTTCATATTCGCCCCGATTGGGATCCCGAGATAAGTGAAAGGAAAAGCGCTAGCATTGCACTTTAACAAATAAGCCAGTCGTTGCACTTCTGCGACGTCCACTCCGACCCCAAAGAGTTGACACTTCTGGTAGTTGATGTTCAGCCCCGACACTAAGCTAAACCATCTGAGGAATCGGCTCAAACTCTTAACATTGAATTCAGACCACTCACCAAAGAAAATCACATCGTCCGCGTAACAGAGATGTGTTAGAATCGGGCCATTCCTTGGAAGTTTCACACCGTGGAACAAGCCTAACTGAACCGCCCGATTCATAAACATCGTAAGAACTTCCATAGCGATAATAAAAAGGAAAGGAGAGAGAGGATCCCCCTGCCTGAGACCTCTCTTAAACGAAAATTCCCCCGTTGGAGCTCCATTAACCAGCACGGATCCCCTTCCTGAGGTAAGGCACCCATTAATCCACTTGACCCATTTTTCAGGAAAACCCATAAACATCATAACCCGCAGCTAAAATTTCCAGTTTATAGAGTCGAATGCTTTCCGAAAATCAACTTTGAAAATGAGTAATTCCCTTTTTGTTTTCTTTGCCCAGGATACCTTTTCACTAAGAATTAACGGGCTATCGAGAATGTACCTTCCCTCCACGAAAGCCGACTGCGTCGAAGAGATAATAGAAGGCATGAATTTTTTAATTCTTAACATCCAAGTCTTGGCCAGAATCTTATACATAGAACCAACAAGGGAAATGGGCCTGAATTCATCCAGATGTTGTGGGTCAATCGACTTGGGAATGAGCGCAATAAAAGACGCATTACAACCTACTGAAATATCTCCCTTGACGAAGAACTCATCCATAACACCACACACCAGCGGTTTCAACTCATTCCAGAACTTTTTGTAGAATTACATGGAAAATCCATCCGGGCCCGGGGCCTTACCGCCGTCGCAGCACCGGATAGCATTCCAAATCTCTTCAGGACTGAAAGGCTGGATGAGATTAGCTGCCCGATCATCGGACAACTTGAGCAAACCCGTATTGTTGAAAAGGGGCCTTCTTCTAATTGGCTCGGCGAATTGATGTTTGAACCACTTTCGTGTTTCCTCCATAATAGTCAATGGGTCAGACGTCCACTGATGAGGCGAAAAGTGTACCGCTTTTAAGGGGTCATTTAAGCCCGAAATCGTATTTATTTGATCAAATATTGCTCTAAATCGTTCCTTTTGTCATTTTAGGTACTTTTGAGGAGAAATCTGGAAAAGGAGGCATTTTGGACGTTTTTTGGAGCATTAAAGTGAAGAAAACGGCAAAGTCTCAAAATCGGCTGAAATTTACCTTTGACGGCGTCAGAATCATCTCTTGACGGCGTCATGCCTTGGCAAGAAAAGTTGGATGTGAAATTTACTCATGACGGGCCAGTGAGTTAGCATGAGAATTCTGACGGCGTCACGCTTTAACTAAATCAAGGGCGTCACGGCTTAAATCATAAGGGGACGGCGTCACGTTCAATGTTCGACGGCGTCAAGCCTTGATAAGCCAGAATGGATTTTTTGAAGAGCTAAAGAGGGACGGCGTCAAGAAGGTCACCCGGGAACCCTAAAAGCGGCGAGGTGACGGCGTCACAATGCATAAGGTGACGCCGTCAGATCCAAAAATCTATATATAGTTTTCTAATCTTTTGTCATAAGAGAGAGCTTAGTGTGTGGAATTTTGGGATAAAACCCTAAGACGATTTTAGCTACTTTTTCAGGGCTTCTTGCCTTGAGATCTTCCATGTTTCATTGAAAGATAAGTTATCAATTAATCATTCAATATGTCTATGTGTTGTTTGATTCTATCTTATGCTTGTCTTTTGTTTAACATGTTAGGCTAATTTTATCTTGTGTTTGCTTAGATCTAATGAAACCTAGCTATTGATTATTGGTTGTTAGTGTGTTGTTAGTTGTATTGGATGATTGTTTATCTATGTTAGGCTTAAGAAAACTGGCTAACTTCCTATTCGGTAACTTGCTTGAACGTCTTAAGAAACATGAACCAAACGCGTACTAAAGGTTTTTATGGTTGTATTTAATGCACAAGCGAATTCTAGTGATCCCATGTTAGGAGCTTCCTAGCCGGCTCGACATAGGAGTGAAGTAGGAGCTTGTAGAGTTGGGGAAGTAAGTATGCCACCCCACGAATGGTATTAAGGAATACACCCGTCATCCACGCAACTAATACACACTAATTAACCGGTAAAAGATAGTTAGGGAGTAAGGAAATCTAAGTAAACACATTTCTCTACACATAAGTTTCTCACCACATTTCATTTGTGTTATTTTATTTTATTGCATTTGTAGTAATTTTGGGTTAGTTGACTAGCAACTAATTCCGCCCACTCCTTCAAAACCGAGATTTTACTTGCTTTCATAAAAATATAAAAACATAAAAAGAATCTTCCTCAACCCTTAGACCTAATTAGAGTAGCCTTTCATACCTAACGAACACTATTCCCTGTGGAGAACGATCAATCCCCCGTACTTACCACTACACTATACTACATCGGTCAGGTACACTGCCTGGTGGGGTTGTAAGCCTCTTGGGATCCCTCGAGAGGTAAAACCTGTTGTAAGGTTACAAAACCACGCACATCAAGTTTTTGGCGCCGTTGCCGGGGAATAGTTATTGTTTAGGTTGAATTTTTATTTCTATTAGGTCTACTCACTAGATTCCTTTCTAGTGAGATTTTTATTTTATTTTTCTAGGTTTTCTTTAGTTTATCTATTTTCTTCGTGTCTTTGTTCGTAACCATACCGTCCGACATCATGGAAGATGGTAATATCCTTAACCCCCACAACCCACCACCACAACAACCACCACCACCTCCTAGAGCCCGTACTTTAGGAGAGTATTCCCGTCCTAGCCACCATGGCTATCGAAACACCATTGAGCTCACTCAAGGAGCCAATATCACACCCTTGCGATCCGACACCATCCGGTTGGTGCAAAGTGGATGCGCATTCCATGGACTTCGTTCTGAAGATCCTAATCAACATCTCAAGGACTTTCTTAAAATCGTTGATTCTATAGACCTTGATGTTGCCACTCGAGAGACGACCCGATTGCGTCTCTTCCAATTCTCTTTGCGGGACCAAGCTAGTCAGTGGCTAGAACGTCAACCCGCAGGATCCATTACCTCTTGGGATGATCTCACCACTCGTTTCCTTGCTCAGTTTTTCCCACCGGGAAGAACTACCAAGCTAAGGAATGATATCTTGATGTTCCAACAACGTCAAGGCGAAACTCTCTACGAGGCATGGACTCGATTCAAGGACTTACTCCAAAAAGTCCCTCACCATGGCATAGAACTTTGGCTCCAAGTCCAAATCTTCTATGACCATATCAATCTCTCCACGAGGCAAACCATTGACCAATCGGCCGGTGGCAAGCTACGTGATCTAAGTGCGGAACAATCATGGGCTCTCCTAGAGGATCTTGCTCTTTATGACAACGAAAGTTGGAGTGATCCCCGTGATTTGAATAAAACGGTCAAGGCAATATCTTTGCCTTCTAACAATTCAAGCACTTCTGACCGTAGGATCATAGAACTTGAAGACCAAGTCAAGTTCCTCATGAAATCCTACGAGGCTCCTAAACCTTCAAGCCAAGTGAACAAAATCACTTCTTCATGTGAATTATGTAGTGGTCCCCACGACACTCGTGATTGCATGGAACTCCCCGAACAAGCTTTTGCGGACTACGCATCCTCGCGTACCGACGGAGCGGGAGACAAGTGGTACACTTTCAAACCCGAGCCAAACCCCTACGGTGATTCATACAACCCCTCATGGAAAAATCACCCGAACCTTAGGTGGAAACAAAACCAAAACTCTCAACAAACCAATTCTTCCAACCCACCTAATCGTTTCCAATCAAGCGGTTCCAACTCGAACCGTACTTTCAACAACAATCCTTCCAGCAATGGTAGTACCAATAACTTTGAAGGATTGATGTCTCAATTTATGGCATCTCAAGAAGCTCGTTTAGCCAAGTTTGAAGCCGATTTCAAACAAAAACAAAGCGAGATGACCGATAAGATTGACACCTTGTTGAAAGCCCTCAATGACCGAGAAATGGGAGCACTCCCTAGCAACACGGTCAAGAACCCGAAACTAAATGTCAACGCTATTTCATCGGTTTCGTCCCCTAGTTCTTGTCCACAATATTATTCGGTCAATTCCATGAGCACGTGTTTCAAACAAACCCAAGTCGTTCCAAATGACCAAGAAGTTATGACATCCAAATTGGTCAACAACATAGTTGAAACACCTCCCACTCAAAACCTTGATGAAGAATTCAAGGAGCTCCACCTTGAAAGTCCGGTTGTTGATGAGTTGGATGAAAAGAAGCTCAAGTTAGGCGAAAGAGGGACCGCCTTTGTTCAAAACAAGCTACCTAAGAAAGTAGATGATCCGGGCTTATTTGTTCTACCTTGCAAGATCGGTAATTCGGAGGCTTATGACACATTAGCCGATCTTGGATCAAGCCTTAACCTACTTCCGTTACCTCTCTACACCTCTCTAAAACTTGGAAAACTTGAAGAAACCGAGGTAATAATAGGCTTAGCGGATGGAAGTGTTGCTTACCCGGTTGGAGTAGTTAAGGACGTGTTAGTGCACATTGGAAAACTAACCATTTTAGCCGATTTCCACGTCCTTGATATGGTTAGCGACCCTACATGCCCCTTGTTGATAGGTAGAGGATTTTTGGCGACCGCTAGTGCTATGATTGATTGTAAGGAATCCAAGATAGCGGTAGGAGAAGGAGATACTTGGTCTGTCTATGATGTTAAGAAACATGCCTATGATACTAGTGAGGAACCAACACCACATTGGCTAGAATCAAATAGGAGACCATCTAGATATGGACCTTGGATTGATAGAGACTTCATAGGACCCCAACGCCCATTTTACCTAGAAGAGGACTTTGTTAACCGAACACATACGGTGGAGCAACTCTTGGCTAGGGACACCGAATTGGATCCATTTGAAGACCCTCTAGTTTTTAGAAAGATGATTGATTTCCTAGGAGTTTTGCCAATTAACCTAGGAATGAATAAGTGGATTTGTGATGAAGATGATCATAAGTGGAATTGGGATAAACCACCCAAAGATGGAGATGGGTCATGGCATATTAAGATGACGTTGTATGACCCGGATGGAGAGAAGTTTGAAAAGGCATATCGTACTAAGCGGACCAATAGGAAACTTCAATCCAAGCTTAACCCTAAAGACGTCCTCGATGACGAGCTTACTTACATAGGGTAGCGTGACTTTGAGTCTAGCTACAAGACTCGTTAATAAAGAAAAGCGCTTTTTGGGAGGCAACCCAAGCTTTATTTGTTTTATTTGCTTTGTGTGTTTATTTATTTGTTTGTTTGTTTTTATTTGTTTCCGTATGTGTGTTTAATTTTTATTATTATTGGTTCATGTTAAAAACTAATTTGTGAAAATGCTTTATTTTGTTTTTAACTTCGTCTTAACTACATATAAAGGTATTTTGCAAAAGATAAGTGTAAGGGAAATCTAAATCGGTTTATTAGAACACAAATGAACATGAATCGTAATAATAATAAATTAGCATACATATTAGTGTTTGTTTGAGTCAAATGCTTGTATCGAGTCATAATGATGTTTTGCAGGATTTCCAGGAAGTAAGGTAAAGGTTTTTCCAGAAATTTTCCGGAAACTAAAAATGAAAATTTTTGTCAGGTCATTTCTGACGGCGTCAAGGTTTATAACCTGACGGCGTCAGATTTAATTTCCAGAAATTTTTGAAAGTTTTGTTTTCATAAAAAGTTTTTATTAAAATCTCCAACTTATAATCTCCAGGAATCTGCAAAATTTTCATTCCACAAGCATTATATCCTTATATATAGATTTTATCCCGCCGATGTTATGCAGGTTTTCGTGTTTGTTTTCTCAGGTTTAACAGGTTATTTTGGACAAGGAGATGTTTATGGAATCAAGCTTATGGCGATGCATTAGTCATGGAGCTTCAACATTCTCTTTGGAGGAAGATTTAACCGTGTAATTTCACTATCCAACGAGCGAATCAGGGGAGTATTTGATTTCATTCTTTTACTTTTTGCTTTTACATCTTATTATTTGAACATTGGGGACAATGTTCATCTTAAGTGTAAGGGGAGGGTAAAAGTACGATTTTAGAGAATACAATTACGCTTGATTTTTGTTTGTTTAATAATAGATGTGTAATAAAACTGAGAGAAATACTTGTTAAGGTAATTTTAGTGCCAAATTTAAAATTTTTTACAACATATAGGAGTGAAACTTTGATCTTAATGAGCGTCTCATGGATAGGAGTTATATGACTAGCACAAAAAACCGTACCACTAAAAAATTTTCCACCCCAAATATGTGAGGTTCGCCCCTAGAATTGGTAGGAAAAGCATTTATGCTATGATGTGTGTACCGGTAGCACTTAGATTCTAGAACTTGCGTTAGGACCATTCCAAGGCCACAAGTGAGACTACATTCGTGTAGTTAGATTTACTACATGATAAGAGGCATTAGGATTAACCCATTGTTTTACACCTGTGTTTTTGTTATAATTACATTGGCTACATTGGTCAAGTAATTCTCCCACACCCTTTACGTTGTACTCATTTTTAGTACACGATACCCCTAGTACACCCTCAGAGCCTATCTTTTCGTTTCGACCTTTAAGCATTTTACTTAAAGGAAGAATTTGTTACACCCCACTAAAATGTACACCCAAATCGCCTTAGCCTACCTTGTATGCACTCATTTTTAGTGCATTATTGTGACAACATTTGTTTAAACCCAAGTTAATTATCTAGTTGATTACATGGTTGCTAAGTCGAGTCATATCCTTGTACATATTGTTTTGGGACGATTGGGACTCATGGGTAAAGTACTAGTATAATGGAGTAATGGGGAAGAACATCATTTATTACCCCCATATGTGCTAAATGTTTTAAAAGTACTCCAAGTGTTTTAATTATCTTAATTCGAGTCATTAGATTAGTATTTGTAAAGTTATGTAAAAATTCAAGTGTAAGGGGAATGCAACGCCCCTATGATGTATTATTTTGGATGGTAGGGTAAAAGTGTATGCAAAAAAAAAAAAAAAAAAAAAAAAAAAAAAAAAAAAAAAAAAAAAAATCAAGAAAAACACAAAAAAATGAGAAAAAATAGAAAAAAATAGAAAAAACATAAGGACTACCATCCCGTTTCATTTTATGTTTGCTTTATATTTTTGTTATTTTGTTATTTCGTTTTTAGCTTAAGATCGAGTCTAGTCTTGGCTTAGCAACATTGTATAGTACATGTAATTGATCAAGATCTTTAACTAGCCACCAGTAAAATATCCTTTATCCAACAAAACCGTGTTTTCCTTTTCCCTACACCTAACGTTATAACCCGTTTAAAAGCCCTCTTTGATAGTTTATCTTAGGTGCTTACGCCTAGTGGAGGAGGTTTTCGATCCTTTCCCAAGCCTATGGTAATCTATTTGCTATGACAGGTAGTGAGAGATATTTTCCGTTTTCATTTATGAGATTTATTTTGATGACACTTGAGAGATGTGAGTATCTAAACACTACTTGTGAGGTGCTAGTATGTAATCTCCGTGCTTATTATGATTGAAGTGGAACGATTATTTGTTGTAATTACTTTTATGTTAGCATTAAATGACCCCTAACTTGTATTTTGATTAGAATAAAAGCGCATTTGCTTGAGGACAAGCAAATCTCAAGTGTAAGGGTATTTGATGAGGCGAAAAGTGTACCGCTTTTAAGGGGTCATTTAAGCCCGAAATCGTATTTATTTGATCAAATATTGCTCTAAATCGTTCCTTTTGTCATTTTAGGTACTTTTGAGGAGAAATCTGGAAAAGGAGGCATTTTGGACGTTTTTTGGAGCATTAAAGTGAAGAAAACGGCAAAGTCTCAAAATCGGCTGAAATTTACCTTTGACGGCGTCAGAATCATCTCTTGACGGCGTCATGCCTTGGCAAGAAAAGTTGGATGTGAAATTTACTCATGACGGGCCAGTGAGTTAGCATGAGAATTCTGACGGCGTCACGCTTTAACTAAATCAAGGGCGTCACGGCTTAAATCATAAGGGGACGGCGTCACGTTCAATGTTCGACGGCGTCAAGCCTTGATAAGCCAGAATGGATTTTTTGAAGAGCTAAAGAGGGACGGCGTCAAGAAGGTCACCCGGGAACCCTAAAAGCGGCGAGGTGACGGCGTCACAATGCATAAGGTGACGCCGTCAGATCCAAAAATCTATATATAGTTTTCTAATCTTTTGTCATAAGAGAGAGCTTAGTGTGTGGAATTTTGGGATAAAACCCTAAGACGATTTTAGCTACTTTTTCAGGGCTTCTTGCCTTGAGATCTTCCATGTTTCATTGAAAGATAAGTTATCAATTAATCATTCAATATGTCTATGTGTTGTTTGATTCTATCTTATGCTTGTCTTTTGTTTAACATGTTAGGCTAATTTTATCTTGTGTTTGCTTAGATCTAATGAAACCTAGCTATTGATTATTGGTTGTTAGTGTGTTGTTAGTTGTATTGGATGATTGTTTATCTATGTTAGGCTTAAGAAAACTGGCTAACTTCCTATTCGGTAACTTGCTTGAACGTCTTAAGAAACATGAACCAAACGCGTACTAAAGGTTTTTATGGTTGTATTTAATGCACAAGCGAATTCTAGTGATCCCATGTTAGGAGCTTCCTAGCCGGCTCGACATAGGAGTGAAGTAGGAGCTTGTAGAGTTGGGGAAGTAAGTACGCCACCCCACGAATGGTATTAAGGAATACACCCGTCATCCACGCAACTAATACACACTAATTAACCGGTAAAAGATAGTTAGGGAGTAAGGAAATCTAAGTAAACACATTTCTCTACACATAAGTTTCTCACCACATTTCATTTGTGTTATTTTATTTTATTGCATTTGTAGTAATTTTGGGTTAGTTGACTAGCAACTAATTCCGCCCACTCCTTCAAAACCGAGATTTTACTTGCTTTCATAAAAATATAAAAACATAAAAAGAATCTTCCTCAACCCTTAGACCTAATTAGAGTAGCCTTTCATACCTAACGAACACTATTCCCTGTGGAGAACGATCAATCCCCCGTACTTACCACTACACTATACTACATCGGTCAGGTACACTGCCTGGTGGGGTTGTAAGCCTCTTGGGATCCCTCGAGAGGTAAAACCTGTTGTAAGGTTACAAAACCACGCACATCATCCACACACCATTGAGATTCAAGCCGTGGATTTTTCGCGAGGCCTTGTTCACATTAATGATACCATGGAAAAATGATGAATTTTCATCCCTGAATTTTATCCATTTAACCCGATCATTTTGATGGAGGTCCTTCACCCTTGCCAGCTCCAACTTTCTAAGTTTAGTTCTGAAATCCACCCTTAATCGCTTTTCCGAATCACTGAGAGTAGCCGACTCAGCCATTAGTTCAATCGTTTCCACAGCCTTTTCAAGAACAATCCGTTGTTTGTCTTCTAAAACATTTACCATTTTTCTCCAGATTCTGATGTCAAGCTTTATATCCTTAAGAATAGTGGCCAAATACCTGTCCGCCTCCCCAATAATCAGGCCACTTCCAATCCTGGTGGTAACAATATTCGCCAGCTCCACCGAATCAACCCATGAGTTAAAGAATCTGAACGGAGTAGGCCCGAAATCAGAATTGAGACAGGAAAGAGTAACCGGGCAATGATCCGAGAGACCCCGACTAAGGACCTCCAACTTTGCATTCGGCCAACAACTCAGAAAACGATCACAAACAAAGATCCTGTCCAACTTACTGAACTTAACTTCGACATTAACAGAGATAAACGTAAACCTCCCCCCAGTCATCCGATATTCCAGCCAACCAACCCTGCTGAGGAAATCGTTATAGACAGCAGCTGCGTTCCCGTCAAACATGGAGTTCAATCTTTCTTCTTTGGCCCTCACCTCATTGAAATCCCCCATCGCCACCCATATCCCGTCCAAACTATAACTGATACTTTCCAATCTGTCCCATAGTCGTCTCCTAGCAGGAGCATCATTTGGGGCATGTATATTTAGCACATTGATTTTCCCCTGCATACCTTTAATAACACCTGACACCAGAATAAAATGATGATCAGAGAAGGAGGAATCCAAAGTAAACAAACTCGGATCCCAGAAACAAGACCAGAAAGAGGACGGGACAGAATCCATATGTGTCTCTTGGAGACATAAAAAAGAGATTTTTGCCTCCTTTTTAAGCCTGCGAATCCAACTTGGCTTATCCGAACCGGACACCCCCTTGAATTTAGTGTCATAAAATTCATGGTGACACAATCAACTCCATATCCCCCTTAACCAGCTTCCTAACCTGATTATCGAAACCTTCCACTTCGATGCCCAATCCTTCCCCGTAATTCATGGTTTCCTCAACCTCCTTTTCCAGACAATCAACATCATCTTCATCCTCATACCCCGGGACTGGATCTTGGATCTCAGCATAATTCTCCACACTCTCCCCACCCATCAACTGATTAGGGTCGTCATCAATGTTACCCTTAGCCCTCAAGCGCTTTTCAGCATCACGTCTAATAAGATCCTCCAGGCTGAAAGGATCCGAGTCGGCCGGATTGTTAAGATCAGGAGTTAGTTTCCAACAATTAAACACTACGTCTCTATTCGGTGTTCTTTCATTTGAAAGGTTTGCTGTAGCATGGGGCTTCTTAATTATAGGCAAACTTCCTTTTTATGTTTTCTTAGATGAGCGATGTGAGATAGGAACGCAAATAACTTTTCACATGCATTACTTATTTCATCATTTCATGCTACTAGATTTTATACTTAATAATTTGTCTCGTATAATCACTTTTATTTTGTTAAAGATTAATGTGTTTTATTATAACATGCTTGAAAAATATAAATCCAACTCATTATTTGCGTAAGATTAACTTATAGACCGTTATTAGATATAAATGTTATACAGTAATATACTAACGAAACAAAATAGCATGTATGTTTACACGAATCTTAGTGTTTGATCTAAAATATAAGTTATCCGGTTTTGTATCTGATCCGACCGGTCGACCCGGTTGAACAATCGAGCCGGTAGAGCAGCCGGTTCGACGGCCGGTTCGGTATATCAAAACCTTGAGTGTCAAAACTTGTGGGGTTGTGCTTGTCTTAATTTGACCACAATAATGACGAAACTAAGGGTGGGCTTTTTGGAGGTTTCGGGACAACCATGGTTTTTTGCGACGTAGTTTTAAATTTTGTAAAAATTCTCAATTACTCGGAAATGCACCTGCTTCCTAAAAAAACGTGTTTATAGACTCATTTTTAGTTTTGGTTCCGTCTCTAACCACATATGTTTTTTAACAATGTTTATACTATATTGTTAGTTTGTTAGGATGTGATTTGGGGAAAGCTAAAACGAAACCAAAGACTACACATGTTGTAGACTTATACTTTTCTTATATGATAATATTGTATGTGCTGGAAAACTATATTTTTGACGGAAGAAGAGAGCTTAGTGGAAATACATTTGGTTTGGCTTATGAATTGCCGGTTTCGAAAATGGTAGATAAATTATTTCGAGAAAGTGCATCAATTGTAAACAAAGTTGCGGCCTTTCTTATCCACTTGGAGTAAACACAACATAAATGGAGTTCTAATAAAAGATCTAAACATGAATGAGACATGTAGCCGATGGAAAAGTAGAAAAGAAAACAACTTCGGTTACTTAACCATTTGTTTTTGTAAATACCTATAAAGTTACAATAAGATACATATAAAGTCACAAAAAATCATTTTCATTTCTTATTGGCTTTAGCTCTTGCTGATTTGCTGTTGGTATTATCCGGAATAGTTGCTTAGAGTCTCAAAGTGCAAGTAACTTGAATAGCTCGATCCCATTTGCTTCCACTGTTTTGTTTATATCACCTTCAAAATCCCCCCTCCATCAGAAAGTACGCAACATTATTACTCCCACAAAAAATTGGAAATGGCACCATGTATTGTATTGTTGGATTTGCAATATATAAATTTATCCAGTTGAAATTATAGAAATACGCCAAAAATAGAAATTTAGAAAACTATGTTTACCAGGAAGATCTTCAGGACTTTCAATTTTCCTAATCCACACTTGGGTGCTACATGTTTCAACAACTCAACGTCATATGGATCTCGTATGTAAACCTGGCGAAAATAGGTTGCTCGACCCAACAAACGTGTCACCTAAGATATTGTTCACTTTCTATTAGAATATGCATGATATGTAAAATGGGTAAACTAACATTGGGGTGAAGAGGATGGGAGAAATCGATATAAAGATTTTCTAGTAAGTGTTTAAGGAGGTTTTTATAATGTTTGAATGATTGATTATTTTATTTACTGAATACAAGAGTATAAATAAAGGACTATACAACATGGAAAGAGAGAAATACACGAAGAAATTAACTATTCTAAATGTAGAGAATATACAACAATAAAGGTCCAGCAAAGATAAAGGAAACGGATGAGAGAGAGGCTAAAAATTAGGCCTTTGATTAGGCATTCCTTATACGCCCCCGCAAGATGGAGGATCCGTCGGAGACTCCAATCTTGGAGCGGTTCCGAAGGAAAGGTGCCCGTGATAATGGCTTTGTGAGCATATCTGCAAGTTGGTCTTGTGAGCTGATGTGAAGAACCCGTAAGCTGCCTGCCGAAACTTGTTCTCGTACAAAGTGATAGTCAAGTGCTACATGCTTCATTCGTAAGTGATAAACTGGATTTTAGCACAGATATATGTTGCACCTATGTTGTCACAGAATAGTGATGGCGGTTTGGTGATGGTGATACCAAGTTCAAGTAGCAAATTTTTGGTCCATGTAAGTTCAGCTGAGGCATTCGCTAAGGCTTTGTATTCGGCTTCTGTGGAGGAGCGAGAGACTGACTTTTGGCGAGCAGACTTCCACGAGATAATGTTTTTGCCAAGATAAATAATATATGCAGTGGTAGAGCGACCATCATCATGTATGCCACCCCAATCCGAATCGGAGAAGGCCGAGAGATCAAGAGAGGAGTTTCGGTTAAGGAAGAGACCATGGTGAATCGTACCCTTTAGGTAGCGAAGGACTCGTTTTAGAGATTGCCAGTGTTTTTGGCGTGGGTGATGCATAAATTGAGAGAGTTTGTTTATGGCAAAGGAAATGTCCGGCCTCGTGAAGGCAAGATATTGAAGTGACCCGATGAGTTTGCGATATGGTGTAGCATCAACAGCGGGTGAGGTGTCGGAAATGGATAGGACCTCGGTGGTCCCGAGAGGAGTAGAGACATCTTTTGCACCATCCATGTTGAATTGTTGGAGAATATCCTGGATGTATCGATGTTGTGATAGAAATAGACCAGTTGGTGTGGGAATCACTTCAACACCAAGAAAATGATGAAGCATAACAAGGTCTTTGTTGGAAAAATTTTGGCTTAAGGCATCAACAAAACAATTGAGGAAGGATGTGTTGTTACCGGAAAGGACAATTTCATCAACGTAGACCATGAAATAGCAAGTAACGTGTTAGTTTTGGTAGATGAAAAGGGAGGCATCGGCTAGAGATTTTCGAAAACCAAAGTCAAGGAGGAACTTGGCAAGCTCATTATACCAAGCTCGAGGAGCTTGCTTTAAGCCATAGAGCGATTTTTTGAGCTTGCATATGTGATGAGGGAATTGAGGATTGACATATCCTGGTGGTTGGGTCATGTAGACATCCTCGTGTAGAGTGCCATGCAAGAAGGCGTTGTTAACAGGACTGAATGTATTAAAGTAGTCCTTCCGTAGCGGCCAGTTTTTCGATAGAGCAATAGAAAGGATGGTACGAATGGTGATGGGTTTGGTAACAGGACTGAATGTATCAAAGTAGTCCTTCCCGTATTGTTGGTGAAAGCCTTTGGCCACGAGTCGGGCTTTATATTTTTTGATAGAGCCATCGGGTTTTCGTTTGATGCGGAAAACCCATTTACACCCAATTACAGTGTGGGAGTTGGAGGGGACAAGTTCCCATGTTTGGTTTTGGAGGAGTGCATTAAACTCCAAATCCATAGCGTGATGCCACTGTGGATCCTTAGATGCTTGAGTGTGAGTGGTGGGTTCAAGTGTGGGTGGTAATGGATGAAGGGTGGTGTGGTTTATAAGGTTGTGGTTGTAATATTTTGGGTTGGGTTTGCGAGAACGGTATGGATGATCCGGGGCAGGAGAAGAGGAATTGGTTGCTTCAGATGTGGTGTTAGATGGTGGAGAGTTTGTAGAGTGAGAGGGATTGGTGTCGGGTGGAACAGGTTGTGATGAGGATGAAATGGATGGATCGGTTGGGTTTGGTGTGGAGGCTGTAGTGGACGTTGGAGTAGAAGAAGGTGATGGGGTGGTGGTGGGTGTAGTTGAGTGAGAGGTCGTGGAAGTGGAGTCCGTCTGGATGGGAGAGGATAGCGGGTTAGGTGGTTGAGTGGTGGGATGTGAGGAACGGGCCGTGGGAGTTGGAATGGTTTGAGGGAGTTGTTGGGCCGTGGGAGGTGGATTAGGCTGAGGAGAGGATTGATGAGTGGAGGAATATGTAGGTGGTCCAAGAAATATATCGGGTGTAGGTAGCGAGGTGATTGAAGAACCGTGTGAGAAGAAAGGAAAAATGTGGTCGATAAATTCCACGTGACGGGAGTGATAGAGGCGATGAGTTAGAGGATCGTAACATTTGTAGGCGGATTTAGACGAAGAGTATCCAAGGAAGATGCACTTCGTCGAACGAGGGTGAATTTCAGACTTAACATACGGACGAAGCCAAGGAAAGCATAGGCACCCAAAGGGTTTTAGTTTGGTGTATGTAGGTGGAGTGTTATATAATTTTTCGAATGGTGATTTGAAGTCTAAAATTTTGGTTGGTAACCGGTTAATGAGATGAACCGCCGTTTGAAATGCATGAGACCAAAAGTGAGTTGGTAAGTTGGCATGATGCAGTAGTGATAACCCGGTTTCAAAAATGTGTCGATGTCGACGTTCCGCCACTCCGTTTTGTTCCGGTGTGTGTGGAGGAGTGGTGAAGTGAGAAATGCCATTTTGTTGAAGGTAGGGAATGAGACCAACATATTCTCCCCCATTGTCCGAGAAAAGAGAGATGAAGGGAGTTTGAAAAAACTTTTCAACAAGGGTTTTAAAAATCAGAAATAATGTGGATACATCCGATTTTCTTTTAATGGGGTAAAGCCAAGTGTATTTGGAGAAAAAATCAACAAAGATGACATAATATTGATATCCATCATTAGAAATTTTGATTGGTCCCCAAACATCGGAGTAGACAAGTTCAAGTGGTTTAGACACTTTAAATGAATTTTCTCCAAAAGGTAGTTTATGACTTTTATTCAAAGAACAAGCATCACAATGAAAAAAAATTATTTGAGACATTATTGTAATCAAGTCCTAAACTATTTAGTAAACGCTTGAGGACTTTGATAGACGGGTGTCCAAGTTTATGATGCCATGAGAGAAGCGAGCCGGAATTCTTGGTACTTGAGTTGAATTGCAAACGAGGATGAGTAGGAGATGCATAGTAGACATCGTTAATGTTTACCCCCCGCATGAGTCGCGCCCCCGTGCGAAGGTCCTTGAGAAAAAAATGAAAAGGAAAAAATTCAACAGAAACTTGGTTAGTCTTGCAAAGTTTAGCAACCGAGATGAGATGATTACGCAAACGCGGAACAAGCAAGACATTAGATAAATTTAAAGAGTGGGATAGAGTTGGAATCGATGCATGGCCGATGTGAGAAATGGAAAGGGTAGTACCATTGCCGAGGACGCTCTCATTGGGTCCTCCATATTCGGATAGGTTGTGCAAAAATGCCCTGTCGGATGTGGCATGGTCAGAAGCTCCACTATCAAACATTAGCGAAGATGCATGCTGCGGGGAGTTTGCCATGGAGACGTTGACGGTCGGGTTTGGTGGTGCTTGAGCCAAAGCAAGATTATTGTTTTCCAAGAACCGTGCAAACTTTCGGCAATCCTTTGTCTCGTGACCTGGAATATTACAAATTTGACAGAGAAAATTGTTATGATTAGTTCTAAAGTGTGACAATTGGCCATTGTTCCCATTATTATTGTTTCGTGGGCCAAAGGTACTGGGCCTGGATTGGTTTCTGGTGGTTGTATTGGGCCTATGAGAGCTGCGGCCTGCTTGAGATTGAGTGTGGTTATTCCTTTGCGTGAAATTAACATTGGTTATTGGCTCAATAGGTTTAGCCTCCAACAAAGACCTCTCATGATCAACTAGCTTTTCATAGAGATCAGAGAAGGCAATGGTAGTGTTCATAGTCTTTAGGGCAGCCGCAAAGTCTTTGTACTCGTCACCCAGGTGAGCAAGGATGTGTACTGTAAGGTCGTCATCATTGATTGGTTTCTGTGCCAGGGCTAATTCATCAGCAATAGCCTTCATCTCGTGGAGATAATCAGCAACGGGTCGGCTTCCTTTGTTGGTTGTGGCGAGTTTGGTGCGCAAGGATATGATTCTTGACCGGGAGACACTCGCGTAGCTTTCGGTGAGACGGGCGAAGCGTTGGCGGGATGTTTCGGCAGAGGAAACAAGTGGCTGGATGGTGTCGGAGCAGCTTCCAAGCAACGCGCCAAGGAGCACCTGATCCTGGCGGTACCAAATACGGTATGCAGGGTTGGGTTTTCCATCCATGATTTTCGGTGGTGGTTCGGTTTTACCATCCACAAACTGTTCGAGTTTGAGTCCGGTGAGGGTCGAGAGGACCTGCTTGCGCCAAGAGGGGAAGTTGTTTGTGGTTAGTTTGATGGGAAAATTGGTGGCGGTGGAGAGTTGAGTGACAGTGGTAGGGTTGGCCATTTGCGGGATCGAAAAAAAATTCAGGGGAGTTTAGAGGGCTCTTGATACCATATAATGTTTGAATGATTGATTATTTTATTTATTGAATACAAGAGTATAAATAGAGGACTATACAACATGGAAAGAGAGAAATACACGGAGAAATTAACTATTCTAAATGTAGAGAATATACAACAATAAAGGGCCAGCAAAGATGAAGGAAACGGATGAGGGAGATGCTAAAAATTAGGCCTTTGATTAGGCATTCCTTATAGTTTTTTGTCAAGAAGAAGCTCAGATAATGGTTTCCTCATGACATAACTTCTCCGCGCAAGCATAATTGAGAACATTTATACCAATTTCTTCCACTCTCCTTACTCCAATATTAATATGTCCATTTGGTGTATCTTGGATAGCCTAAATAGAAAAATGAATAATGTCTCAGTGATCGAGACAGAATATTCATGCCTTGGCTCAGAAATTGTGTTGGCTACAAAACACGGTTGCATTTTATGCCTTCCAGTTTTTGCCATGCCAAAATTAAGATGCACCGGGTAACCAAATCATCATAGCCAAGCAATTATTATCCAAATTAGATATACGAGAGAATCCCATTAAATTTATGGAAAATTGTATTACCTTAGACTAATGGTTTATGCTTTAAAGTATTGTTGGTAGCATTAAAATAAAACAAAAACAATAAATAACATACCTCAACAAATCCGTTAACTTCATAACGAAAACCCTCCTTCAAACGTCATACGAACACTTTATATCGATTTCTTCCATCCTCCTCACCCGATCATTATTATATCCAGTTGACATTTCTTGTATGGGCTGAATACAAAAGAGAATAATGTATTAATAATTTTATCAAGAATATTTACGGTTCGGCACAAATACCGTAATGGGTACAAATCACAGTTGCATTTTAATTTTGCCACGCCAAAATTAAGACTAAAACATAGCCACGGAAACTACCGTTAAAATTATATTTACAAAAACAACGCATGAAATATGCAGAAACTGTATTACTTTTAGACTAACGCGGGATAATGTAAATTATTCCACTTCAAAATAAAATCTGCACCTGTGCTGCATCCAATATGTATGTTGAAAACTTTTGGGCTCAAGTATCGTAGTGGCTGCAAAACACAGTTACAGTTTATGCCACTTAGTTTTTGCGACACCAAAATCTCAAATCACCAGAGCCATCCCCGCTTGGAATCTTTGGAGAAGGTGGTCTGAACAGACTGCCTGGAGAACTGGAAATTTATGATTCGTAGGGGATCGAGATGTACAGGTCATTTGCACCTAGATACTCCAAGCAGTGATTTCAGATTTACCAGAACAAAGAAGATCCTTATTTTCTTCCATAATGACATCATCTTAGGAACCAAAAGCCTTGTCATCGTGGAAGAAAATAAAGATCCTTTTTTGTTCGGTTAAATTTAGAATAACTGCTTGGAGTATCTAGATGCAAGTGACCTGCAGAGCTTGATCCCATTCTAGTCATACATTAACAGTTCTTCCACTATTTTGTTCAAATCGCCTTCATTACCCCGCTACATCGCTGCTCCTACAAAATCATAAATTGCTAATCCAGTTTCGGCGTCAGGCTTTTTTTTTTTTTTCTTTTCTTTTTTTTTTTTTTTCTTTTTTTAAGGAATCAAAGTAAATCAACGACTTTCTAAAAAAATTGCAATAGCAAATATTATGACATATTTTAAAATACTATAAATTTCTATCAACGAAACACATGAAGGTATTTTTAAATTGTGAAATTTTAAATCATCAAAAATTGAAGTTTCTCAGAATTTGAAATTCAAGAATTTCTAATTCTCGAAACAAACGCCACCTAATAGTTTGATTCTATTTCACCTCCAAATCTTTGGTTCCATGCCATAATACACAACAATAATCATTTTGATGTCAATAATATCCAACATGTCAATATGAACAGATAGTGATGGAGATAGGGTGGGTCCCCGACGTTTCGGAACACTCACGAATATTTACGACGTAGTGTTAATTGTTTAAAAAACTCTAAAATTTTGGGACATGCACCTAGTCCAAAATTATGTGTTTATAATCTTATCTGGTTTTTGTAAATGCATCTGGTCATGTTTTATTCTAGTTCTGTCCGTGGTCATAAGGAGTGTAACATGCCAAAATTTTAAAAAAGATATAAGGATGTATTGAATAGTTAAATGCGATAAACGGTAGAATGATATAAATATAAGGTTAACTACGTTACTACATGGGATTTAAGATGCAAAGGATATTAACGAGATAGGATTTGTCTTATAATGCAGTTTTTCCGTACGGACTATATAGCAATCTGTAAAATTCCCCAGTAATTTGTACATGCTAATCAAGTATTAAATTCTAATACAGTTTAGTTAACCATTTTTATGGGCAAAATTTAAAATTTTGTTAACACATTACAAACACATTGGAACGAGCTCACACACGGACCACAACGAATCCAACACACTCCTTATAAACCAAATGGATCACCATACTATTCCTGGCCCAAGCTTTTGGCCTGGTACTTGTAACACCCCCTAATTTGTTTAGTGGCAGCGGAAAAGTAATTAGGGTGTTACGGTGAGGATCGAGTTAAAATTTCAGAAAAATGGTCCAGAATAGGCGTTTTGAAAGTTATATGTCATTCGAAATAATAGTTTTGTTATAAAAGGAAAATATCTGATTTGAAAATCCCACAAAAGTGTGGTAATTTGGAAAGAATGACATATTTGATTTTACACCAGTTTATTTATCAGAGTATAAGATGCCCGCTCCGTGTCTTGTCCTGCTCCGTTAATTACCTGAGATAAACATGCTTAAAACGTCAACACAATGGTTGGTGAGTTCGTGGAGTTTGATAGAAAATAACTTTCTTTCAATGAATTTAAAAGGTGTATAGTGATTGTCGAAATAAATACTAGTTCTTCATGAAATAAATAACAAGTTGTGTTAAATAAAAATCCACAAGCAAATCATGTATGATTTCCAAAATCATAAGTTTCAAGTTCTAAATGAAAATGAGCTACGTTGTTATATGCTCGAAATGATGTGTTGGGTCAACTTTTTGGAGTAACAATATACCAAGCAATTTGGGTTGTCCTTTGTAGAATAATTAAATCACATATGATAGCAACTAAGGTTCAAGTACATAATTCATAATCATAACACATAGTGAAAATATTAATCTAGTGTCTGAAATCTATCAGTGTAAAATGGTGTTTACTAAATATAGTTGTATCCTAATATATATATGAAACATTCATATATTCATAAAGTTATATTGCCCTAAGCCTCATGACACGCAAAACGTTAACAGAGTACCGTAAAACGGCAGTGTCCTATCAGGGTTACTGATGGGTGTTTTTAGCCCTCATGTAATAGGTGATTTGCCAATTCCTATTTTCTCAAATATAGTGCATCGCGACTAAATACGACTAACCATGTAGGCATTTCGTCCAAGTATTTAGTGGGATAGGTCGTCAGCCTCTAACAGGTTTCGAAGCTGTTCACTATATTCGTGCTCACCGCAGTGATTAATGGCTCATGATCGAGGGACTTTATGGCAATAAAGTAAACTTAGGCAATATAGGTCTCAGGGTTCATAAAATATGCGTATTCTGGTCTTGGCAATTATTTCCAGTTGAAATGTAGAAATATCATAGTAAAGTAACAGTACATTCATTTGTTATATGAATGCATACAATAAGTCTTAGTATCATGTTACATCAAGTAGTTTAAAAATGTTATCTTTCGAATTCAGTGTTTAAGCTAAGCAAGCAATTTGCACATATAACCAACATATATTCCTCTCAAGAGTGATTCAAACATGTAAAGCATAGTTAATAATTTCGAGTAAATTATGAGAGTTTTCAGAGTATAAGAATATACTTAAAACAGTTAAAGCATGTATCTCCCCAAAAAGAGTTATTAAAACAAGTGTTAAAAGTAGGGGCCAGGACTCACGGTAAGTCATAATAGTTTTCAAAGTGCTCATAGAAGTATTGTATTGCAAACAAATCATATAGTTGATAAATGAGTAAAATATTTCGAAGCATGTATCTCCCCCAAAAAGTATAAATCAAGTATTAAAATAGGAGGGGCCACGACTCACCTTAGCCACAGCAAAGCAAAGATCACACTGACACGACTGGCATCTAGAGCTTATCACAACGTTCTCAAAACATACGGCCGAGGGTACACGGAGGTACAAGCACGGCGATACACAACGGTCTAGGATCGGCACAACCTAATACGTATACGGTTATCTCAAAATACGTCTCGCAAAAGTAATAAAGTCTATAAAAGACAATGTGTCGTAGTTTTCGTGGATTACTCAGTTTTCAAAACTTATCAAAAGCTTAGTTTCAACGTTTCGTGTGGTGTGGTAAAATAACCTAGACTCGACAGACAACTCACGCCAAAAGGAATAAACAACGACATGGTCGAGGGAATACTAACGAGGGCTCAACCCAAAGAAGACAAACTCTAGAAGTTAACGACAAATAAACACCTTAAGCAAATAAGTCAGTTTGTACGTTTCGACATTTACCCCGTTATCCCAAATAGTTTGTATAAAATATAAATGTTTTATAATAAAACTAATAAGCTTAACTAATAAAATTAGTTTCCCTCAAGTCGTTGAGACTTGGTTTAATCAAAACTGGAATTACGATATTTAATAAGTTTATGTCTCGTTATCGTTCGTGTCGATATTAGTTTTAGTTTTATTGAGGATTTTGGGTTCGTTTCGTGTTTAATATATTAAGTTCATCTTGAAGTTAATATATTATACCGTCTCGAGTCAAAATGTTCAATAAGCTCACTATCTAATATCGTAAGTCCGATAATGATTCACAATTGTCCAAACGTCCAAGTATAATAAACAAAGTCCGTATTCAGATCAATGTCACAATTTCCAAGTATAATCCGAAACGTACGTCTATTAAAGTTAAAACGTTACTCCGACAACAAGTTAAATTAATTCTTGGAACCCACAATGTTTTAATTCAACTCCTCTTAAACTTCAAGTCCAACACCAATTATAACCAAAGCCATTTATGGGCTTTGAGCCCATGTCACAAACCAAAGGTACCCAATGTGGGCTATTAAGCCCATTATTCAACCCAATTCAATACAAACACAACCACAGCCCAAAAAAATACAAAATCAAACGCACCCTAAATGGTTTCTTGTTTCCGAATACAACACAGGCACAAACCAAGATAGTAAACTTGTTCATAACTATTCGAGACCAAGACTCGACTCGCTACTAGACCAATATTCGACACCCACAACCTATTAAGCTCACAAGATTGACATTAAGTCCAACTAAGCCACAATCCTCAAAAATAAGCACTCAACTCCATGACCCACTCGGGTCAACTCGACCCGAGACCAAAACGCAAGCATAACGCACCCTCTTGGGTGTACTAGTGAACCGAACAACACCAACAATAAGAATAACAACCATAATACTAATA
Source organism: Artemisia tridentata subsp. tridentata (assembly GCA_021014915.2). Lineage (NCBI taxonomy): Eukaryota > Viridiplantae > Streptophyta > Magnoliopsida > Asterales > Asteraceae > Artemisia > Artemisia tridentata. Next base: position 244,860,367 of record CP139501.1, read on the forward strand.
TTATTGCCGAGACCCTAGCGGTCTCGGCCTCAACCTGAAACGAAACCAAATGGGCCCTCAGGTTTGACCCGACTCGGTTTAAATACAACTCGACAAACACCACTTTATCAATACTTTAACCACACGAATTTTAGTATCCAAAACAAGTTTATATACGGTTTTAATAACAAAAACTAATAACTTCAAAATCTCACCGAGTCGAATGAGTTGACTCGGTGAGTCAACTGAGTCGCGGCCGAGTCACAAGAAAAACAAACGAGTCCACACAAGTTTATATCAAAAATGTTTTAAACCTCATTTCATAGTCCAAAGTTAACTTATCTTGGTTTAAACTTGTTTCGAATCCACGAACACAAAAACAACACCAAAATAAATCGGTAATAATAATAATAATAAAAATATAACGACGGGATTCTCAGTTTTACCATGACGAGAAGGAGAAGAACAAGGTGGTGGAGATGGCGACTGTGGTGGTGCTGCTACGGCGGCTGTGGTGGCTGGAAAACTCGAACCCAAACGAACCAAACAAATACCCGAAATAAAATATATACCATCGATCTATACGTTGTTACCTCCAACTTGTGTTGCCGGAAAAATCATAGCTACCGAAAATAAAGAGAATAGATGAGGGTGGATTCCTTGGCGCGTGAAGTATAGGGAAATGATGAGGAGATTAAGGAGATTAAAATGGTGGTGGTGAGATGGGGTGAGCGGCGGTGACGGCTCAGATGGCCGGAGTTGGCGCCGGAAAATAGAGAGGAGAGAGAGGTGAGTAGTGTGTGTAGAAGGTGATAGGTTAGGTATAATATAGAGGAAATGTCACACGTTTTTCTTGACTTGCAAAGTCTTCACCCTCTATTATTGTTAGTTACTGTTAGATGGCAGAGGTTGAGGGGCCATGCTAACATGTTTTCTGACATGAAAATATCTTAGAGATATTTCACAAGGTTGGTAACGCTTATCTCTTGTTTTCCAATTATATATGGGTCGACATGTATTTTAAATATGTGAAAAAGTGAGCTTTACGAGTAGCCTTCCTAAGTTCGGTCCTTACTGTCTTTTTAAACATCACATAATGCTAATATGTTCGTTAGGAAGTCGTAGGAAAATGCGTGAATTAAAACGGTCGTGTTTTATGGTTTTTGTATATAACGGTTTTAGTGAAATGGGACAATCAAATGGGCTTTGAAATTCATAGCAAAATGCGACCTGTAAATCTGGAACTTGGCCTGTTCATAGTCTAGTGGGTGGTGAGCTAGGCGGTGCAAAAACATTTGTGAGTTGTGTTTAAAAATTGGAAAATCTAGGCCTGTTTTGGAGGGTGTGGGAAGGTCGAACTATGCATGAAATAACAAAAGGAAAGTGATTTGGGAGTTGGGCCTGGACGTGTGATGATGGGCTTGGCAGGAAAGGGTCCGGTTGGGTTGTAGCTTGGTTAAATTTACTTTGTGTAATGAAATGTTACTTAGTGTAACTTTATAATTAGTGTATTAATATAGATTGTAAATAAGTAGGAATTATAATAATTAGTGTAAATGGTGATTTGTGAAATGGTTATGTTTCGAAATACGTGTCGAGAGCTAGTGTCGTTATTCGTTAATTGTTGTGATGTCGTGTTGTGGTGAAAATAATATAACAAGAAATTTTTTTAAATTCCCCCGAAAAATGGGATTTATTAGACGGTCACATCAGATTATTATTAATTAATGAGGTTTATTATGATGGATTTTCGTGGGATCCTACAGTACTATTCAAAAGCCCAACCCAACATTTTAAGTTTTATACTTCTTATATATCACCCGATCGAACACCCTTTTACTTGGCCCCATTTTCTTTTGATTTCGACACACAAGATATGCAACATTTTGAATCATTCGAATCCTCACCCACCAAATAATCAGTATGTCAAAGTCTCACCCTCTCATTCAAACATTTGATCCCCAAACGAGGCAAAGTGAATGCTACTCGCGACATGTACAAGTTTACTTAATATTTGTCCATTTTATCAAAACCGATCAAAACTAATTTTCCCCTAAGTCTTTTAATTTTCTCTAGTCACATATGAGTATATAACTTTGCTCCTCATCATCCCTCACTTTTGGTCACGTTAAAATATCACTTGGACCCCTATATATGTCGTACGAGATATATATAACACACAAGTTGTGTTATATCCATAACCACACACAAACCCCCACTCCTAAGCATTTATGTACTCAAGTTTATTCCTCTTATCAACTGCCAAACATCTAATCAACTCAAGTGGCATGAATATTAAACTCATAAACTCGACTAAGATACATGTATATATACGTATGGATACACTTACATTTAATCCCCATTCACACACAAGTATTTTCTCACTATTCTCTCAAGTATTCTCCGTTGTCGAGAGCCTTAAAGAACCAGAAGCATTTCTCCCTCTTGTCGAGCCAATTCCAAGTCACAAGCACTTGTTCTCGGATCATTGGTGACCATTTTTACGAGATACACCCATATTCCCCATGTTCTAGTCCATTTGAACGTGTACTCACCACCTTAAAAGGTGTTGTAAGTCTTTACAACTCATTTTCCATACCTTCCTACGATTTTTATCATCTCATGCATCGTACTATATTTCTTTCAAACGTATATTCATTGTTATACATTTATACGCTTTCTTTTTATTTATTTTTACGTATTATGCAATGACCTCCTTCATGGATGGCTAGTAACTCGTGTTTTACATTTATTCGACACTTACATATTCGTTTTATAGCTTTTCGAACCTCATTTTATTTATATGTCGAATCGCATATTTCATATAACACATATATGTCACATTTGATAATTTGAACCATGTAATAATCGACTAAGAAAATGCCATATAAATTCGGATTCATGTACACACCATATCATTTTTATTACTCAACTCGATTCTTTACAAGACCACCTAATAAGTTTTTGTTATAAGTTTCCCTTAATAAGCTCACAAAAGTCCTTGTATAATGTCAAACCTATCGCTACTTGGAACTGTGTATAATTCACCCTTTTTATCGATTAGGCTAGTTAGCCCAATAAGCAGTTTATAAGCTATAGCGATAAGCTGTTGGTATATACTAATTTGTATTATTTTTAAGCTCATTAAATAAGCCCAAACTCAGGCCCAATTTTTTCTAAAACCCATCGAATCGAAATTTGTTAATGGGCTTTGCTTTTTAAATCGTTAAAGCCCAATAAGCTTAAAAATAAGCACTTTGGCTAATAAGCTGTTGATATTGAGAGGATGTAATACACTTTGAGGATGTTAGTCCTTTATAACGTGTGTATGGGATACTTTGAGTGAATATGATTAAGTATGCGGAATCTACTTAACCATACTTAAAATAATATTAGTTTGTGGATAATGGAACAGTAATGCTTTTGTGATGAACAATGAACACAGAAAGTATATCACCAAACGATTCAATATTATTGAGAATAATACGAGTGATCTTCACTATCACTAGGGTTACAAAACCTTGAATCTCTATATGAAAGATAACTATTTCTGTTATGTTTTATACACTCTTAATCTCACACTCTCGCTCACTTAATATCTAAGCTAAGATTTCCTTTTTATAGTCCAAAGGAGATCTTTACAATATTGTCAAGTCTTGTCAACTACTTGCTTGTTGAGTGTGTCAGTAGCAAAGATACAACATGTTCTGTGTTTACAACTTGTTGACTGATTACTTATCTAAGATATTATCTACCGTATATATTTGACTTTTATACACAAAATATCTTTTTCATACTTATCCTTTTAGCAGTAGTATACACGATAGTTATCCATTCAGCAGTAGTATGAGTCACTCCAACAGCAGTATCTGATACACTAGCAGTAGTACTCTTGCGGCAGTAGAATCTCCAACACTAGCAGTAGTATTGAATATACTGGCAGTAGTATAGACACTTAGAATATTTTCCTTTATGCACCAGCAGTACCTTCTTTGCACTAGCAGTACTAACTTAGCAGTTAGTACTGTTAGAGTATTTTCCTTAGCAGTACTAATCTTGTGAACATTTAATTTCCAACACTAATCTTCAGAACATTTAATTCCCAACAGATATTGACTAAAATAAGCTTTATAAAGTTGGTAAAACTCTCGAAATACTTTTCACACTTTTTTTGTAAATTTTGGACTAAGTTTGCAAAACATATTTCATTTCGGGTTAAATATGCCAAGTTTGCATAAATATGTTCTAAACCGTTAAATTAGTAACCTAAGGGTGGGAATTGTTAAAACAGTAAACAGGAAGCTAAATATGTCATTTTGGAAACTTTTGGACTAAAAATGCAATATATAACTAACCAAGGACTAACGGTGCAAAACTAACACCGTTAGGGTACAAAGTGTAAAATTGGTATAAGTAAAAGGACCAAATTGTAACTTTAATTCATATTCATTTCTATTGCATATCTTACAGTTTCCAACTCACTCACGTGCATTTTTCCATTTCGTTCAACATATTTAATACATAACGTTTATATTTATATATAACGGATTTTAACGAATAACTTAACGTTTTCGTTCAACCACTTTCGAGGAAATGATAATCATGAATTCAATAACATCAAAACATGACAATATTATATATATAATATTATTTTTGAACTTTAAGCATTTTAAGCATATCACACACCAAATCGTTATGCGTTACTTGTTTTCACAATCACTATCCATATTAAGTCAAATTCTCAGACTTCACTATTATCCAGGTCGTGTGTTGGAGCCATTCCCGTAATTTCACTTGATTACACATTTTAACCTTGCCAGTTACACACAAGGTGAGTCATAGCCCCACTTTTACTTATTTAACAAGTTTACACTCTATGGGGGAGATACATGCTACAAACTATAACACAAGTATTTTCAAGTATTTTTGTATGCTTCACCAGATTTGATATTGCCTAAGTTACTCTATTGCCAAAAGCCTCTCACATCATGAACCATTAATCACTTGCGAGTGAACGCGAATATAGTGAATAGATATATTGGAGGCTGACTGCCTATTCCACTAATGCCTTGACAGATAGCATTAGTTGCTAGTCGGATTAGTCGCAATGCACTATATTTGAAGGAAATAGGCAATGGCAAAACACCTATTACACGAGGGCCCCACACCGGTTACTACACTGTTAACGTTTGCGTGTCATGAGACTTAGGGCAATATACACAACTGCAATATCACCATTTCAAACATGATTGTAATACACAGGCAATCACAACTTGTGTTCCAAACTCATTATTATTACAAACTCTATGATTTCACTCAACAATTTTGTTGACTTTTAGCATGTTTATCTCAGATAATTAGCGGAGCAGACAAGGCACGGAGTAGGCACTTAAACTCAGGGTTTTTATGTGGTGTAAACTAAAATATGTCATTTATTCTCAAACTACTACACCCTTTTATGGGATGTTTCAACTTTGATATTTTCACTTTTGTACTTCAACTATTATTTGAATGACAAATACTTTCAAAACGCTTCTTTTTGAGCCATTTTCTATGCTTATGACAAATATCCTTCCCGTAATACTCCGATTAGTCTTCCGTTGTTAACTTATAATTTAAGGGGTGTTACAACTCATCAAAAGATAATACAGGGATTCATTCCCTAATAAAATACATGTTTTAAGGTGATTTCTTTTGGAGGGAATTAGATAATTAATCATATTATCAAGAATCAAAAGGGGATAATAATCAAGAAGGCTTTGGAGTAATTATGTGAAGTTGAAAGAAGTTTCAAGTGTCTTAAACTAGTTTTCCATCAAGGTAAGTGATTAAATTATTTAATCTAGTTGATTGTTCGTGTAAGATGAGTTGGGAATTTTATGTTGGTTAAGTATAATTATTATTGAGTAAATTGCAGAAATCGTCCTTGTGGTTTGCCAAAATTGCATGTATCATCCCTGGTTTTCAATAATTGCAGGCGGCCTCCCTGTAGGAAAACTTTTTGTTCATTTTAGTCCCTGCGACTAACGACCGTTAGTCCCTCTCAGTTAGTTGATACTTTTTTAAGGGCATTTCTGTCTCTTCCAGTGTGGTCCCAATTGACTCCCCAAGAACCCCCTTAATCTTTAAGGCATATAGGGCTATGTCTCGATCTTAATATTTCGCTTGAATTGAGTTGGAACATAAATGAGATTTAACTTTTCACGACACACCGATAACATACTTTTTTTTATTCTTTCAATCTAAGATACTTTTATTTTATGAGCTCGCATTATGAAATAAAAGAGTTGCATTGACCAACAGATCATCCTGGTTGGTTCATATTTGTAAATTTCAGCCTAAGGACCAAATCTAAAATTTAATAACCCTTGCTATAAACACAGTACACAACACAACTATAGACCCAAATTGGGGATCTGAAGAAGTTAAAGATGTTCGGGTAAACAAAGGAGGCTCCGGAGAGAGAGATGTGGGTGTTTTTAAAGGGTAGTTGCCCCTCTCTTGCCAACACATCATCTTTTCAGATCTTGTTGAGCCCATGACTTTATCCCCAAATTATACATATATATATTTGTGGGGAGGTGCACTGTTACTAATGGTAGGTTTAGCAAAATACTTAAATCAATTTTTGTGGCTGTAAGGATAGGAAGTCACTGTAGAAACAACTTTTCATGCATTAAGAAATTAAAAAAAAAAAAAAATTGCCTAATCACACTGCAATTAGAGTTGTGTGGCTGTAATATCAGAAGGCTACTGTTGCAACAACTGTTCATGAGACTAATTATACATATATATTCCCTCCTAGGAGGAGTTGGTATCCCATCATATTTGCCCATTTCCATAAACCCAGAAGCTTCCATCCCAAATTGCTCCTCTCTAATGTCCCCTTTTCAGCCTTCCAAAAGAACGCAACATCAAAATCATTTGTCGAATTGAATTATCATCATCATCCCGATATTCCAGGTTGAATTGAAAGTTTATAGTTTTTTTTTAGCTTCTGAATGAAATCGAATAATTGTTTGATTTTATATTCACGTATAACAAAGAATATATTACTACTTCACATTATTTTTTCCTTTGTAAAAACAAATATGCTTATTATTTACATCTCAGATCTATTATAACCGCAAAACCTTGAAGTTGCTACTCACCCGTGGTGCAAACCGACGGTTAACGGTAAGTTTTAGTGTTTCTAATTTTGTTTAATTTTATTGCAAATAATCGGATCTTGCTATTTTGGATTAATTCCTTTGTGGGTTTTGATGGGTTTTCGATTTCCTGAAATGGGTCGATGCGATTTTTAACTTTCATTAACCAAATTGTGTTTTTATTGTAATTATTATTATATAAATAAATAAATAATTAGTAAAAAAAAAAAAAAAAAAGGTGTGATGTTTTTGGTTTGGATGATTTCTGTTAGGAGTAGAGATGGTAGGAATAGTTTAAGGTATGGTGATCATATGGATTTAGATACTGAGATTGAAGAAGGTGAAGCTTATTTTCAAAATAATGTTAATTATAATAATATTAATAATGGAAATTATGAGGATGATCATGACAATGAGTATGATGATGCAACAATTGATCTTGATGTTGCTTTATCTTATCTTGCAAGGAATTTGTTTTATTTCGATTGTTTTTTCACTTTTGGTTTTGAATTGTGTTGATTGTTTGGTAAAATAGTGTAGATGCTTATAAGAAGGTCTATAGTTTGATGTAATTATTATTTAGATTTGAAGATATATAATGTGCAGTTATTTTGACCTCGGTTATTCTTCCTATTCGTGCCTGTTAAATTCTTTTGTGTTGTGTAGATTTGCATGGTCAAATGCTTTGTCTCCGTGCGAAGGTGAAGGAAAGATTGAGCAACTGAGAAAATTATCAGGCATTTCTGAACTGCATTGAGCAGTGCTGTACAGATAATACTACATGACCACAACTGCAAGTGTAGGTAAATCTATGCCACTTTTGTCCCTGAGTGTTTCATGTCATCTGTTATTCTTATATACCTAAAGAGTTTAGGCACAATGTAGATGTTAGTTGCTTTAAGCAAATTGAGACAATTGATTGTATCTTGGACGTGTGACTTTGTATTCATTTAGAGTAATATTCACTGTTTAATTAGATGTTCCTTATGGCTGTGAAAAGCAGTTACCTCAACAACTTGACTACTTTGTGTTGTATGTATTCCGATAAAATGTTGTTCTAGAGAAATTTGGTAATTTTAAAGAAACTTCTGTTTTTGTTAGGGTATGCCATGTTTGGGACCTGAAGAAGGGGCTAAAATACACCTATTTTGGAGCTGAAATACTAGCTGCTAATATTGGAATGGGTTATGATCTCCGAAAGGCAGCACGTTGACTTTGAAACAGGTAAGCTGTTCTTAGCGACTGTTCTTAGCTGCAGTCGCACACAAACACAAACACAGCCACACACAAACATCTTTTGATATGAGACGGGTTTGGCCGATGTTTGTGTGTGGCTGTGTTCGACCCGTTTCAAATATTTTGATATGAGACGTTTGACCCATTTGATTCAGTACCTAAATCGACACATTCATACTTTTCTTGATATGGGTACAGGATGAATGGGTTCAAGGCCGCCTATAGTCTGTTTATGCAAATACTAATGCATGCCCCTAAATCATTTATGCACATATATATATATATATATATATATATATATATATATATATATATATATATATATATATATATATATATATATATATATATATATATATATATATATATAAGTTAAAAAAAGGGACAAGAACATGTCTGCATTTTAATCCTTTTTGACTGGACTTCTACAAACCCATAATCTATATTTGATAATTAATTTATATACCATATTATGACACGTGGGATCCACCTAATACAATTAAAAGAAGAGGTAGTAACTGTTGTCATTAAACTCAATTCATAGACCATCAAAGAACTATCCAACTAAGCAATTTTACTCCATACCTTTAAAGTTATAAGCCCAAAGTAAAGTACATGCCCCTAACGAATTTTACTCCACACCTTTTGATGCAATTTTTCGTTTTTATAATGTTACTGTGTATCTTATGAAATTAGTCATCATAACAAGAACAAAGATGTGGATTCGTGATTTTAATTTGTGGTTTTGTGCAACACAGTGTTCATGTGGCAGCAAACCCTGTTGCTGGGAATAATCTCGGTTTTTCAGCCATGGAGTTCACAACATACGAAAGACAGCTGGCTCTTAGCAAAATGGCGGGTGTACAAGCATTAATGCATCAGCAGATGGATAGCGCTGCTACCCAAGGAGCAGTATATGACGGTGATTACCCAGGCATTCCCGCCACACAGTCCCAAATGTACTATTGGTAAGGCAGTTATGAGTTTCGCTAGCATTTTGGCATATTAGTTGACATGCTAAAGGTTTGATGTTTATGTTCTTCTTTTTTTTTTATAGTTGCTTGATCCATTGTCAAGTATAACTAGCGGGGCGAAAAGGATGAATTTTGCAAACACAACATGGCTTGGATTCTTGGTTTTCATCTGAAGCTACCTCAGCAGTGTGGCTATGCAATTCTTAAATTCGTGTTAACCCGAATTACAAGTAAAATGTGTTTGTTCACCATTGCTTTATGTTTAAACATAGTACTGCTAAGCTTAAACTTAGTACTGCTAGGCAAAACTTAGTACTGTTCTTGGTATTTTTTTATTTCGTTAATGGGATTGTTAGATTGTTGATGTGTGTACTAAATGTTTTGCTTTGCGATTCTTATGGTTTAGGAGATGATGCTCAAGATGAGAATGACGACGAGTCCAACAAGGTATATAAAAATTAATGCTTTTTTTTTTTTTTTTTTTTTTTTTTTTTTTTTTTTTTTTTAATATTATTGACATCTATGCCATTTAATAAGGGTGAAGGTGAGGAAGATGACCTCATGGCACTGGCCGAGTTAGTGTCACCACTCAAAGAGAGGATTGAAGTTGTTCCTGTTGGCGTATGAGGGTGCTTATGTTATTCATTCGGTGAGTGTCTTTTTTTTTTTTTTTTTTTTTTTTTTTTTTTTTTTTTTTTTTTTTTCCAGACAGTGTTTGGTTTTTTGTTATTTTAATCTTGGGTTACTTACACTTTTTGGTTGATTGATATAGGTTGTGTGGATGCCTCTAATACTAATGCTGAAGTCATTGGAGGGAGCGGTCAAAGCAATAATCTTGGTGGCAAATGAAGAGGTACAAAAAAGTCGCTGCTAAAAACTTGCAAGCTGAAAGGCGCCGCATAGAAAAGTTAACTAAGTATCTTCTTAAACCGAAGTCTGTAGTACCAAAGATCAACAAGGTGAGCAAAAATTATAGAATAACAAAATTTATATTTACACACATTTTCCTTAGATGGACTTGAACTCTTTGTAACCGGCAAATTTTAATATAGTGTGAAATCATAAGGCCATTTTCGTCATCTGACATACCCTTTCCATCCATACCAAAATATAAGTCACTTTCCAATTTTTGATTTCTTAAAATTAATGTCCACTTTCAGTTTAAACCAATCAAATTGTGAAAGTATTAAAGTGGACATTTAATTTGGGATGAAGGGATTACATGTTTTGAAATTTTTTGATGCTATTGGATCCATATAAATATGATTTGCCTATGTATGTCAGGTGTTAACTTATTTTGAGGATGTTGAGTTCTAAATCAATATTGGATCCCGCATTAGGTTAACAGGATGTTGCCACCTTAATAGCTTTGATCATATTGTATATGTATAGATGGTTGTAAATGCGAACGTCTGTGACAATGTATAGGTTCATAAAATAAATACAAAAAAAAACTTCCAGGCCATATATATTCATGCAAAACACTACCGTAGCAAGGCGCGTGCCACCCCGCTCGTTTTTTATAAAAATCAACAACCCTTTTGAAATGAAAAAGAAAATGAAATATAACCAAAAACAATAATATTACTCCATACCTCCTTCATCACCACCTCACACACTCTCTCTATATATATATATATGTGTGTGTGTTTTTGTGTGTGTTTTTTGAAAGATGGCAATGATGATTAATTTCTGTAAGGATTGTTTTAATCCGAGCATCTTAATAATCGGGCAGTGGGTGAAATTCGACCCGTATCTTGGCGGGGCAATCCGGAGATGGTATTTGAATAAATGCAACCGATATTTGCAGCCATGGCGGTGTTCGACCCCTTTTGTCTAACTTCATACTTACAGATTTGAGCCAAAATAATCTTCATTTTAGTGATCGTGTGGTTTTTTTATATATGGATTAACATTTTTAAATACTTTGGGTCCTTGAAGTATATTTTTGAAGTTTTTTTCATTTGTGTTCTTCATTGAAAGTGCACTGGACATGATTTTTGGAAACCGTAGTGATATTGTATCTTCAGAAAAATAAATGGTGAAATATGAAAATAAATAAAAGCTAGTTACCAATACAAACTACTAGTTATATGTTACCATGTTTACTAAACGAGGACGGCTACGATCCACCGCGTTGCGGTGGGGCAGCGGTTCCTTCTCCGTATTCGCAGGTGGTACGAATTTACATAAGCAAAACGTTTTATCGTTCTAAAGCATTAAAAAGTAAAGACACTACTGAGTCATACCACTTCTACTTTATACAATGTACTACTTGTACTTTATACATGATGATTGCGTACTTATACTTCGATTATTTACTGGCGAGAATGCCTTTCTGCCGTTTTTGTTTTCTTACTTGTGCTGCTTGTTTCTTGTCGTGTCTCGTCTGTTAACAGCCGTCTTCGAGCGAAGTTCTTTGGGACCTCAGTAGAGCTGCAATAGCAGCAGCAACCTTTGGTTTCTTAAGAAAACAACATTGATAGAAGAAGGTTTGATAATATTAGATATGAAAACAACATTGATAGAAGAAGTTTTATAAGCAATATTAAAAGTTCGTCTTCTCACTGTGCTTTTACCAAGGATTATATAAGCTGATAAGAAAACAACATTCATAGAAGAAGGTTTGATAATATTAGATAACATAAGATTGTTTAATATACATAAGGTCTTTGTGCAAGATTGCCATTTGGCGCACATATGTTATACAAAAAAATGAGGGCTCGACTGAATGTTATACAAAAAATGATAGGCAGACCCATACGTGCATCTGCTGTAGAAAGCATGTGTGCACACCTAAGTTGCGCGTACAGGTATAGCGTAAATGGATTGGATAGTCGCTGGATGAAACATATTGTTGATTATCAAAAGCTGAAAAAACTTTGAATATCTACAAAAGGCTGATGTTGGTTGGTAAGATGACTTTTTGATCTTTTTTTTGGTAAAGGGGAGTAATCCTGCACCCTGATAAATAAATTAACCAAAAAAGTTTAAATACCAATGGAATATGGCTGAGGTACCATATTAACCTCAAGCTAAAAGGCTTGATAACCACCTAACTCTAGTGCTTAAGACATGCCAAAAGCACTTACAAAACTAGAAACAAAAAAAATGCATCTAGAAAAAGAACTGAAAAACAGCTAGCCAGCAGAAAACGTGTAAGATGAACTTGCCCATGTATTAGCAAAAAGATTGGCCGATTCATCAAACACATTTACCACAAGATCTTCACCATCTTCATCATCCATCACCAATGCAGCATACGGATTAGATGTAATAACATTAACTTCCTTAGAAGCATTACCAGTAAACTTCAACTGAGACGATGATGTAGATGCGTTGCCCATAGTAGGAGCTCCCTTCTTAGGTTCACTAGTAGCTGCCTTAGGAACAAATTTGAACTGTTTAACCGTAGTACCAACAGATTGATTCCCATTAGTAGCCTTGGCTTTACCCTTCTTCTTTTTTTTACCCACCTTTTGAAAACCATCAATATCCAACTCCACAGTAGGAGTAGCAACATGAGAAGTAGAAATAGTACAAGGACTAACCAACTGTGTAGGAGGCCTCACCACCTGTTTAGGACATTGATCATGGGTATGACCAAATATTTTGCATAAATTGCACCTGGGGGGCCTCCATTCATACTCAACACGTATAGTCTCTTTATTAAAACCCTCCCCAGTGAGAGAGGGGAAACCAATGGTCACAGCCTCCACAAGATCAGATTCAGACTTAACCTCAATAAGACATCTAGCAAAACTACTTCTACCCCACGAATCCTTACACATAGAGCTAGTGTAAGAATCAAGCATTACAAGCTTACCAATGAAAGCAGCAATCAAACTAATACCATCCTCTTCAAAGACTTGAAGAGGGACATCATGCAATTTAACCCATACCGGTATGCTAGTCAACTCTTCCTTACGCAAACAAGTATCCATAGACCATTTCTTGAGAATTATAGGAGAATTACGTATCATCCAAGGACCTTCTTCCAAAACAGCTTCTAAACCAACCAAAGTATCAAATTTGAAGAAAATGAATCCTTTGGAATTCATCATGATCCTTGTAAGACCATGTTTTGCCCAGTTACTCCTAGCATAGTATTCAACAACAGGAAACGCCATCCTTTTTCCAATAAAATAGCCATATAAGGTATGTTCCAATCGAGAACTAACCTTTTCAACCACTTTACGAGGAATAGAGATGTTAACACCTTCAAATACAGGTTCGGAGTTAAGAGACTCATGAGGCGATGTACGGATCAATGGTTGAGCAATAACATCAGCCAAATCTTGTAATATATCCATTACCCTTGACCAAACTTCCCTATCCAAAGTAGACCACAATGGATACTTGCCCTCTTCAAGCCCCTTAAGGAACTCGTCAATTTGTTCATGATTACCAAGTGTTACTCCAAACAAATCATGAATGTACTCAGTACCCGTGAAATCCTTTGCCTGACCAGCAACCTCAAAACCAGGAGCATTCACACCCTTGGTATTATTCTCCTCTCCAATACTCGACATCACAAAACTAACACCCTAAAAACCTTTCAGCAGATCGCAACCAACAAAACAGAAAACCAGCCAAGTCTATAGCAATAACGAATTAAACCATAGTTTAAAAACTAGGGTTTATAAACAATTGAGCATGTAAAATTATCCCATAATAATGATGTTGTCGTAATTAATAATCGGTACAATGATTGAAATGATTTAAAACAATAATGAACCGACTATAAAAACCCTTATGCGATTGAGAGAAACCCTAAACAGAAACTCTAATCAATCGTAAATCAAAACCAGCACAGGCAAGGATTAAGATCGATTACACACAAAGATATAATCAATGTTAATTCAAGATTGTATTGGGGATGATAGAGGATCGATCAGATGCAAAAACCAATTTAGGGTTTAAAGAAATTCGCCCACACAAGGGAGGAGAGTTGTTAAGTTCAAGGTATAATAGTTGTTAATGTACGACTTTTTGATCTTGATTTAGACTTCTTTCTTTGAACATTCCTTCGTTTCAGCTGCTGTTGTGATGATAGTGTTGCTGTTGCTGCATAAATGAAAATAAGCAGTTTATGAGTCACCAATAAGTTGTTATTTAGGCATATGAAAAGCAATTATTAGTCATTTTAATAATGAATTCAATCTTTATCTTTTTGATATTATGAAATGGCATTCTGATTTAGAAGAAACATTTATTACTCTATTATTTGTGCCAACTTTTTAAGGCTGTATGTTAATTATTTCTGACTATTTTGGATGGTAGTATGGTTCAACAGGAAGCAGTGAAAGCAGAATAGCCATAGGCAGTATGAATGGCTATAATGGATGCAAAAAATGTGTTGTTGCATTTTTGGTAGTTATGCCTCATTCCTAAATGTTTTTTCAATGGTTATCGTATGGTGATAGGTCACGGGATATTTTTTAAGATTGGGTTGCCTATTTAAGACAGCCTTGAGTTACATTTATTTTTCCAATAAAATTTTCTAATTTGCATACAGAAGTAAGAAGACAAAATGTCTTCATGTCCCAGGTGTGACCAACTTAGAGTTGAGGCCAACTCTAACAATTGGTCTGAGATGCTAGTGTTATATTGTCGTAAATCTACTATTGAAGACATTCAGATGGCACAGCAGATGAATGCAATATGTGCAAGATTAGTTGGTGTAACTCGTGAAAGGGCAAATTTTATTCTAGAGCTAGAAAGTGTAGAAAACATTTATGCGCAGAAAACAGCCGAGTTCCTTAGACAGGAACAGGAAAAAGATGACCAAAAGGTCATGCAAATGCACGTAATGACAGCGGAGCTGGAGTTGAATGCTCGCAATAAGGATATCTTTATTCAGAAGCTCAAGGGAGTTATAGATTTCTCGGCGTCTGTTTAGGGTTAATTTATTTTGTTGCTTGTATTTTAAATTATGTCTTTGTGTTTAATTTTAGTGCTAGTCATGTTGTAATGTTTTTGTGAAGTGTTTGTGATGTGGTTGTAAAATATTTTGGTTTGGAAAAACAATGATGCATGTTAAATGAAATTTGATAACTTACCTTTGTGTTTCTTGGCAGCTGTTGGCTCATCTTGAAATAATTGTTTTTTAACCGGCCTTGAACTGCTTTGTTTAGGTGCCTCTTCATATGGACCTGCTTGATGATTTGCTTGATTTGTTATAGCAAGGGCTGTTGGGGGTGTCCCTAATTTTTATAAAACAAAATAGGTAATATGTACATGTGCAAATGTTATCGTTAACATAACAGTTAACATCTACATTTGTAAAAGCTATATTTAAATAAGAGGGCTTGCTGAGTAAACTATTGGAACCTGGGTTTCCTTCTACTGTTATTGTTGTTTGAAGTTTCTGTGAAACCGAAGCACCCTTTCCATTCTACTGAGCCAACATTGATCTGCAATAATGAACATTTAAGTTGGCAACATGCATAAAACAATTGGAAAGAATAGAGAATTATTAAGCATTAGATAAAATTGGTAAATGAAAGATAGACATACAAAGTTCTTAGCTAAAGTTACTGAGGTAGGCGAGTCTGAGAACCTTATGGCGACAAAAATATTGACAAAGTATCACTGATGGATACATAGACCATACGAAATTAGCAAGAATTCTGTTTGGTTTTCGTGCATCCATCACTGATATTCTGTCTATTTTTGGTATTTAACTTCTCTCAATAGTACATAGCTAGCCCATTGAATATAGAAAACGTGGTGGCAGTAAAATAAAATGTTTGTTGATGCAGACGTTCAAAAGTGACATGTCTCACATGTACTAAAAGGAATAATAAAGATTTATGAAAACCACCTAAACAAATTTGGAAAATTGACACCGAGGGGACATGCATTGTATAAAGGCACATAACCTCCATTTAGCAACGAAGCATAAATTAGCCAAGGTCTGCACCTGCCTTATAACGCGATGCAAGTGTCGATAGAATTGCCTTTGGTTCCCCTGTATCAAATTGAGTCCATAAGTAAGCGTATAATTATTATTTAAACTGCAATAAAAAGTAATGCTTCCTACCTGTAGGTCCTGAAGAGAAGAGGATATTCGAAAAAGCTTCAATTGGTCGTTGAACAGCAACAAACTCGATATTCCTGTAGAAAGTTGCTTAATCAGTAATCAAATGCTTCCAATGGTCTTAAATAACAACCGAATAGATAAAATTACATTCTGACCAAGCTATGTTATTTAACAATTCACAGTACGCTAATCATATGGAATAAAATGGTTTAGTAGGTTTTACGCAAAACAATGCTTGTCAGATTTGACCCACTGGTCGCAAAAGCTTTTAGTGTTTGGTTGCATGGATTTTACAATTAGACCAGCTATCAATGGCGCAGATCGTTTGTCAATATTAGCGAATAAAGAGTATATGGTATAGTTTGTTTGACAATATTAAAAGTTCGTCTTATGTGTCTGCCATGCCAGATTTCTTTGTGTGTATTCATATATGACACACGAATGGGGGTGTGGTGAAGAAAAGAACGCTGATTCTAGAAAAGTATGTGAGTATTAGGACTCGTGTTGAATAGGATAATGAAGGTGTGCAGCCTGCCATGAACAATACACACTATATCATTATCACAATCAACACGGCTCAATTATCAGAGCCCATCTATCAAACGATGTATATGGGTTGCATTTGTTAATTGGACTGATTTCCATAAAACCGTAGGTATGGTTGATAAACAAATGGTTTTAGGGAACTTGGTCAATTTAACTAATGGAATGCACCTACATCGTTAGATAGATGTGCCCTAATAATTGAGGTTTTGAAAATGAAGTTCAAGCTACCAAGTTGTGTATGGGCACAGTATTTTGTAAATGGTGGTTTTACGTCATAAAAAAAGGGAATTCAAAAACCAACATACTTACACCTTTTAAGTTTCCTTACAGTTTCTTTTGTCGTTTCAACTCCCTTTGTGGAAACGTTTGCACCAGGTGAATTGCTAGATTGTTGAAAAAAAAAAAGGAACTGTATGGGAACTTAGAATGGGTAACTATGTTGAGATTCCATACTTATTTATTAAACAAAATCATTCATCTACTAAGTAATGTGCCCGCCTAACACATATCTTGTTAGTCTCAACATCTTTTTCTAAGACTTTTATAGAATCAACAATTATAATTTTTGGGTAACTTTTATTGAGTACAACAACAACGACAGGCTATGTACATCGCTTGTCAATATTAGGAAATGAACACTACCCGGGATGATTTATTTGCCGATAGTAACAATTGATGTTCATGTTGTATATCTATCATGCTAGGTTTGTTTCGGCATATTCACAACTGCAGTGCCACAAAAGGCCCTGATCAATAATACCGTTCAATTATGAAAGAAAGATGGGAAACAGAAGAGGATGGTGCGAAGAAGTAATGTGGAGTTTGTTAGACTCTTTGGATCATTTTGAGCCTTAGGGATAACAATAACAATGATAATATATGCAGCGGAATTAAAACAAATCAAAGTTATTGACACAAAGTTTCTCTTTAACACTCCACGCCTCAATTATTATTTGATCAGAATAATACGGTTACACCAATTTGTAACAGGAATCAAGAGATTTTTGAGGCAACTAACAACTAATTCTAGTCTAGGTGTTTACAAGACAATACGCCCTAGACACACACACACACACCCCTTTAGACTACATTGTGGAAGACATAATGAAAAACTAATTCCTTTGATCTCTTTATATAGAGAGATATTAGGGTTACACAAAGAGATAACTATTAATAATACAAAATATTTAGTAAATCTTCCTAACATATAATAAATATCTTTTGTATCTTCAATCTTTGTAGTTTTCCTCTTTGTCACAAATAATCCCTCATGTTTCATTCTTCTATTTATTTTGTCTCATCAAATCAAGAATCCCAACAATCTTCCCCTATTTGATGATGACAAAACAAACAAAGTCGTGTACGAACTTCCCTAGACGAAGTAGTGAAGTTGAGATGTAATCATCTCCCTGAATGAAACAAATTTGTCTTCCCCTTAAACCATGCCATGCCACCACAATATTTCTTCCCCTTTTTGTTATCAACAAATAGAGAATGTAAACAATAGAAACTTCCCCTCGAGTGATGCATGTACATAAAATGATTCTTCAAATCTGTAGGCTTTATATATTGTTGAAGAAAAATAATCACTACCAATTTGATGCTGAAGTTTAAGAAACCAACCTTGTATCTTATGCCTTGTACTAAATACGACTTCGAACGTATACTCCACGTATAGGGAGACCGCAATCTCTTGACAATAATCACTGAGCACAATAACGTAACTCCTTCAAGTGTTTTGTCAATTCGTAGTCACCTGAATGAACAAACAAGTTACCTTTAAAGTGTAACACCCACCTTAAGATATAATAAGACACAACCTTGAAAAATTCCACTGCATCATCAAAGAAGCAACAAAAACTCCTATTCGCCAATAAGAAAATTAATTCGAGCCGTTAAAAACGTTTAAGATCAAAAACCAAACTCCTTGTGTGTGTGAACTTCCCCTCTGTGTGTGTAATCCAACATCTCCAATCAACACTATACGCTTCCCCTTAGTACTCGTAACTGCATATATATCAAACCAAACACTACTAGCAGCAAAATTAATGTACATCGATAGCAGTAGAAACTTCAAGCTAGCAATAGAAAAATTATATCGAGCAGCAGAGTAAATTTGTAGCAGCAGCAGAAACCGAAACGTACAGCAGTAGAATCAATATGTAGCAGCAGTATAAAAATTATGAGAGCAACAGTATCGATAATCTCACAGCAGCAGAAACTTTATAAAGAACGAGTAGCACAAAAATCTTATAAACAAGCAGCACAATATTGACTGTCGTACCAGCTCTACCGTTTCATTAATTTTCTGCAATTCACATGGACCTACACTGCTATTGACTGCACCGACCCACGTTCTCTTGTCTGACACGTTCTATGAATAAATTACAGACCAATAGAAAAGTTAATCAACATCAACCACTATGTCAAACTTGCAAATCATTAACCTCACCGACCCACGATTAAATTTCTTATAACGATATAACCGACCCATTAATTCGCACTTCGCCTTGTGAATATCAATTTCACCGATCCATTAATTAATATATCTCTGATACCAATTGTGGAGTTTGTTAGACTCCTTGGATCGTTTTGAACCTTAGGGATAACAATAACAATGATAATATATGCAGCGGAATTAAAACAAATCAAAGTTATTGACACAAAGTTTCTCTTTAACACTCCACGCCTCAATTATTATTTGATCAGAATAATACGGTTACACCAATTTGTAGCAGGAATCAAGAGATTCTTGAGGCGACTAACAACTAATTCTAGTCTAGGCGTTTACAAGACAATACGCCCTAGACACACACACACACACACACACACACACCCCTTTAGACTACATTGTGGAAGACATAATGAAAAACTAATTCCCTCGATCTCTTTATATAGAGATATATTAGGGTTACACAAAGAGATAACTATTAATAATACAGAATATTTAGTAAATCTTCCTAACATATAATAAATATCTTCTGTATCTTCAATCTTTGTAGTTTTCCTCTTTGTCACAAATAATCCCTCATGTTTCATTCTTCTATTTATTTTGTCTCATCAAATCAAGAATCCCAACAAGTAATTTGCACCAAATCACTTGTCACAACATTCTCTTTTGTTTCCCATCTTTCTTTAAGAATTGTACCGTATTGTTGATCCGGGCCTTTTGTGAAACTGAAGTTATGAATATGCTAAAAAAAGCTTAACATGACAAACATAACACATCAAGTGTTAGTTTCGGCAAATAAAAAATGCCGGTTAGGGTTCATTTTCTAATATTGACATGTGAAGTACATGATATGAGGTTATTCTTATACTGAAATGCACATAGCTAATGATCAAAATGTTTTATACCACTGAATTTGGCAAAATGCATAAAAGCTATGAATTATACAAAAATACTAATGTTTTAAAAACATCAATCAAATGGTTAAGGAATACTTATCTTTTCTTTGGTCTAGTTATGTACCATCGGGCAAAATGAATTGACGCACACCAAAAGAAAGTAGTTGTAAGCTCCAGAGCAAAAAACTGTAATTGGAAACAAAAGGGCATCATCAAACATTATATAAAATTAGGAAACGAAAAACAGACATATAAAGTATATATAAGGCAGCTAACCAACAGGCGATTTTGATCTCAAAATCTATTTTTTTTATTTACCTTGTTTACATAGCATGTAATTTAGCTGTTAAATATATAAAACCTGCTGGTAGCAAAAACCTACTGGTAGCAAAAAGAAAATATAAAAACATAAGTATACTCATGTAATGTAGTAGACTAAGTATGTAAATTTTATCAATACTTATCTTTTTTTGGTGTAATTATGTAGCTCCATGGTGTATGAACAGAGGGGTAGCGAAAGAAAACTGTTGTAAATCCCAAAGAGAATAATTGGCGAGAGAGAATCAATAATGGTTTAACAACATTGCATGATCATAATATACACTATAAGACTCAGATTACCAATTATGTCATGTATTACATATATATAACGATAGGTAAAATAATGTAAAAATGTGTTTCAAAAAGACACAACATTGAAGCAATGACAAAGCCAAGGGGTGCACCAGTTATAATTACAGTCATGTTTATGAGGCTCAGATTTTTTTACAAAACAGGATGAAAAACATGTGCAACTGGCCATACCTGTAAACAAAGACGGTTGCATAACAATGCCAGTTAGTCTCTGCCTAGGCAAGGCACGCTGCAAATTTTCCATCACTTAGTTCATCATTTTCACAAAGTAGCTGCTAATCATCATAGCCAAACCCTAGCATAACCAATGAATACGATTTTGTAGAAAAATAAATGTAAATAATCTCGTGGACTACTTACAATGAATGAGTCTGGTAACGATGGAATAAAGAAGAAATCCTTTCTATGGTTGGAGGTGTAGGCATCTAACTCACCAAGATGTGTAGCATGTCAATTATGGTATAAAAGTTGTAAATGTAAGGCAGACAAACAAACTATATATATGAAAACTGACCAGAAGTCAATAGCTGAAACCGACACATACGAATTTATAATAATTTCTTTTTCAAATACTCATCTAACCAAGTGGCATCCTATTGCTGGCGAATCAACTTGGGAATCGGGTCTTACTCTAGAAGACAGCGGAAGATCCCCGTTTGATTTCTTTGAAGACCATTCACTATTTTTTGGAGTATGGCTCGATTCCCAAGCTGATGCACCACCAGTGGAATTAACATCCATGCCATCAATATTGAGATCAGTTCAGAAGAACAGTGCAAACAACAATCGTAAAAAAAATTAAAAAAGAACTATAATATATATATATATATATATAACAATAGGCATTCACATAGGTCAAGCTAGGGTAGAAAACAGAGCTGAAAATATATAAAGATGATGATTGTAAAAAAAAAGACGGTTGCATAATTATGCCATCTAGTGTTTGCGCAACCAAATAGTATGAGTGGAGGCCGTAATAGGCCAACATAGTGTAGAAAGCATTAGGCTCAGATTTTTAAATCAAATAGGGTCAGAAATAGGTAGAACCCGCCATGGCTGCAAAGAAAGAGGAATGCATAAGTATCCCACACAGTCCTTGCCCCGCCAAGTTACGGATCCACTCTTTAACAACCCGCTTCATTTGCTTCAGAAAATTTTTTTGAATCATCATAGCCTCAAACTTGATAATTAGCTACAACATTACTTATAAATGTTGTTTTCTTAAAACTTCTTCTATCAATTACCGATAAAATCATAGAGAGAAGGTTTGCACAACGACTGATAAAAGCACAGTGAGAAGACCCGTATAATTTTCCAAGCACTACGTGTACGAATAGCTACAAAAGAAGCTAAAAATAAGACTGTACCGGCCTAAAAAACGGCCTGAAAAACAGGCAGCCCAAAACGACGTTACTGGCGTCGTTGAATGGACACATCAATTTGAGACCCTGATGAGATTTTGTATATTTCTGATATTGGTCTCTATATAGCAGGCTACTAAAAAAAAGAGGCTCAGATATGTATACAGACAATTGACATTAAACGCACGTTATGGCTGCAACTACAATTCTGGTTACCCCGCCAAGGTGCGCGCGTTTAGAAAATGTAAGTGGACAAATTTATCATCATCACCTCAGTAACATGGCTTCAAATTACTGATCAAACACCCAATCACAGAAAGCCGGCAAGACTATGTCTTATTTCTCTCTGTAGCTTCTTTTATAAGGATTGATACACGCACCGGCTGCAAAATCATACGTGTCTTCTTCCTAATACCAGGACACAAAAAAATGAACATGGCTGGCACAGAAACAACTGAAATTGGCCATGGCTGCAAAACAAACCCGATTGCTTAGTTATCATTTATACTATGTCGTCCGTTAATTGCCCTGCCACTACCTTCAGATTTTCCAGCCTATTGTGTTCGTTAATTAGTATAACTATTCTATATAATATAATGCAGTGTCGAGAAACGACGGCAGTATCAGAATATTTTTGCTCCTCACTTCGGGCACTTAGCAATAATTTTTCTGTGGACTTTCGAAAATCTCTTTTATTTGGCTGGTCTATGTTGCCTTACAAAACAATAATGGTCAGACCTGCACATGGGGACCGGGCTACAGAAACAACTGAAATCGGCCATGGCTTCAAAATAGACCCGGTTGCTTAGTTATCATTTATACTATGCCCTCCGGCAATTAATTATATATTATATAATGCAGCATCACAAAACGACTACAGTACTGTCGTATTGGGCTGCCTGTTTGTCGACCATGCAACGTCTAAACCAACGTACCTTCCCCCTTATAGCAGGGCAGTGAAAAATGAAGCTCAGGCATGTACATATAGAATCGACATTAAAAGCACGCTGTGGCTGCAACCACAATTCTGGTTGCCCCGCCAACAAACGCGCATAGACAAAATGTAAGTGTACGAAGTTATCATCATTGCCTTAATAACATAGACAAAATGTAAGGGTCAGGCCTGCAAATGGGGACCAGGTGACAGAAACAACTTAAGTTGAGCGTGGCTGCAAAACAGGCTCGGTTGCATAGTTGGTATTTATACTATGCCCTCCGGTGATTGCCCTGCCACTACCCTCAGATTTTCAACGGACCATTTCAGGTTCCCAAGATTATAACAAACGGCACTACTGTAGTCGTTTTGAGACTCTGCATCACACATATAGCAATCATCACAACCCATTTTCACAAACTCAACATATCACTCTTGTGCAACTAGCAACGTTTTACGGGGTTTTTTCAGAGGATATTTATAATGAGGCGGAATGAAACGAACGACTTTCATTCTGCCTCACATAAATATTCCCGAGGTTCAAGAAGCAAAGATTTTAAACTCTGTTAACAAACAAAGATTAGAAGGTTATCTACCGACAAAGTTAAAAGATTGAATATTTTAACAAATCACACGAAAAACATCTAAAGATCGAAATCATACTTAAACACACAAATAACACGCACATGAAAAAAGAGATAAACACATAAAGCATAAACAAACCCAATATCACACCAAAAAAACAGATACAGAAAAAAGAGATACACACCAAAAAAGAAAAACGCAAACCCAATATCCACACATAAAGCATAAAGCATTCGATAAATCATACGAAAAAAGAGCTACACAAACCCAATATCCACACATAAAGCATAAGCAAGAGATGCATAAACCTAATATTCACTGGATCTGCCAGAACCGCAAGGGTTACAAACAAAGATTAGATGGTTATCTACCGACAAAGTTAAAAGACTGAATATTTTAACAAATCACACGAAAAACATCTAAAGATCGAAATCATACTTAAACACATAAATAACACGCACATGAAAAAAGAGATAAACACATAAAGCATAAGCAAACCCAATATCACACCAAAAAAACTGCAACACCCCCGTTTTCGATATACGTAGCGGAATATAAGTTTGGGGTATTACTTCATGTTTCATAGTCATGAAAATAGAAAACGACTCAAAAAGAGACGTTTTAAATAAAATTGTTATCATTCATTATTTAAATCAGAGTACATAATATAGGTCCCAGAGGGAGGTTCGGAAATATGTTATAAAAGTTACATAATTTATTTGAATGATAACAAAATGGACACTCTTTAAGAAAGTCCACCGTCACTCTGTGCCAAGTCATACTCTTAGTTACCTGAGATAAAGCATGCTAAAAAGTCAACACAAAGGTTGAGTGAATCCATAGTGTTTAAAGTTATAATAAGTTTTGAACACAAGCTAAATAAAAAGAAACCGGTTATATCACAATTCGGAATATTGCACTAAACCTCATGACACGCAATGCGTTGACAGTTTCCAGTCTCACTAACATAATAAAAATGAAAGTGGTTTGCCCCCAAGATTAGATATCAAATATTATGCATCTGTCTAATCGGCTACCACGAAGATATCCATCCGATTAGTACAAATGGGTCGTCAGGCCAATAGATCTATTAACATATTCGCGCTCACCCAGCAGGGGACTAATTGTGCATGATACGAGGGTCTTTTAAATAATAAATATAAATATGGAACAGTTAACTTAGTGCAATAACAATCAGGAAAATACTTGTGTTCGGTTTGGTAGCATGTATCTCCCCACAAGTTTAGAAAACATATAAAGAAAAGTGGGACTATGAACTCACCTTAATAGTATGGATGGAAAAC
The DNA here is from genome assembly GCA_021014915.2 of Artemisia tridentata subsp. tridentata. NCBI lineage: Eukaryota > Viridiplantae > Streptophyta > Magnoliopsida > Asterales > Asteraceae > Artemisia > Artemisia tridentata. The sequence goes on from CP139501.1 coordinate 244,885,460, forward strand.
AAAGTTAAAAAGAGTTGATAAACGTCTCCGGCTCGCAACCTGGTTCGTTATGTCAAATTTTAGTAATCGTTTTCTGAATATATAAGTTTTATTATTTGTTTCATATCGTTCTGGCTATTGAGTAAATGTTAAATTGGAGACAACATGAAGTCTCTTCAAAAGTTATAAGATTTATCTTATTCCTTATTTTATGTTTTCGTTCCGTTCGTTCGTTAATTACCTCTCGTTCGTTCGTTAAATAGATACTTCGTTTGTTCGTTACCGAAGAAAATGTATTTCATTTATATAATAATAATAATACTAATATTAATAATAATTATAATAATAATAATAAATATTATAATTATTATAATATATGTTACACTTTATCCCCTAAAGTTTCACATATTGACAACTTACACCCTTGAACTTTTGAAAATGTCAAGTTTTACCCCTCAACTTTCATAAAATTATAATTTTTACCCCTCAACTTTGGTTAAATGACAGTTTTTACCCCTGTAGTTTCAAAAGTGACACTTTTTACCCCTGTGGTTCAAGTCGATAGCAGGTTAAGTCCTAGTTTAATTTTACTTAGAGTCTTGGCAGAAAATACCCCTGAGACTCCCGTCGCGTTACACACGACGTCCTTATTTTTATAAAAACACGTTATACATTACGGAAAATGGCAAAACTTTTTACGACTCTTTTACACACTTCTTTATCAATTTATAAACATCATTTTTACAAATTTACAGCTCGTGATTCGAACTCACGAGCTTGAAATAATTTTTTTATTAGGGTGCGTTTGTTCGTAAATTTTGGACAGAAAACAAGCAGAAAGAAATGGTGATATCTTGATGATTACTAAATCATTTAACTCCGTTCTTTTTCCTAAAATTAGATAGCTATGTGATCTTTAACTTGACAAAAATTTAGAATTTTTAGTATCCATTTGATAGTCGAATTTAAGGTTCCAAAACTGAGGTCTGCTGTTGGTCTCGACAGGATCAAAAAGAAAAGAAAATTTTGGTTTTTGGTTTTGGAACTTCCGAACTAATAATCTTAGCCTATTTTTAGTATCTACAACATATCTAGATGCTTTCTAACTTGTTTTAGATATTCTTGGTTTATAAAAATAAATTAAGAGGGTGTTTGTGTGATTCGATAGAAAGGAAAAAGAAAAACAAAATTAGGTTTTTGATCTTTAGGGTTTCTAGTTAACTTCATAAGTATATTAAGTAGGTTTAAGCTTATTTTTATCATGTTTTAACATCTATTGGGTTTGTATCAAAAATAAAAATATAAGAGTGTGTTTGTTTAATTCGACAAAAACAAAAGAAAAGAAAGAAAAGGAAATTTCTAGTTTTTGTGTTAGATCATTATTAGAGGTTATAAAAGTATTTAGAGCATATGTAATATAATGAAAAAGGTTTAGAACTTACCTAGTTATATGGTTCGATTAGGGCAAGTTTTGTGGCGAAATGAATTTGGAAATGGATCACAAGTGTGTCTACCTCCCTTCTTGGCTTCCTAGGGTGCTCTAAGACTTATATCAAGGCTGTAGGATCAGTAGGGATGGTGTGTGTAGGCTAAGGTGATGGTGTTGAGTGGTGTGTGGGAGGTATAGAAAAGTAGGGCTTGGCTATTTATAGAAGGGAAGGATTAGGGTTTGTAAGAGTGTTGTGTCATCATGTTGGGATAAAGAGGAGACAAGGTGATGTGTTTGAAGATCCTTGAAGACAAATGGATGGAGAGGGAGGAGGAAAGGTGGCGTAGGGGGTGATGGTGATGATATAGTGATGTGTTCTAGTTTTAGGCCATAGAAGTTACCAACTTAATTTAGACAAGGTGATGTGGAGATATGTGAGTCATAGGAGAGGGCTTGTGATACATAAGTTACCTAGGTTTTAGTATGTAATTGGTTTAGTTATGATTTTGGGAGTTTCGAATTTGGGAAATGGAATGAGATCGATTTGGCATTAATGGGTGGTACCTTGGGCTATGTCGTGTGATATTTAGGATTTAGGGAAATAACTAGTTGGTTTTAGGATTTAGTTCATGTATTTTGTTAAGTAGAAAATTTATTTAAGGCTTATATATATATTATAGGTGTCGAATTTTATAAATATAAAAAGAAAATCATGTTGTGCAAATAAGAGTTGTACTATATGCTTAATAGAGTTGTACCCTGGATTTAAAAATATAGAAAATATAATTTTATGGTTTTCTTAAGTTTTACGAAAATTATATGTTGTTTTTATCATATTTAAAAGTATAGAATTGGTATTTTAGGTTTTCATGCTTTAATCACTTGTACATTAGCTTAAGTGGGTTGTACTAGGGTTTAGAAAATAAGAAGAAAAAAAATATATATTCCTAAGGTTTTCTTAAGTTATATAAATTTTATAAATTTTTAATTAGGTTTTATATATATATAAATGTGATTTTAACTTTTGTGCATTAAACACTTGTACTCCAGGTTTTATAGACTTTTACCTATTTTAAGAAATCTATTTTTAAAGTTAATACAGGAAATATTTGGACAATGGGTTTTAAAATGAGTATACTGAGGTTTATAATGATATTTATATTAATATTATAATTTTATGCTTTAATGACTGTACATTGTATTGGAAAACTTATACACTTATATTTTGTAAAAATCTTATATAAATAAATTAGGGTTTGTGAATTTAATACATAAAATCATAGTTTTATGAAATTAGGGTTTTGTCGGGAGTTAAAACGGAATTAGGGTTTTTGAGCTTTAGATGCTTGTACCTTAGTTGAATGAGTTGTACTTTAGTATTTTTAGGGTTTTGTTACTTACATATGTTGTTATAACAGTTTAGAGTTTTATGGAAACTCTTTTAGATAAGGAACGTTTAGTTTATACGTACGTTAATAATTTAATGTAAAATGGCAAATGGGATTTCTTAAAGTTTCATATGAAAATGTTTATATAAAATAAACATTAAGTACGTTGAGGTTGGGTTGCATGCGAGCACGTTTATCGAGGATGTGATCTACGTCACATAAGATTGTATTTATGATCAGATAATTAAAAAAAAAATTACACGTAAAAAAAAAAAAAAAAAAAAAAAAAAAAAAAAAAGATAAGTATTTTGAGAGATAGTTTATTTTAATGTGGAATTTTCACAGTAGTTACAGTCTCCCCCCGTTGAAGGAATCTCGTCCCGAGATTCAGTCTACGTTGGTTGAGAGGTTGGGAAAAGTGAAGTATAGAGATAGTCAGGCCTAGTTTCTAACCTATTCAGATAGGAATATGAAAATGGGAAATCATACAACGATTTTGGATATGAGTTTGATATGCTTAGAATGCCTCAAGTTTAAAAATAATATTATATATAATATTATGTTATTCTTATGTCCTATGAATCCAATAATATCGTTTCGCAATTATTCCTCGATCACATCTTTAACCTAAAAAGGGTTGTCTAGGAATTTTTCATTTGATACCTAAGGGAACGTAGTTTTGTTAGTCTTATTCCTACTAGATGAACTAAATTTGAATGTTTTGCCACCTAATAATTCTAAGGGCGGTGAACAGTGCTTCCAACGGTCAGATTCTTAACGCCTATGAATAGTAAAATAACGGCTATGAACAGTAAAAATTAACGGTCATATAACGGCTAGTTTTCTCCTTTAAATACCTCATTTTTAATCCTCATTCTTTCACCACTAAATTCTCTCCTAAAAAAAAACCTCAAAATGCCGCACCTTATAACATTCCTAGCAATCGTTCATATCGTTCTCGGAATTATTTATTTGAAGTATGTTTCTAAGGAAGATTACGAGTTCATGGTTTATGTTGTTGCGACTCTTATGCCGTTCGGGTTCCTTGCTATTGATGTTGACAAATTATGGGGGTAATGGTCTTTTTCTATTTATATATAATCCTTAAAACTTATTTGTGTTTAAGATCTAAGTTTGGTCTCGTGCCTAATGTTTTGTTGGTATCTATTACACAGGATAATCAAAATGATTCATCCAGTGATTACTCTCGCTATTGTGGTGTTGATGGGAGTCTTTGTTGCTATGGTGGGTCAACCCTTTAGTGATTCTCTACCCTACTTAGGAGTCATTGTAATACTAGTTCTTCCAATGCTAGTTATCTCACTATGTATGAACTTTCATGGTTTCTAAATAAATTTGTAATATCTATGTCTTCTATAAAGTCTTTGTGTGTTCCTAGGTAATCCTTAGTGAAATAAAACTTATGTAATCCTTGTAATATTAGCACTTTCGTTGCTAACTATGTCTCTATGTATTAACTTCCAAGGTTTCTAATAAAATTTGTACAGTTTGGGTTTGTCATAAATCTTAGGGTTTTTCTATCCATAATTTTGTCGAATTCCTATCTTAGAGGTAATGGGTAGTAGATGTAGACTTCTATTGTATTAAATCAAAATGATTTTATGAACAATTTATTTTGTTTAAATGTTTTGCTTTTGAAAGAAAATTGTTAGTAGAGAATCTGAAAAGATAACTGTCCAATTTATTACATCATTCTTCCTAAATTATACATAGGTGATCAGGCTATGTATAATTGAGGACCAAATGATGTGATGTTGAGTCAGTCACTATGGTATTTATTCTTTTTCAAAAGTTTTAGATGGTGTTCAATGCGTTATTTTTGGAAAATAACATCATAATTATTTTTCAAAAAGAATAGAAAATTTTAGTCTACATTACAGTGATGGGTTAGGGATTTTCTAGGATACTAATGGGATATCCTCGAATTAAATTTTAAGGTTCGGGGCAAATCTTACAGGGTGAAAATTTTCCATGGTTTAGTCCTAATTTTCTAATGGCATAACAGTGGATGACTAGATAATACCTATGAACAGAGTAAATGAAACAGAAACCGAGGTTAGACGTATATGGAAATATTATAAGGTAGAGATTCATATAGCAGAAGAGTAGTTGTTACACTTTAGGTTACGTTTATCGTAACTAAGGTAGAGTACAAGAGGAAATATATTTTAGGAAGTGTTAAACTACGATTTATTCATCTACTACAAAATACCATCTTTTCCATAGATGTTATTCTGGGATCTACTCGTGTTCTTATTCCTTGGCACCAGTCTTGTCTTTCCAATTGGGATTGAAGTTTGGGCATTGATTCTTGTAGTGTCCACTTCCACCACATCCGTGGCATACTACGGCCAATGATTGTTCCTTTTTATCCATGGCTCTGCAGTCTCTTGTCTGGTGACCTATTTTCTGACACTTTCCACACTTGACAAAACAATATCCATGGTGATGCAACTTGCATTTTTGACATGGAGGTAGCTTTCCAAGATAACCATTCTTGTTAGCAAGTGTGGTAATGCAGCCTTTACTAGTCTCTGGTTTAAATCCTAGTTGGTGATGGTTGCAGGTGGGGGTGAAGGTTTTTCTTTCATTGAGTTTTTGCTTTTGGTTATTTTTCTTAAATGTAACACTATGCTTAATTCCTAGGGCACGCTTGATGTTAGGTTTAATTGTTCTGTCTGGGTCTTTATGGTGAACTTGTTTACAACCCGTGAAACTTTCAGGGGTATGCTTACAAGACACAGCCGTCTTCTTTTCTCCTGTTGCCATATTGTTGCTACTCAGGTGAGCTACTGTAGTCACTTCGAGGACAGCTGCAATGAGGTTGATCACTAACTTTTGGATATCTTCAGGAGTCATTAGTGGAATATTGGTATTTTTCATGCTGACTTCCTTCTATCAATATCATACAAAAACATGAATTTTAAAAATTCCCGTAATGACCACGTTAGAATAATTACATATTAATACTAACAAGTGGTCATAATGCGAAGTTATATCCAATTTGAGAATCAATAAATTACGATGTGTCTGTTTAATATCGTAAATATATGATTAACTCTTGGTATAAAATTGCTAAGGAATAACAATTCATTTTTCTAAACTGAAGTTCAGCAACTTTCTCTTCATTCATCAAGTTTTCTTCCGAAATTTTGTCTTAGAAGGTTCTATGGTTATGGCCTAGTTATGGAATCATAATAATCCTAGGTAAAGTCATGGTAGGTCTAAGCTTAATCTCTGAAAATTACATGATATTAACAACTTGATTGATTGTTTTTACACAAAACAATTAATACAAGGTCTTTTATTAATGTTCCATGTGGTAGGTTAAGGATTTTTATGTCTCTAGTATGAATGGTTGAGTTCCTTGTTGTCAATAGTGGTCCTAGCTTCTATCGCTTGATATGTTACTAGTTGGTCTGTTGTCTATGTTCGGAGGTAGGGAAGGGAACTGTTGTATAGAGTGGGAAAATTATTTGTCTAATATGGAGGGTAATAAATGGTGAGATTTTTGGTATAAGGTCATGAGTAGTCATTACATGTATGCACAACATCATAGTAAGACATAATAGGATGAATTTGTTCACAACAGAAAATATATAACAAAGGTAGATTGTTAGAGATTTATAAGTTGATTACAACTCTGAAGATTTCAGACTTATTTAGACAATACAGGAAATACTAACCAAATACTATTTGGTTTTCAACAACGATACATGTGACTTTAAGATCAGTTACGTTCTTGACGTAGATGCTTAATTTCAGTCTCAAGTTTCAGTTGTGCAATTTTCATTTCTAAGAAGCGTTCCTGAATTTCCTGGTATATCCGCAATTGATTGTCCAATAGGGCTTCTAAGGCGAAAATCTTTTGATCCTGGTTTCTTGCCATTTCACTGGCTATCCACAAGGTTCTTTCAATGTCTTCCACCCTACCATATACTTCACAGTGCTCCCTTCTCGAACAGCGGATTCTGGAATCTAAACTTCTAAATTTATGATTGTAAGTATTTTTCATCTTGTCAATCTTTACTCTTAAATCAAACACTGCTCGTCTCTCAGCATCTGCCCTTCTAAACAGAGTGTCGATGTTACGGTCGTACCATTCAAAACGCAATGGTTGTAACCCTTCCAACTGTTTAGTGTGAGTGTCGAGAGTGTTGGCATGTTGATAAAGAAGGTTCCATATGGAATCTGTAGGGTTTAAACTAAGGTCGGGGGAATTAGATGAAGATATATCATCTGGGTTGTCTGGTATTGGGGATTTTGGATTGTCAGGTAATGGTGAGTTTGGCCCTTCATCTTTTTGAATTGTTTCTTGGTGTGTATTTTGTCCAACCTCAATTGGTGTTGGACAACCAATCAACTTTTCATGAGATTCAGTTTTTCCCTTAAGTTTCTGACGTGGAGACGAGTGGGTAGGTGATAATGGGAGTGGTTTTGGGGTAATTTCGTTAACATTAGGGGTTTCGGGAGACATGGTACTTTAATAATTTGAAAATAATAATTATAAGAAATTATTATAAGAAATTAATAACATTAGAGAAAGAAACTAAAGGTGAAATTTAAGAGTAAAAATCAAGAGAGCGAAGTTTAGCATAAAATGATCCTAATAGGTAAGGTACTAAGTACGGTATCATCTGGATGTCCTAGCCTGAACATGATGGGGATAGGTTGGATAGGGGAAATCAGAATTCTGTAACCACTCTATAGTTATAAATAATTCATTATGCAGTTTAAACGATTAACAATAAATTACGTACAAATAACGTTTCAGTAGCGTCGTGGCACGGAGGACTTTGGTTAAGTTTTTGTGGAAAACGGTTATAGTCCAACGTTTGAAAATATTTGGTTCTCTATAACCATGAGCTCTGATACCAATCTGTAACACCCCCGTTTCCGATATACGCAGCGGAATATAAGTTTGGGGTATTACTTCATGGTTCACAGTCATGAAAATAGAAAATGACTCAAAAAGAGACGTTTTAAATAAAATTGTTATCATTCATTATTTAAATCAGAGTACATAATATAGGTCCCAGAGGGAGGTTCGGAAATATGTTATAAAAGTTACATAATTTATTTGAATGATAACAAAATGGACACTCTTTAAGAAAGTCCACCGTCACTCCGTGCCAAGTCATACTCCTAGTTACCCAAGATAAAGCATGCTAAAAAGTCAACACAAAGGTTGAGTGAATCCATAGTGTTTAAAGTTATAATAAGTTTTGAATACAAGCTAAATAAAAAGAAATCGGTTATATCACAATTCGGAATATTGCACTAAACCTCATGACACGCAATGCGTTGACAGTTTCCAGTCTCACTAACATAATAAAAATGAAAGTGGTTTGCCCCCAAGATTAGATATCAAATATTATGCATCTGTCTAACCGGCTACCACGAAGATATCCATCCGATTAGTACAAATGGGTCATCAGGCCAATAGATCTATTCACATATTCACGCTCACCCAGTAGGTGACTAATTGTGCACGATACGAGGGTCTTTTAAATAATAAATATAAATAGAGAACAGTTAACTTAGTGCAATAACAATCAGGAAAATACTTGTGTTCGGTTTGGTAGCATGTATCTCCCCACAAGTTTAGAAAACATATAAAGAAAAGTGGGACTATGAATTCACCTTGATAGTCTGGATGGAAAACAAAGTTAAACAGAGTTGATAAACGTCTCCGGCTCACAACCTGGTTCGTTATGTCAAATTTTGGTAATCGTTTTCTGAATATATAAGTTTTATTATTTGTTTCATATCGTTCTGGTTATTGAGTAAATGTTAAATTGGAGACAACATGAAGTCTCTTCAAAAGTTATAAGATTTATCTTATTTCTTATTTTATGTTTTCGTTCCGTTCGTTCGTTAATTACTTCCCGTTCGTTCGTTAAATAGATACTTTGTTTGTTCGTTATCGAAGAAAACGTATTTCATTTATATAATAATAATAATACTAATATTAATAATAATTATAATAATAATAATAAATATTATAATTATTATAAAATATGTTACACTTTATCCCCTAAAGTTTCACATATTGACAACTTACACCCTTGAACTTTTGAAAATGTCAGGTTTTATCCCTCAACTTTCATAAAATTACAATTTTTACCCCTCAACTTTGGTCAAATGACAGTTTTTACCCCTGTTGTTTCAAAAGTGACACTTTTTACCCCTAAGGTTCAAGTCGATAGCAGGTTAAGTCCTAGTTTAATTTTACTTAGAGTCTTGGCAGAAAATACCCCTGAGACTCCCGTCGCGTTACACACGACGTCCTTATTTTTATAAAACACGTTATACATTACGGAAAATGGCAAACCTTTTTACGACTCTTTTACACACTTCTTTATCAGTTTATAAACATCATTTTTACAAATTTTCAGCTCGTGATTCGAGCTCACGAGCTCGAAATAATTTTTTTATTAGGGTGCGTTTGTTCGTAAATTTTGGACAAAAAACAAGCAGAAAGAAATGGTGATATCTTGATGATTACTAAATCATTTAACTCCGTTCTTTTTCCTAAAATTAGATAGCTATGTGATCTTTAATTTGACAAAAATTTAGAATGTTTAGCGTCCATTTGATAGTCGAATTTAAGGTTCCTAAACTGAGGTCTACTGTTGGTCTCGACAGGAACAAAAAGGAAAGAAAAATTTGGTTTTTGGTTTTGGAACTTACGAACTAATAATCTTAGCCTATTTTTAGTATCTACAACATATCTAGATGCTTTCTAACTTGTTTTAGATATTCTTGGTTTATAAAAATAAATTAAGAGGGTGTTTGTGTGATTCGATAGAAAGGAAAAAGAAAAACAAAATTAGGTTTTTGATCTTTAGGGTTTCTAGTTAACTTCATAAGTATATCAAGTAGGTTTAAGCTTATTTTTATCATGTTTTAACATCTATTGGGTTTGTATCAAAAATAAAAATATAAGAGTGTGTTTGTTTAATCCGACAAAAACAAAAGAAAAGAAAGAAAAGGAAATTTCTAGTTTTTGTGTTAGATCATTATTAGAGGTTATAAAAGTATTTAGAGCATATGTAAGATAATGAAAAAGGTTTAGAACTTACCTAGTTATATGGTTCGATTAGGGCAAGTTTTGTGGCGAAATGAATTTGGAAATGGATCACAAGTGTGTCTTCCTCTCCTCTTGGCTTCCTAGGGTGCTCTAAGACTTATATCAAGGCTGTAGGATCAGTAGGGATGGTGTGTGTAGGCTGAGGTGATGGTGTTGAGTGGTGTGTGGGAGGTATGGAAGAGTAGGGCTTGGCTATTTATAGAAGGGAATGTTGGGATAAAGAGGAGACAAGGTGATGTGTTTGAAGATCCTTGAAGACAAATGGATGGAGAGGGAGGAGGAAAGGTGGCGTAGGGGGTGATGGTGATGATATAGTGATGTGTTCTAGTTTTAGGCCATAGAAGTTACCAACTTAATTTAGACAAGGTGATGTGGAGATATGTGAGTCATAGGAGAGGGCTTGTGATACATAAGTTACCTAGGTTTTAGTATGTAATTGGTTTAGTTATGATTTTGGGAGTTTCGAATTAGGGAAATGGAATGAGATCGATTTGGCATTAATGGGTGGTACCTTGGGCTATGTCGTGTGATATTTAGGATTTAGGGAAATAACTAGTTGGTTTTAGGATTTAGTTCATGTATTTTGTTAAGTAGAAAATTTATTTAAGGCTTATATATATATATATTATATATATATATATATATATATATATATATATATATATATATATATATATATATTATAGGTGTCGAATTTTATAAATATAAAAAGAAAATCATGTTGTGCTAATAAGAGTTGTACTATATGCTTAATAGAGTTGTACCCTGGATTTAAAAATATAGAAAATATAATTTTAGGGTGTTCTTAAGTTTTACGAAAATTATATGTTGTTTTTATCATATTTAAAAGTATAGAATTGGTATTTTAGGTTTTCATGCTTTAATCACTTGTACATTAGCTTAAGTGGGTTGTACTAGGGTTTAGAAAATAAGAAAAAAAATATATTCCTAAGGTTTTCTTAAGTTATATAAATTTTATAAAATTTTTATTAGGTTTTATATATATATATAAATGTGATTTTAACTTTTGTGCATTAAACACTTGTACTTTAGGTTTTAAAGACTTGTACCTATTTTAAGAAATCTATTTTTAAAGTTAATACAGAAAATACTTGGACAATGGGTTTTAAAATGAGTATACTGAGGTTTATAATGATATTTATATTAATATTATAATTTTATGCTTTAATGACTTGTACATTGTATTGGAAAACTTATACCCTTATATTTTGTAAAAATCTTATATAAATAAATTAGGGTTTGTGAATTTAATACATAAAATCATAGTTTTATGAAATTAGGGTTTTATCGGGAGTTAAAACGGAATTAGGGTTTTTGAGCTTTAGATGCTTGTACCTTAGTTGAATGAGTTGTACTTTAGTATTTTTAGGGTTTTGTTACTTACATATGTTGTTATGATAGTTTAGGGTTTTATGGAAACTCTATTAGATAAGGAACGTTTAGTTTATACGTACGTTAATAATTTAACGTAAAATGGCAAATGGGATTTCTTAAAGTTTCATATGAAAATGTTTATATAAAATAAACATTAAGTACGTTAAGGTTGGGTTGCATGCGAGCACGTTTATCGAGGATGTGATCTACGTCACATAAGATTGTATTTATTATTAGATAATTAAAAAAAAAAATACACGTAAAAAATAAAATAAAATAAAAGATAAGTATTCTGAGAGATAGTTTATTTTAATGTGGAATTTTCACAGTAGTTACAAAAACAGATACAGAAAAAAGAGATACACACCAAAAAAGAAAAACGCAAACCCAATATCCACACATAAAGCATATAAGCATTCGATAAATCATACGAAAAAAGAGCTACACAAACCCAATATCCACACATAAAGCATAAGCAAGAGATGCATAAACCTAATATTCACTGGATCCGCCAGAACCGCAAAGGGTTAGGGTTTGTACCACTACCGATAAAAGGCCAGGGAGAAGACACGTATAATTTTCCAGAAGCTGCGTGTATCAATTGTGGCAACATAATCATAACCTAAAAAGAAGTAAGCTAAAATAAACGGGCCTAAAATAAATGGGCCGAAAAAACAGGCGGCCCAAAACGACAGTACTGTAGTCGTTTTCGATGTTGCATTATATATTATATAATTGAACCGTAACTTTTTATATTACGAAAACGGTCCTGACACACTCCATGTGTCACGTTCGCAAGAGTTTAAGGGGGAATAGTAGTACTAGTAAGAGTAAATTGCAGAAATCGTCCTTGTGGTAAAAGACTTAAATGCCCTTAAAGTATTATCAACTAATTGAGAGGGTCTAACGGTCGTTAGTTCCAGGGACTAAAATGAACAAAAAGTTTCCTCACAGGGAGGCCGCCTGCAATTATTGAAGACCAGGGACGATACATGCAATTTTGGCAAACCACAAGGACGATTTTTGCAATTTACTCATTATTATTTTAGACCTATTTATGATGTTTTATTTTATTAGAAACTAATTTTATGAAAGTTAATTGATAACAAGAAATTAGTAGAAATTATGGACCGGGTAAGTGATGTTATTATGGCTATATTTGGCAACGGGCTTATCTGGACTTATAGAGGCTTGAGTTTTTAAAATAAGTGGGCTTATAAAATAAGTCTTGTTTGTCACACATGCTTATGGCTTATAAAATTTATAAGTCATAAGTCTCTATAAGCCCAAGCCCATAGAAAAAGGGCTTATACCCTTCGAAATATAATGAAATATCACGTAAAAGCTGAAAATATATGTGAATTTAATTTGATGTATTTTTATGTGATTTTACATTAATAAGCTTTAGTTACAACTAATTCGCCAAACAGCTTTATAAAAATATAAGCTTTAGCTTTCGGATTCTAATTATATAAGCCCCAACCCTAGCCCATTGCGTCAAACATACCCTATGTAATAGTTAATTTTAGTGATACTTAAAAGTGTATGTATGTATATTATGTGTTTAGGTGTTCAAGGCACACAAGGGGCACGTTAGCTTGAACTCTGAGTAACGGATAAGCATAGCATATTTAGTATAGTATGTTTAGCAAAGAATGACAGTAAGCGATAAGGATGCTCATAGAATGCATGTTAGTTGTAATTGATTATGAAGGATGCTAATAGTATGCATCATAGCAAAAGAAGTAGTACAAAGGATGCTAATAGTATGCATCATAACAAAGGAAGTAGTATAAAGGGTGCTCCTAGTTGCATCATAATTACAAGAGAAAGAAAATGATGCTTTTAGTGCATCATTAACATTAGAGGAACTCCCATTATAGTATGGTGCTCATATGAGATCGGATTAGATATCACTCGTATAGAGCATGTAAAAAAGAATTACATAGCAGGCACATATGAACTAGTTATCTTGCCTTATAGCATAGTAGGCTCATAGGGTGATCCTATGTAGCGTTGAAACCCGAGAATGCATTCGGGCGTGAGGGTAAAGGCTGCACATGAGTATTCGCCGCATATAAAAGGGAATTCCAAGTTAGTAGCAAATCGATTAGACATCGATAAGTTAATAGCTTTTCAATTAGATATTGGATATGATAGTAGTAGCCGATTAAATATCGGTTAGTGTTGGAAAATTGGTTGGCAAAAGTGACTTTTGACCAACTTTGGACACAATTATTTATATGTATGTGTCATATATATAAGTAATAGTTTGTAGGTTTGTGTTCTCCTCGAAGAGAGCTTCGCAATAAGTCTTTATGTGTCCAAAATAGAGTTGATGTAAATGAGATATCGGGTCTCAAAGTTTGTCATTCGGTACCATGACTAAAGAGGAAAAATAGTTTATTTTCAATCCCACATCGGTGGGATGGGTAAACTTAGAGGGAGTCTATTGTGTATAAATAGAGACCCTAATTTCACAAGTTTACAGACATCAAATCAATAAGTATTATTGATTTCCAACATAAGGAATACGCATCTCTTAAGATGAAATTCCTGGCAGTTTAGTTAAGTCTGACAGTACAACTTACTGTTTTGGCTGTTGTACCCTGGGAAACAGACGGCGAATCTGTTTTAAAGGAAGCGTGTTAAACACGTGCCTCGGCTTTTTAGTGCTTCGTTGCTGATCTCCGTTGGTGATCTAGTAAGTCTTTTTATTAGTTTATTGTTTTATTTAATTATCGTTTATCTACTTACATTCTGTTTGTATTTAATTTTCTGTTATTTATATACTGTTAATTTTATTTATTGTAATTTAGATTTTATTAATAAAGTGTAACCGTTTTCCTATAATCTTAAAACAGATTCTGTGTAACAGAATTAAAACACTTTTATTAAAATCGGATTAATTTAATTAACAGATTTTATACAAACTGTTTTTCTGCTGAAACCAAGATTGTGTTTCTTTGAAAATCAGTTTTATAACTAAACAGAATTTTAATTAACAGATTTATAAACGATTTTTAAAACAGTTTATTGAATCAGTTTATATTGAAACCATGATGAGTTTCTTTTCAAACTGATTTCTTTTAGTTTGTTTATTACGTATTTTATTGTTTAAATCTGGATTTATTGAAACCAATTTTGTGTTTCTTTGAATAATGTTTGGTACAAGTTACATAAACCATGTCGAGTTTATTAGATACCATATTGTTTTAACAGTTTTTTTTAATTGTTTTTGTGTTTAAATATTCACAAGTTAACTGATGAGAACATAATTTGTGACCCTAGTGAATCTTGTGAATATAATTGGTGCGCTGATTACTAACATGGTTGCAAATCATGATGAAATCAGATTCATTGAAACCAAGTGGAGTTTCTTTGAAACAAATCTCATAAAATACAAGTTGCTATTTTATTAGATTACTAGAACCCAAGATGAGTCTGTTTGAAACAAAATCTGATAATATATAACCTGTTATCATATTTTGGTGGATAAGTTTCTTTGACTTGTTTAGCTTATTTAAACCAGGTTGAGTTTAATTATAAACTAAATATAGTTCTTGAAACTTTATGCATATGAAAGTAGATCTATAGAAACCTTGTTGAGTTTCTTTGGAAGAGTAAATCTATTTTGAAACCTTGTCGAGTTTCATTGTAGAATTAGACCATGTGTTACAGATCTATTAAAATATTCTTAAAGAAGATTGACAAAATCATATTACAAATTTGTTTTTGTTTAAAACATTGTGGGGACCTTGGTTGTACACGGTTAAGGTGGTTAAACCTTGTATCTTTGTGTATGAGATATATTGACTTAATATGATTAAGCACGCGGAATTTACTTAACCACACTTAGAAGGTTGTGTATGTTATGGAAATGGAAGAATTATATTTGTTACTTAACAATGAACAAAGAAAGTATTTCACTAAACGATTCAATATTATTCCAAATAATACGAGTGATCTTGTGTTACTCACTAGGGTTACAAAACCTTGAATCTTATGTTACAACTTGTGATTTGTGTTTGTTCTATGTTCTAACAGTTATTCAATTATTTCACGTATGTCTCTACATAATCACTAGTCTAAGATCTCTTTTATAGTTATAAAAGATCTTTACAAATTGCTAAAAAGTCTTAACCGACTTACTTGTTTAACTTATGCTTATTGGTGTCAGTACATTAGATACAACATGTATCTATGTATACAACTTGTTAACTAAGCACATGGAGTAAGATATTATCTACCGTATATGTTTGACCAAAATACAATAAATATCTTTTCGATCTTATCCACTTAATCAGCAGAGTGTTCTCTATCAGCAGAAACAATCTATCGCTATGAGCAGAATCATCAGCAGAGTTGTTAAGCCTATCAGCAGAGTCATTGCACTAAACAGCAGAGTCAATGTACTAAACAGCAGAGTCAACATCATCAGCAGAAACATCATGGATGCTTGTTTCAACAAGTGAAATCATCTAACCAGCATGTCTTTGAAGTGAAATTGAAACTTTTCTTCGTTTGATCTAGATAGAACTTTCTCCTTTGGAATGCTTCATCCCTTCTAGATATTTGATCTGTTCTAATCATTTTCAACCTCTACATCATCTTGTATGCTCTTGTCTTCTCCTTCCATATATTGGTTTATTCTTCCTTTTTCTGGGCAATTATTTCCTCCCCTGAAGCAAATAACTTTTGTTTCCTCCCCTTGTTTGAAAGATCTCACTATGTACTAAAGAACTTCTCTTCATATCACCTGATTTATCAGTTTGAACTTGTTTTCAGACAATATTGTACATGAAGCCATCAATTCCTTAAGAGTTTAAGTTTCTGTCCTCATCACTTCTAGGTGTGTTAACTCCTATGAGAGGT
This sequence comes from Artemisia tridentata subsp. tridentata, assembly GCA_021014915.2. Taxonomy (NCBI): domain Eukaryota; kingdom Viridiplantae; phylum Streptophyta; class Magnoliopsida; order Asterales; family Asteraceae; genus Artemisia; species Artemisia tridentata. The sequence continues at coordinate 244,901,640 of CP139501.1, forward strand.
GAATCAGTGGACATTTTGATTCATAATCCATCAATGAATGGTTTTTCTGAATCCTTGAAAATCCTTTTAAGAAATCATTTAACTTAGTAGTATGTTCATGATTTTTAGAATTGAAAAATCATACTACATTCAACCATTTTGAAAGAATCAAGTGTATAACAGACACCTAATCAAAATTTCGGTTTAAAAATAACCTCTGGTTGTGTGAGAACCAATGTATTTCAGTTATCACTAACTGCCTGTGAAAAGATAAATCTATTCAAAAGATTTTCTTGACAGGGTTTCCAGCTCATAGTAATTGTTACCTCCAACACAAGTGTTAGATTCACTTTCACTAGCTGTTATTTCTATCAGATGTCCTTAGACTAACTCATTATACTTGAAAGTATAAAATGATAGAAAGTGAGTTGTATCAGTTACTATCTGATCAACTAAGTCATCAATTCAATGTGAAATATCATAACTAGATTTCAAGAAAGAAGTTTTAAGGAGGTTTAATTCCTAAACTCAGTCCATCATAAACCTATTATGGTCAGCAATTTGATAAGAATTCTATTGTTCCCATTTCACTTGAAATATCCTTTGTGTTCTCATATTCATACCTGAAATAGTTAGTCTAAAACCAAAAGAACAATGTACAAAGTACTTGTCTTGCATTAGTATAATCATAAAACTAACTGTATGAATAACACAATTCAAATTTTGATATATTAGCAGTACCTTATAAATCCAGCAGTACCAACAAAAATTTATGTACAAAAACACATCATATTGAAAATTTAAAGATTAAGCATTCCAATACTTGCAATTAAGTACTGAAACCTTGAAACATCAAAAGCTTTTGTTAATAGATCTGCAAAATTATGCTCTGAAGCAATTTTAAGAACTTGAATTAATCTTTTCTCATTGCAATCTCTTATAAAGTGATGCCTAATTTCAATGTGTTTTGTTTTAGAGTGTTGTACAGGATTTTTAATAATACAAATTGTACTACTATTATCAATATAAATAACAGTGTTTAAGAAATTGTACCCATAATCAAGAAGTTGGTTTTGAAGCCATAGAACTTGACTAGAGCAACTTGCAGCAGCTATATATTCAGCTTCATTTGTTGAATTTGCCACACTTGTTTGCTTCTTACACTGCCATGAGACAAGTCTACACCCAAGGAATTGACATCCTCCAGTTGTTGACTTTCTGTCTAAGCTAGCACCAGCATAATCACTATCCGAATATGCTACCAAGTCAAAAGGAGATTCTCTAGAATACCATATACCCAACCTTGGTTGACCTTTGAGATATCTAAAAATTCTTTTGACTGCAATTAAATGAGAAACCTTTGGAGTAACTTGAAATCTTGCACATACACAAACAGGAAACATGATATCAGGTCTAGATGATGTAAGATACATCAAGGAGCCTATCATAGATCTGTAACTGTGTACATCTACATTTTCTCCATCTTCATCTTTCAGAAGGTGCTTCTCTGGGTCCATTGGTGTGCTTGCAATTTTTGAATCAGCAAATTGAAATTTTCTAAGTATCTCTGCAACATATTTGTCTTGACTAATAAATATGCCTTCAGATGATTGCTTAACTTGCAAACCCAAAAAGAATGTAAGTTCTCCCATAGAACTCATTTGAAACTTATCTTTCATAAGCTTCTCAAATTCTAAACACATTTCCTTCCTTGTAGATCCAAAGATAATGTCATCCACATACACCTGCACTAACAAAAGATCCTTCTTGTGCTGTTTGATGAAAAGTGTCTGATCAATCTTCCCTCTTTGAAATCCATTTTCTAATAAGTAGGAAGCAAGTGTTGCATACCAAGCTCTTGGTGCCTAATGAAGGCCATAGAGAGCTTTCACTACTCTGTACACTTTGTTTGGATGTAATGGATCAATGAAACCAGGAGGTTGTGAAACATACACCTCTCTTCCAATTTCACCATATAAAAATGCGCTTTTGACATCCATTTGATAGACTGTGAAGCCTAAAAATGAAGCATAAGCTAGAAACAGCCTAATTGCCTCAATCCTTGCTACTGGAGCATAAACTTCATCATAATCTATTCCTTCTTCTTGTGTGTACCCTTGTGCTACTAATCGAGCCTTATTCTTGATCACAATTCCCCTTTCATCCCTTTTGTTCTTAAAAACCCATCTAGTGCCAATTAGCTTTTCACCTGTAGGTAAATCAGCTAGCACCCAAACCTTTTGAATCTTGAACTGAAGAAGCTCTTCTTGCATAGCCTCTAACCAGCTTGAATCATCTTGGGCTGTAAGAATATTCTTTGGTTCCTTTTGAGAAAGAAAACATACAAATAAACATGAGTTTGAAAGTTCATGTTGTTTTGAAGCATAAAGGGCATCAAGAATCCCTTGTTGGTCTGAAGAGACTAGTTGTCTTCTTGTCTTCACACCAAATTGTACATCTCCAATCACATTATCTAGGGAATGAACTTTGTGAATTCTTGTGTGTGGGGTTGTTGGAACTTGATAGTTAAGTGGAAGATTACTAAAATCCACTTCATTTTCAGAGAATTCTGCTTCTTTTGTGTGTGATGGCCCTATATCAGAAGTATTTGGCCCAACAGCAGAGTGTTCTGGCTTATCAGCAGAATGTTCTTGCTCATCAGTAGAGTGTTCTTGCTTATCAGCAGAGTGTTCAGCAGGAACAAATATACTATCAGCAGAAACATTTTGTTGATCCATAGTTCCATCATCCTTTCTTTGAGCCTCAACATCTTCTTTTGCTTTACCAGACGAAGATTCATCAATGTTTGAAGCTAAATCCACACTGGTACTTGACCACAATGGCATAATGACATCAGATTGATCTTTATCTAACTCCACCTCATTTGTTGCTTGTGAACCTGAAAAATTATTAGTTTCTGCACAAACAGGTAAATAATTCATAGAGTTTGTTAGATAATCAAGATCAAATATCCATTTGGGTCCTTGACCTACTACATTGGATTTGTTTTCCTGAAACTCCACATGTAGTTCTTCTTGAACTTTTTCAGTTCTTAAGTTGTAAACTCTAAAAGCTTTGCTAACAAGAGAATATCCAACTAAGAAACCTTCATCTGCTTTACCATCGAATTTTCCTAAATGGTCTAAGGTATTGAGAATTGTCACATGACATCCAAAAGGTCTAAGAAATCCTATTGCAGGAGTTCTACCATTAAAGAGTTCATATGATGTCTTATTGTGAGGCTGCACAACTAAAACTCTATTTTGAACATAGCAAGCAGTGTTAATTGCCTCTGCCCAAAAGATTATAGGTAGCTTGGAATCAGCTAACATTGTTCTAGCAGCTTCAATTAGTGTTCTATTCTTTCTTTCAACCACTCCATTCTGTTGTGGTGTTCTAGCAACACTATATTCTCTCCTAATACCTTTTTCTTTGCAGAAATCATCCATAACTCTATTTCTAAACTCTGTCCCATTATCACTCCTAATGACTTTTACTTTCTTGCTTACTTGGTTTTCTATCAGTGTAATGAATTCCTTAAGAATGCTTGATGTCTCATCCTTAGTGGCTAAAAAGAAAACCCATGTAAATCTGCTATAGTCATTAGTTATAACAAGACAATATTTTTTATGTTGTATACTCCTTACTGAAACTGGTCCAAATAAGTCCATATGCAGCATAAACAATGACTGATTGATAGAGTTAAAAATTTTGGGCTTACAAGTGGCTTTGTGTTGTTTGCCTTTTAGACAAGCAATGCATGTTTGATCATTTTCAAATCTTTTGTGAGGTAAACCTCTTATCAAACCATTCTTAACAATTTTATTTATGGTTTTGAAGTTAATATGACCAAGCCTTCTATGCCATAACATTGATTCATCCAATGTGGCCTTTGATACAAGACAAGTTAAATCCTTTTTAGGAATGATGTTCTTCATATCAACACTATACATGTTGGCCTTTCTAGGAATTCTAAGAAGTACTTGATTTTCATCAGGCATCTTAAAATCCTTAGATAGAACAAGACATTCTGTGTCAGTAAAAAGGACATTATTCTTTTTGTCACACATTTGTGAAACACTAAAAAGATTATACTTTAACTCTTGTACATAGTACACATTTTCAAAATCTAAATTTCCGATTTTAATAGTACCTTTACCAGAAATTTTGCCACGAAAACCACCTCCAAAGGTAACATATCCTCCATTGAATTCTTGAAAGTCTGAAAGATAAGACATGTTGCCTGTCATGTGATTGGAACATCCACTATCTGAGTATCCTTGATCTTGATGATCAATAGAATGTCCCTGCACACAAATAAGAAAGTTAGTTTTCTTTGGGGATCCAAGCCATTACTGACTTGAATCTGCCTCTTGCATCAATATAATTTAATCTTTTAAGGACTGTTGATGCAACATTGGATTTTTGAATCCAACATGCTGAGGCCTTAACAGCATTTGCCCTATTACCCTTAGCAGCAGAGTGAATAACATGTTCAGCAGAGTTTGCTAACTTTGAAGTCACACCCTTTGGTCTCCAAATCTGTTTGTGGACCACTGCTTTTGTTTGAATGGGTCTTAGAACAGTTTTAGATGCATGTATGAAAGTTGTTTTTGCATCCTTAGCTGTTGATTTTGGGTCAATAGTCATAAATGGTCGAGCAGCAGAGTAAAATTTGCTATCAGCAAGATCATTTGGTCTATCAGCAGAATCAGATTTTGAGATAGACTTGCTTTTGACTACTCTGGGGTTTGATTTCTTAGAACTAGAGTGAAAGTGAGATTTAGGTGTTTGCCTTTTGTGATTCACTCTATGGTTTTCATACCCAGATACCCTTTGGTTGCAGAAAGCTGCAAGATGGTCAAAACTACCACATGTATAACAAGCTTTATTGTAAAATGCAAAGTCATCACCTAATTGGTTAGACTTGAGGTTGTTCCAATTCCTTTGGTTACCTCTGGGCTTGTTTGTAGTTCTATATTGTTCACAATATCTAACTGGTTTCCTAACAGTCTTAACATTTGACTTAGGCCTGTTAGTGTTGTGATTGACTATCTTAGGAATACTTGTTCCTACTTTCTTAACCAATACAGGTTTAGACATAACCTGTTCTTTTTCACTATCACTATCAGTTGTGCAATCTTCAACAACTATAGCATCTCCTTTCTTAACAAAGGACACCTTGTCCTGATAAGATAAAGTTTTATCTAAACTTTTACTTACCTTTTCTATCTTAGGAGATTTAGTGACCTTAGAACCATATTCCATGATTGGTTCTTGAAACTCAGGTAACCCTGTGTGTGCTAAATCAATACCTGGAGGTGAATGAACACCTCTGTATGGTGGGGGTACAGACTTAAATCCAACACCAGAATTAACCTTATCAATAACTTGTGCTTCCCAAAGCTTATTGAATCCTTCTGAGGAATGTGCTAAAACATCCACAGAAACCTTTACATTTTCTCTTTCATTCTTGTGTTTAGCTAATGATTCATTCAACTCAACAATACACTCATTTCTGATCTTAATGACATTTTTTAGTATATTGATGTCATCAGCAAAATGAATTTCATTATTTTTAAAATGTAAGACTTGTTTTTCTAAAACAGCTAGACCTCTTTTGTGATTAGCCAAATTAAAAAGAGAGTTAAGTAGCTCTTCTTTATGAGCTTCAAATCTCTTATTAAGGTCTTCATAAGCTTTAAGATTAGGACATGATTCAGTACAAGATGTAATATTGTTTACCTCTGAATCAGAATGGGCCATTAGAGCAAATTCATTGGCCAAAAGAGCAGCATTCGTTGGTGCATCCTCTTCAATAGCCATAGAGCTCCAATCATAACCAATACCATCAATAGCCAACATAGCCTTTGGCTCTTCAACAGTAACTTCCTTTTTCCTATCTTGCTTATACCATGTGTTTCTATTCTCCTGCTTTCTTGGGCTTCTACACTCCTTAGCAAAGTGTCCTAACCTATGACAGTTGAAACACTCCACTTTCTTCTTATCAAACCCTGCAGTATCATTACCATTTATGGTAATTTGCTTCCCAGTTCTTTGCCAATGCTTCTTGGCTCTCATGCTGAGCAAAGCAACCTGCCATTTGATGTCCATCTCTTCCAAATCATCACTATCAACCTGCTCAAGGTCTTCATGATTTAGAGGAGAGCCACTAGACTGACTAGATATAAATACATAGAATGCTGGATCACCAAGTCCTGCAACAGTCTTGTGTGCACTAGTAGAAGGACCACCATTTGTAGCATTAGAAACACCTTCAACTTCTTCTACCTCTTCAGCCTTACTAATACTAGGAGATGACAAAAGTGCCACGTTCCCAGAACTAGTACCATAAGTTCCAGACTTTCTAAGACTTTGTTCAACAATTTTAAAGTTGTTGTACAGATCATTGAGCTTCATTGTTTCAATGTCTGGTTTGTTCATCCAGACAATAACATGAGTGTGGAACTCATCAGGTAGACTTCTTAAAAACTTCATGTTGAGATCTTCCTTCTCTGTCTCAACACCCAACACAGCTAACTGACTGACAAGCTTATGTAATCTTGAGAATAGCTTATCAAGAGATTCATTACTAAAAGCAGTAAAGTTTTCAAATTGTTGCTTTAGTAGTGTCTTCTGTGTCTTTTTGGTAGTTTCATTACCACCAAAGTATGCACAAATCTCTTCAAAAAGAGTTTTTGCATCAAGATACTTGTTAAATGATAGCATCTGCTCACCAGGAATGGTCATAAGCAGCAAATTTCTTGCTTTCTGATCATTTCTCTTCAGTATCTTCTCTTCATTTGACACTGGTCCAGTATTTCTTTTCCTACTTGTTTTACCTTCTAGGACAACCTCTGAGTAGCTTGGTGAAAAAGAATCACCATATATAATTATATCCCAAAGAGTATAATCTTGGACCATGAAATATTGCTCAATTCTCATCCTCCATAACTCAAACTCATTGGGTTTGATCATGGGCAACTTTGCAGCAACATTTGTTTGAGCATCATGTGGATCCATTTCTGTTTCTTCTAATTCAAATATATCAACCTCTAGCTCTGATACCAACTGTGGGGACCTTGGTTGTACACGGTTAAGGTGGTTAAACCTTGTATCTTTGTGTATGAGATATATTGACTTAATATGATTAAGCACGCGGAATTTACTTAACCACACTTAGAAGGTTGTGTATGTTATGGAAATGGAAGAATTATATTTGTTACTTAACAATGAACAAAGAAAGTATTTCACTAAACGATTCAATATTATTCCAAATAATACGAGTGATCTTGTGTTACTCACTAGGGTTACAAAACCTTGAATCTTATGTTACAACTTGTGATTTGTGTTTGTTCTATGTTCTAACAGTTATTCAATTATTTCACGTATGTCTCTACATAATCACTAGTCTAAGATCTCTTTTATAGTTATAAAAGATCTTTACAAATTGCTAAAAAGTCTTGACCGACTTACTTGTTTAACTTATGCTTATTGGTGTCAGTACATTAGATACAACATGTATCTATGTATACAACTTGTTAACTAAGCACATGGAGTAAGATATTATCTACCGTATATGTTTGACCAAAATACAATAAATATCTTTTCGATCTTATCCACTTAATCAGCAGAGTGTTCTCTATCAGCAGGAACAATTTATCGCTATGAGCAGAATCATCAGCAGAGTTGTTAAGCCTATCAGCAGAGTCATTGCACTAAACAGCAGAGTCAATGTACTAAACAGCAGAGTCAACATCATCAGCAGAAACATACTTGGAGTATTTCCCGATTAAGAACTTCATGAATATTTAATTTCTAACAAACATTATGTAATATGCCATATTGTTTAATTTTTTTAATAGAAAGACTTCTTTAAAAGCGATTTTGTATAATGGATCTTACGAAACAGTAGTGTTTTAAACAAAATTCGATGTAATCATTTTGTTAAGAAACACTTTGTGATATATCAAGTTGTTAATTATTCCAAATTTAGTTTTAGACTAATAACGGAATCTCGTATTAACAGAATGTTTGGAATGTCACGAGTGACATCTAAAGGATCTGCTCCCGAACTTGATGAAAGGGAGACCGATACTCGAGTTATGTGTACGGTAGATGCTTTAAAGCATTCAGATTTTATGTGCCATAACTATGGGTTAAATGGCCTGAATGACATGAAAATTGTTGCCAAGGCGGGATCCGACATGGTGGATTAACACTTGGGCATCATGCCATGAGTATGTTGATAAGAGTTTGGTTAACTCTTTTAAAGCAGCAGAAAATGGAGAGATGCAAGGGAAAAAGAAATGTGATGTTGAAATTCACATGTGGAAAAGAGCTTAAGTGAACCAGCATGTTGTATGTGCCAGAGATTCGTAGGAATCTTGTGTCTGGATGGTTGCTTAATAAATTTGGCTTTCTTTTATTTAATCAAATAAACTTGAGTTAACATTGAACAAAATTTTGGTCGGTACGGGTTATGCCCTTCATTAAATGTTTAAGCTGAATTCATTTTTTTTAATGGTTGTTTTAATAAAATGAGTATGAATTCAGCTTATTTGATTCTTTAAATGTATAGCATGGCCAACTCGGACATGTAAATTTTAATTCAATACGTTGTTTAATTAAAACTTGTGTTGAAGCCAAATTGACAAGATTGTCTTTTCACTCGGTTGACCGGAAATTAACTGAACCCTTGATTCACGTGGTTTTATGTGATTTGGAATCGGTACCTACTAAGGTAGTAATTAGCGGGTACTTCATCGTAATTGTTGATGGTAGTACAAAATATTGCTATTTATACTTACTTGAGAGTAAGGATATAGACAAGATTGATCTATACAAATAAGTTGAGAATCAACTTATTATCGAAAACAAGGCGGTTCGAAGTGATAACGGAGGTGAATATGTGTCTCCATTTCCAAATGTATGTGATAAACATTGGAATAAGACACAAATTTATTGCTCCTTATACGCCTCAACAGAATTGTTAGATGAAAAGAATCGTGCCTTAAAAGATATGGTTATGCCATGTTATTAAAGTCTTGGTTTAAACCATGGCATGTGGGGGAAAGCGATTCTATCGGCTACTTATCTTTTAGATAAGATCCCTTGTAAGGAAAAGAAGATAGTTCTATGAACTATGGATGGGATGATAACCATCCTATAAGTACTTACGAATGTGGGGAGTGTCTATCTGTCCCGACACCCAAGGTTCAAAATATTGGACCTAAAACTGTGGATTGCATATTTTTGTGATATGCTCATTACAGTAGTTCTTATCATTTATTTGTATATGATTTAGAAAATCTGAATATATACAAAGATACGATAATGGAATCAAGGAAAACTTTCATTGTTTGAAACTGTGTTTCCTTATTTATCTGAGAAAAATGGATGTTCATCTAGACTAGACGATACAGTTGTCCATGATGAGAGGCAACTAAATGATGATGTCCTTCATGATGAGAGACATTAAGATGATAATGTTGTTCATGATAAGAGAACACGGGATTGATTATGATCTCCATGATGTGAGACAAGATCAACCCAGAAGAATAGGTTGAACCTAGAAGAAGCAAACAGGCAAGAACCGAAAAATTGTTCGGACCTGATTTTGTTTCTTTTATGGTAGAAAATGAACCTACTTCTTACAAAGAGGGGCTCAATGGAAAGAAGCCATCAAATGTGAAATAAATTCTATTTTACAAAAATGATACATTATAGCTCGTGGATTTACCTCCTGGTGGTAAACCACTAGGCTACAAATGGTTTATACCTAACAACTACAAAAGGTTGTCGATATAACCATTGATAAGTATAAAGCAAGATTGGTAATTAAAGGGTTTAGACAACGAGAATGTCTAGCTTACTTTGATACATATTCGTCAGTTACACGAATAACCTCTATTAGGATGGTACTTGCTATTGCTGCTTTAAGAAATTTGGAAGTCTACCAAAATGTATGTGAGAATGGCTTTTCTAAACAGGGATTTAGAAGAAGAAATCTACATGAACCAACCTGAGGGTTTCATGGCTCCTAGACAAGAGAGCAAAGTTTGTAGGCTTGTTAAGTCATTATACGGCTTAGGAAAAGCTCCCAAACAATGATATCCAAATTTTCTACCACGTCATGTTAGAACGTGGATTCAAAATTAATGGATGTATGTTGAAAAAATAAATTACTGGTATATATGTAATCGTGTGTTTATACATAGATGGTATACTTATCACTCGAAGTGATAACAAGATGAACAAATCCACTAATGAAATGTTGGAGTTAAGATTTGACAAGAACTACATTGGTTGTTTGATATGGTTCTTGGAACTAAGATCATATCAAACCAGATTGGTTTGTTTTGAAGTTAAAAACACTATAAGGACAATATTCTTGAGAGGTTCAATGTGGGGGATTCCGGCCTAGCTAGAACTCCAATGACGTCTTTAGAAATCTATTTAAAATAGAGGTAGAGGTGTTGCCTATTTTGAATACTCAAAGAATATAGGGCGTCTTGTGTGTCTATAACTTGTGTGAGACCTGATCTATAAATTATGACCAGGTTTAGTAAATATACTAGTAATTCAAGTGATGACCACTTGAATAGTATTACACGAGTACTATGATACTTATGATATTGCATTTTAGAAGATATCCAACTGCTATATAATGGTAGAGTAATGCAAATATGGATTCTTACATAAAAGAATCTAGATCCACTAGAGCAGATGTATGGACTCTACGTAGGAAGCCATGTCTTGGAAATCTTGAAAGTATTTCAAACAGACTTTTATAGCGAAATCTATGATGGAATTTAAATTTATTTTTTGAGATAAATTTATAGAATCTTCGGGATATCTACGTTTATTCGTAGAGGACATACCAAGATGGTGTAAACCGGTAACGACCATCTGTAATAAGTGTGATAGTCAATTGGAAATTGACAGAGCTCATATCACAATGTAAAACGGTAAGTCGAGACATATCCATCATAGACATTGATTAGTGCGAAAACTACTCTCAACTAGAGTTATCACAATTGACTATGTAAAGTCAATAGATAACGTCGCGGATCCGCTTGCGAAAGGCTTAAGCAGAGAGTTAGTTAGTAAGTCGTCTAAAGGAATGGGACTAAAGCCCTTAAAGGAATGAGTTTATATGAAGGAAAACCTAACCCAGTTGACTGGAGATCTCAAGATCTGGGTTCAATAGGACAACCTAATCATATAAATGTGGGGGAAGTCACGTCAATATGGGGGAGTTACTTAACATTGTAACTTCCTAGTCCATTCCTATAATAAATGTGACTTGTTGAGAGGTTAAACATATGGCTTTTATGATTCAAGATGAAATCATAAAGCATAATGATTCAGGATGAAATCACAAGCATATATTTTTTAATGATTCAAGATGAAATCACCTATGTGAGAGAGAAGTGGGGTCGCTTCGAAGGGAATTGTGGGGGGTGCAAATCCTAAGAGCTCTTGCAGAACCAGGCAAATGTTCAGGACCATAATGAACATGACTATGAGGACTTAACAATGTTAGGGAGAGTCTTGTGTGAAGTGTATTGTCGTCTACATAAACAGCAGCTCAGTTCAAAGACATCGCGTCTATTGACAGCTAGGAGGCTAAGTGCATTTCACAAGGGAAGGTTCAAAGGGTCACACCTACCTATCCTTTGCAAGATTCAACTATTGGAATTTCATCGTAATTTTTGTATTACGACCGATCTCCATTCATGTGGGGGATTGTCGGAAAATTGGTTGGCAAAAGTGACTTTTGACCAACTTTGGACACAATTATTTATATGTATGTGTCATATATATAAGTAATAGTTTGTAGGTTTGCGTTCTCCTCGAAGAGAGCTTCGCAATAAGCCTTTATGTGTCCAAAATAGAGTTGATGTGAATGAGATATCGGGTCTCAAAGTTTGTCATTCGGTACTATGACTAAAGAGGAAAAATAGTTTATTTTCAATCCCACATCGGTGGGATGGGTAAACTTAGAGGGAGTCTATTGTGTATAAATAGAGACCCTAATTTCACAAGTTTACAGACATCAAATCAATAAGTATTATTGATTTCCAACATAAGGAATACGCATCTCTTAAGATGAAATTTCTGGCAGTTTAGTTAAGTCCGACAGTACAACTTACTGTTTTGGCTGTTGTACCCTGGGAAACAGACGGCGAATCTGTTTTAAGGGAAGCGTGTTAAACACGTGCCTCGGCTTTTTAGTGCTTCGTTGCTGATCTCCGTTGGTGATCTAGTAAGTCTTTTTATTAGTTTATTGTTTTATTTAATTATCGTTTATCTGCTTACATTCTGTTTGTATTTAATTTTCTGTTATTTATATACTGTTAATTTTATTTATTGTAATTTAGATTTTATTAATAAAGTGTAACCGTTTTCCTACAGTTAGTTAGTAGAATGTTTTAGTGGTAAAACCCGATAAGACATCGGTGACTTAGTAGCAAGTCATGGGTAGTTAACCCAAATAAATAATGGTTAGTTTAGAAAAAGGACCCGTTTAGGTATCAGAAGAATGTGAAATAATGCGCATATTACAAATTTAGATTAGAAAGTTAGAAAATCACATATTAGAAATGGATTGAATTGTAGAAGACTTTAGTGGTAGCATTATAGTTATAACAATGAAGTGAACCCCTTTTAGATAATGGGTGGTTTAGTAGAAGACCCAATCACATATCAGGATAAAGATTAAATTATGTTTCTATACGCTTTATGTTATGTTAATAGTAGTTCCGCCTTACTCACTAAGTCTTTATGACTTACTGTTCTTACGTTATGCTTTTTATGTAGGTAAATGAAGCAAGGCTTGTAGATAGAAGAGGGAGAATTTTGATGGAAACAGTAATGCTCGAACGAGCATCTCTTACACTCTCTCTTGATGATTAACTTGTAATGCCCCAAAACGATTAGTAGTAGAAATAGGTCTTTTGGGTCCAAATGTTTTCATGTCTATCATTAGTGTCTTTGTGTATGGAAGTTTCGAAACAAGTTATGATGTATGGGTTAAAAGGGGTTTTTGGATATAAGTTTTACACACCCGCTTTTGGTTTAACGGGTTTCAAGTGTTTGTGATTATGTTATGACACTTTGTACGTGTTTTAAATGAAATAAAACAACTACGTGTTCAGTTTCAGTATTGGATATGCGATTAAGGAGCTTCATGTGCTTGCTTTGTGTTGAATTTAAAAATGTCTCAGCTGAAACCGTCTACGGCATAGAGACTTTCATTCTCTACGGCGTAGAGGTCTATACGGCATAGAGAATTTCCTCATCTATGGCATATAAAGGTTGTGTAAATAATAATAATAACAATAAGGGATTGTCTAATACGAGTAATAATAATAAAATTAAAAAGAAAAAGAAAAAAAAAATTTACGCGTTTCAAAAAGCCATCATCATCAAATTCATAATCATAGATGTATTCCAGAACAAGAAGGCATATATGAATCAAACAAACTGTACCATCTCTGTTTCTCTAGCTACTAGCTACATGTTTAAGAGCATCGGGTACCATAGCACTCGACCGATGCCATCCGACGTGTCAAGGCGCTATGGCGCCGCCACGGTACCTGGATTGACAAACGCCATGGCTTGAGCCAAAATTGTGGCATACGTGAGTGCTTGCATATCCATTCTTTTAAAATAAAAACGGTATTGTTGTGCGTGTAGTGTGTGAAATTGTGTGGTCGTGGAGCTATATGAAGATGACGAGCGGGTTTCTTTTTCTTTTATTTTTAAACCTTTACAAGTGCTGCATTTTAAGTTTTAGCTCTTTTAAAACTTTGAAAGTTGTTTAAATTTTGTATTTTTATGTAATTTGTTAATTTTATTTTTAATGAATGAAAAATTTAGTTTAAAAAATTGGAAAGAAAATTAAATGGTGGGTTTCAAAAGAGGTGTTCTGGCTAGAGCCATAGGTTTTGGGTGTGCAGGTAAATAAAGATGTGAAAGGGGTATTTACATAGCCAAGTAATGAGCAAAAATATAGAATATGTTTCGATCACATTAGAGATCAGCTCTTGTGGCCGTTTGTTTCTCTTATTTTCGATATAGCCAAAATCAATATTTAACCCAATGTCAATTAGCTAGTATAATTCCGAATGGTTTCAGCTAGCAACATGCATCTGAAATGGTAATATGATGATCTGTTGAGTGGCAGGGATATATAATATGTATATTTGGACGAGCGGGAGTTTGTGCACTAGCAAAGAACCAAGAAATCTACAGATGGTTAAATGCCATGTGACTCGGTTTGAACAAGTGAAATTAGGCTCTGTTTTGCACAGATAAATGTTTGTTTCAACCTTACATAGTAAAGAAATTATAAAGTAAAAATAATCTGTATAGAGTAACAAGAATCCATTCTTCTACATGAACGTTTCGATGTATACTGCATCTCGATGTTTTTTAAGACGATAATACATCACTAATAACACATTGTCTCACACCCATCTCCAGGACAAAAAAAATTAAGGACAACAATTTACAAATTTCTATAAGCTTATACTGTAGTATAAGTCGCTATGACATAGTATATCTAAAATCAGCATCAATGGTTCCTCTAAACACCATTCGACTCATTTTTCTGCTGCACCAACTGTTGAGTATCCGATAACTCAACTTCCTCATCTTGCCAGTTCCGATCCTTCTGAAACAACAACTCGATTTGCTCCAATGATTTACCTTTTGTCTCCGGAACCAACTTGTAAACAAAACCAACAGATAAAGCAGAAAACACCGTAAAAATTGTAAACGTCCCTGCCATTGATATTGCACGAGAAACCGACAGAAAAGACATTGCCACCACTCCACTACATACTCTATTGCCTACTGCACCTAAGGCTGATGCTTGGGCTCGAAGCCGTAAAGGAAATATCTCTGACGTTATAACCCAACAAACTGGCCCGATTCCTATCGAAAAGAAGGATACATTCCCACATATCGCTAGAATCGCCAATGCAATCCCGAGAGACGTTCCTTTGAACAATGAAAGACTGATTGCTAAACAGCATAAACAAACGGTCATTCCCATTGTGCTCACGTATAGCAAGGGCTTTCTCCCAACTTTGTCTATAAGTAAAATTGCGACCAAAATGAATACAGTTTTAGCGACTCCAACAGCAACTGTCGCCGCCAAGAGTCTTGACTTGTCTTCAATCCCGGCAGTTTGGAGAATCTCAGGACTGTAGTATACGGTCGCATCTATTCCAGTAATTTGTTGGAAACACTGGATACCGAATCCAGTGATTAGCATTCGTCTTAGTGAAGGTGACGGAGTTAACAATTCTCTCCAAACAGCTTTCTCCTCTTGATTCTCTCCAATTCCCGCCCCAGCCGCCTTGAGGATCTCCGATAGTCTCTCTTCAACCTCAGCTTCAACATCAATTGTTTTAAACAGAACAGATCTTGCTTCGTCGATTCGGTTTTGCATCACTAGCCATCTGGGAGACTCCGGGATTATAAACAAAGCAAACGCTATAAATACTGAAGGAAGGATCCCAACCGCAAGCATTATTCGCCAGTTTATATGTGAATCAAAGCCCGAAAACGCATAATTCGAGACATAACCCAACAGAATCCCGAGATTAATGAAGATTTCAGGGAAGGAAGTGAATGAGCCTCGCGAAATCGTTGGTGATATCTCAGCAATGTAAACGGGGGCGATCATGACACCAAAGCCGATACCGATCCCCGCTAAAAGGCGACCGATCATAAGCACTCGGAAGGATGGAGCTAAGGTCATTATAAGTGCACCGATTTGGAAGATGATTGCAGCTATTCCCATTGTCCATTTTCGGCCAAGGGCATCAGAGGCACGGCCGCCACCTAGACTGCCTAATAAGGAAATGACACTCAAGATTCCGACAAGGATTTCTTCTTGAAATTCTGTGATTTTTAGATCTTCTTGAATGAATATGATTGCTCCACTCATAACACCAACATCTGAAGACCAAAATTGATTTGATCAGTGACATATATTGTATAATTCTTTAGTGATTTGTCAGCGGACATGAAAGTATTATTGGGAATCAGCATTACAATCAATTGAAACTAGCATCTCACTAATTTTACTAAAGCTAAAATCGATCACATTTCATAAAAAGGGTTAATGTTTATTTTTTGGCGGTTGTTTTGCTGTGAACAATGCAATGATTCCAAGTGTCTTTGACACAAAGCTTAAATTTTTGAGAGTTTGCGTTTAGTCGAATGAAAACACACATGTTTTCAACAAAAAATTTGTAAAACATAAATCGTGTTTAAATCGCTTTGTTACCAAAATATTCTTAACAAAACACAAAATCTTTGCTCCTAACTCAAAATGGAAATTTTTTTATAAAAGACCCTCCAAATTTTTACAAATCTAAAAATACAAACTAAAAAAAATCTCCAGCTAAACGCACCCTAAGGTTGTCTCGGCTTTGATTTTGGAAATATTTCGATCAACAGAGTTATTGACACTAGGAAGTTAATATTGATAACTACAAGGAAGTAAGAAATGGTTTACGTTTGTCGCCATCCTATTTAACATCTTATAAAATGACAAATGTAAGACATATTGTTCGTAAAATCGATAATGCTTAAGTTACTAACGGGTCTTCCGCACTTTGGTGTAGCTATAGTTATCAAGATTTATAAACCATTTCGTTGCAGGTTTAATATACTCAGAATGAACGTCCAATGTTGAAATTTCTTACTTTACGATAAGAAAGCTTTCTAAAACTAGAAAAAAAAAAGTAACTGTATATACAGTGCTTAGCTTTTTTGATTGAAACATATTTAGGCAAAAATCGTCAACAACAACAATACCCCATCCCACGGGAGCAAGATAAAATGTAGACAACAATACCCAATCCCGCTGGGAGGTAAAATGTAGACAAATTATACCCCTACCTCGGGAATAACCCAAAGGTAGGGAGACTTCTTCCATAAAGATACACATGAAGATGAGTATGCTCATATATATGTGAAAGTGAATTTCTTCATTATGTAAAACTCTTAAGTAGCGTTTAGCTATAGAAATTTTTTTTTGTTTTTCCGTTTTCAGATTTTTTGATAAGTGAATTTCTTTGAGAAGGGAATGGTTTTTCTTCTCTAGAGAATAGTAAAGAATTTTGAAAACTTGTTTAGAAGGAGTTATATTTTCCCTTTTTAAAAATATTACCTCGGATTGCGATGGTGGGCGGCAACGGCTAGGACGGAAGGCGGAGATGTTACCAATGCTAATTAGGGTTAGAATGAGATACTTGAATGGTAGATTGGAAAATCCAGTCGTTTTTATTAGAAAGAAAAAAAGTGGAGAATCTTAGATTGGGGTTTTTCATTTTTCTAGTTAAAATTTGAAAAGTGAGAATTTCACTTATTTTGAAAATTGTTAGAAAAAAATATGACAAAACAGGTTTTCTATAAAAATAGTTCTGAAAAAATGAGATATTTTTTACAAAACACACCCAGCAACATTCTAATTTCCCACTCAAAAATTACCTATAACAAAAAGCTAACAACATTTAACACTTTTTTATGCATAATGTACATGTAATAGCATAACCACTCTCAATCTTACCTTAAAAATTGCTTAACAAAGAGTAAATAATCACATAGACAAATAGAAGATTCCTACACAATTGGCACAAATGGAAACCCATACAATGTACAGCATGCATCAAATACTTGTACACCTAACAAGCATATCCCAAACACATTAAACGTCCTCCTATAATTCGGCAAAGTTAGGCATTATGTCAGTTATGTCTTGTAACTCACAAAGATCAATGTCATGAAGCATCTAACCACCAAAACACGTATATCACATGAATCTTTACAGTTTCGAACAACATCATGTTCAAGAATAAAAACCAATATATAAAATACATAAAGTCAAACCTTAAATCCAGTCAAATGGTTGTAACACGTGTTGAAAATAGTTGTACATTTGTGTGTCGGTGACAAACTTTGTAGGCTGGATTTAAGGTTTCATTAACCAATCAAAAAATTTATAAAAACTAAATTAAAAAAAAAGAAAAAAAAGTACCATATCCAAGAAGAACATTGTTGAGTGATGCAAAAACAGCACAAGCAAACACATATTTTCTTGTACTACTACTCCTTTCCTGCTGTGTCTGCTTGTACGGTGCAACTTCCAAATCATCATCATTGTCATACTCTGAATCCATTCTTCTGTACTTATTTTTAGATCCAATAGGTACACTAGACATGCCCATATCACCACTCCCATTTTCTTGGACACCCATATTCAGAAAGTAAAACTAGTGATGCGTATCTTACAACTCGATCAACTGTATCAAAAGTTGATGAAGGGTTTTTCAATTCGATATATGATGAGAAGAACCCAGAAAGGAATTGGGTCAACTCATCTCATTTGATCAGATCTGAATGAATCAACAAGTTGAATAATATTTAACTTTGAAAATGTAACAAGTGGGACCCTTTGTATTTTAGAGTGTAGTTGTCAAGGGGCAATTGGGAGAATAAAGAATGGTGAGACTTCAGTTATCAAGAGATGGTTAAATATTGGGGTGGGTTATAAGTACCGGGGTCTATTTTTTAACCAAACCGGGTCTAGGCTATTTTTTTTTTTTTTTTTTTTTTTTTTTTATTTTTTTTTTATTTTTATAATTTTGTTTATATCAAAAAGCTATAAACCTGAAAGTGCGGAACAGAAAATATAAAGTTTAATATGTCAAACGCTTAAAACTGTCAAAAATACGGAACAGAAACTGACAAAAACTGTGCTGTGCAGAAAAAAAAGAGGGACAAAAAGTGGGGGACAAGGCCCTGCCACCCTTGTCCCCCGGTATGGTTAGTAGACCCCTAAATATTTTAGAACCTTGAAAAACTAAAAACGTGTAAAGATGAAGAGGAGCTTTCAAGGTAACCATAGATGATGGCAACTACTATTTCATTCCCATTATAATTGTCCATTTTTGAATTTTCTTTAAGTCTTTTTTATTCAAATTTAATCATACATACTTTTTATTTGTGTAATATAATACTTGATGAAAAATATATGAATAGATTGGCTTCTAAATGTATTTTCATTTGGTATAATTTTTATATAACACAAATGAAAATATTAATGATCAAAGTTGAATAAAAAATACTCAAAAAAAATAGTGAACAATTATTATGGGACGAAAGGTTCTTTAGAAATAAGGAATTTATGTATTTTTATTTGGTAAATAATATCATTACCATTAATTACTGTGATAAGTTTCTTGTTTCCAAATGATGAAAAAAAAAACTCTGAAAAAAATTTACCCCGTAAAACAAATTCCTATTTAGGAGAAACAAACGTACACGCACTAAACTATACTAGCTTTATGATCGCGCAATGCAACGACGTCAAAAGAGAAAAGACAATAGTGATTGGTGATAATATATGACAATAGCAATGAGGCATCGATAAGTTAATGGATTGAGATATCTATATTCTCGCCATATTAATAAACTCTATCTCGGTCTTTTCTAAATGAATTAACCACTCTTAAAAATAGGGCTGAGCAAAACCGACCGAATCCCGACAAATACCGATTGTCCCGAAACCGAACCAAGCATAGTTGGGTCGGTACTCGGTTTGGGTTTTCAGCTTTTTCGGATTTCGGGTCGGGACGGGCCAAAAACCGAGAAAAGACAAGCAAAACCAACCGAAATCCACGAAACCAAAACCGATCGACACAAACCGATCTATACTCGGGTTAGGATTCGGTTATGGTTTTCCAGCTTGTCAGTTTCGGGACGGGTCGGGATCGGGTTGATTTCGGCCCGATACTCACCCCTACCCCTACTTAAAAATCATTACTCCGTATTAAATATATTAAAACATAACATACCTAACAACTTAATGTGCATTAAAAAGTTTGTAACATAAACGGAATCATAATTATATCTTTAATTGTATTTAATTAATATTAAAAAAAGCCAAAATATCTTTTACTACTGTAAAATTGATAAGTGATTCTCATACTACCTCAAACTATTAATGGCAATTTGTACCATCTCATATTTGGTTCATATATTAGAGCACAAGGTGCAGTAAGGAGGTGAAGTTTCTCATTTGAGTGTTACGGGGTGCCACATCATTTTAATAAACCTTCACAACTAACCCTTCTCACTAACAACTAACCTCAATTTACTCATTTGTGACTCACCACTTACAACTTTTTTTTATTCAATCCCATACATATTTTCAACTACATATTCCTCGCCACCAAACAAATCATCTCCTTTAACCCATTTTTTTTCCACCACAACATGCAATCCTTCAAATGAAACATAACCCTTAATCAACAATAATCTGTAAATTGCTACAAAGTATCACGCGGCCTTCAAATTAAACACATCCCCATCTTATAAGCCATAGATCTGCAAGAAAAACTTGAATGGATGGTGACGGGGATGGTTCTCCACTAAAGGTGGTGGTAGAGATTGACGACGGTGGAGGTGGTGTGTTTCATTGTTTGTCTTTGTTTTGAATATATCTGGATACCATGGCCCACTCCACAACGTATACCTGCAAACACACTGACAAAAGGACGATTTTTTGCCTCATCGTGCAGACGACGAGGCTTGGAGTGGCCGAAAAAAACGGGGGTGGTGGGTGTGGTGGCGAGCTGCGGCGAAGTGCCACTGTGGACGGTGAGGAGCAACAACGAGCTGCACCTTGTGCTCTTACCATAGTTATACAAAACTCAAACACATGACTCTCACATGCTATGTCACCATTAAATAACAAAGTAAATTAGATGTGAGGTTAATTAGCAAGTGGCCTAATCTCCTTTAGATTTTTTACGGCAATTCTTTTTTTAGTGATCACATAGGAGACAAATTCAAGGACGACCTACCTGTGTGTCGGGAGTGGCACGGGCTACACTCGATCTTAGGACACACAGTATAATTTTTATATATATATATATTTTAAAGTGTATCTTTGCATCAAAAGTGGTATTACTTAAAATTTAAAGTTACTTTGTACACTTTTTTGCTTTTTAGGAAGTTAAACTTGTTTGTATTATATTGTATGATGTGTTTGTATTATATTATATGCATCAAAAGTAGGTATAGAGATGTATAGCTAGTTCATATTTTTGTTTTTTAGGCGTGTTGTAGTAGCTTTTTGTATATATATTTACCTTTGCCTTCGCTTTAGGTAGAGAAAAGCATCATAAAACTATGAGGCTCTCTACTAAAAAAGCATAGTTAAGGAAATGATGGTAATGTTTTTAAGGATGCGACAAAAGTTGAGACGATAGTGATAGTGATGTTGAGGACGTATATGATGAGACTTCTCAGTTTATGGCTTCTTCTTTAAAATGGGCTAGTGGTAGTTGTGATGCAAAGGATGTTAGTTTCTGTGAGGATGACGACTACAACACGGATGATGGTTATAAAGATTATGCATATGACTTAACTAAAGAACAAAAGGCATTATGTAAGGCGTGCGACATTAATCTTCGTAGTCAATTTAGACGTTAGTTTATGTTTGGTGTCATCTATAAGTCAAACGAGGTGTATTCTAGTGTTTGCTACCTCCATCTCATTATAATTGTCCACTTTAACTTTTTTGAGTATTTTTTATTCAACTTTGACCATAAATATTTTTATTTGTGTAATATAATACTTGATAAAAAATATGTGAATAGATTGAGTTTTAAATGTATTTTCATAGGTATAATTTTTTCATCAACTATTATATAACACAAATAAAAATATTAATTGTCAAAGTTTAACAAGAAAGACTCAAAAAAGTCAAAGTGGACAACTATTATAGGATGGAAGGAGCAATTGTTTTCTTCATTTTAGAAGTAGATGTGTCTGTTATGTTAGCTTTACCTCCTATGTAACGGGTTGAGATGCGAGATTCACTCGCATGCTTTGTACTTAAAACGTTTTCTGAAGTAATATATTCATCAAGTGTAAAAACCTTTTACCAAAAAAGAAAAAAGAAGAAAAACTCAACATAATAAATTTTCAGTTTCAAATTTTCTTCCCTTTCATTCTAAAAAAACTCGAGAACACATCGTAAAGCTTAAAACTTAAAAAATGAGTAATGTTGTTAGACTAAAACACTCCTACTTACAAAATGCAACAAAATGTGTTATATATTTAAATTTTTAACTACAATTTAAATGACTAACTTTCTTAACTCTTATGTATTTTACACCCATATATGCATATCATAAAATTGCACACAAATTAATGTTATCGTACATTGTCGTCGCTGTGCACTAGGGTAATCGTCTAGCATAAGTGAACTTTTATTCAACGGCAAGAAAATAGAGTAAATTGCAAAAACCGTCCCTGTGGTTTGGCCAAATTGCAGGTTCAATCCGTATCTTTTTTAAAGTGCACTCATCGTCCTTGTGAGGAACTTACAAATGCACACTTGGTCCTTGACTGTAGTTAAATTACTAAAATACCTTCTTTGTCTTCCATTTCCTGTTGACCCCTGTGAGGGTAATTTAGTCGTTTTGATTTTGGGGTCAAGGACCAAGAGTGCATTTATAAGTTTCCCACAAGGATATCAAGTGTACTTTCAAAATGATAAGGAATGAACTTGCAATTTAGCCAAACTATAGGAACGATATTTGCAATTCACTCCAAAAAAATATTACTGGAAACAGTAACGAAAAGTTACACATCAGAATGTTAGTTTGGATATCCCAACTAACATAGAAAAATTGTCCGTTCTTTTATGCAAGGCACAATATGTGCTTTTGGTTTGTGAAATGTGTCATCTCATCGGCAAGACAACCTTATTAATATACGACATTTTTCTTATATGTTTGTTTAAGATTTGTTATATGTTAGCAAGCTAGTAGAGTAACGAGAGGGTGCTCGGAGAATTTAATGACTAGGTGTCACCTGGACTGACACTATTGCTTATAACTTTATAAGGGCGTCGGCTAGTATTGGGCTTCCAGACTTGACTTGAGAGCTCGGGCTAGGCCCATTTATCAATGGACTTTTCTCCTCGAACAACAACGTTCGCACTTGGCACTGTCCTTCTTCTTTTTTTCCTTTTTTTTCTTTTCTCTCAAAACATACATAAAGGCATAAAGCCATAAAAAGGGTATATGTTGTCCAAATAGAATGGAAACATGCTCTGATAACTACTTATAAATGTGTTTGCTTTTATGAGATAAATTATAAATATTGTACAAACAAATATGTTTAAATTAATTCAATTTGTTCGCATTTGAGTAAATGAGTTACGGACATTTGATAAGCCGAAAGATTCCAGTTTGTCTTTATAAATGTCGTAAACGTCATTTGTACATATCTTTCCTATAACAATTGATTAATCCACAATAAACTTTGTGTGTATCCACCGTTTAATGTCTTGTATACAAATTGAACTCAATGATTTTCTGTTTTACTATGTTTCGTTTTTCCTTTATCAATAATTTATAATTGTTCTGTGCAACATTAAAGAATGCAGAGTTCTAGTTCAGATGTTTAAAAGCTTTTAGCATGTCTGAAGATAGATAGGTGCAAAGTTCATGGTAACATTGTACATTGGTTTATATATGAATATATGTGCTCCCCAGCCTTTTCTATACTACAAAGCTCAATGCTAGAACCACTCACACAATTCACACAAAAAATTCACTCGTTGACGTGTCAGCGGGTGATTGGTTTAATAAGAGGGAGCAGAGAGAAACTGCCAGAAAATACACCAATCACCCGCTAACACATCATCGAGTGAATTTTTTGTGTGGATTTTTGTAAGTGGGTCTAGCATTGCTCTTTGTTCATTCCCTACCTCTCCATAAGCTAAGAGCACACGGTATGATGCTTTTTAACGTGCCATCCGTCTCTTTTTTCGTTGCATTGGTGTGCCAAACAGTACAGTCAGTTTGTGCTAACGTTGTGTTCTTAAGAAAAAAAAAATGAAAGAAAGATAAAGTAAAGTAAGGGAGAGCAAGTAAAGTGACTTTTACCTCAAAAATGGGGTGAAAATTTTATAACTAAAATATCACCACTTTCACTCACTTTACTTCCTAAGAAAAACTAGAGAACACAACTAAAATCACTTTCACTTTTCTTTCCTCCCTTTTACTCAACTTGAGAACACAGTGTAAATGTGTGCCAAACGTCCCCTAGCCATTTGAATGGCTCAAGCCATTTGTGATTTTTTTTATAATTTTTTTTTTTTTTTTTTAATTTATTTATTATTATTATTTTTTTTTTTGTATTGTGAGTGAGTGGGTATTTTTAGTGGGGTATTTTGTGGGACCTAATAAAAAGTTATTTGTATGTTATGAAGGAGGGATGTTTTAGTTATTGGTGTGTTATTAGGAGGGGATAACGTGACGCTGATGTGGCATACCAATAACGTGTTATCCGTTAGCACCATACCTTGTACTCTAAAAGCACAAGGTATGGTGCATACCAATAACACGTTATTGGTATATCACATCAGTGTCACATCATCCCCTCCCAATAACACACCACTAACATGTTATTAGGTCCTACAAAATACCCTACTAAAAGTACCCACCCACTCACAATACAATACAAAAAAAAATAACGTAAACGCGTCAAGTATGAGGCTGCACAACGTAAACGCGTCAAGTATGAGGCTAAGTGCGTAGGTATGGGATATGGGTTCCTTCCCTTCTCTTTCTCTTCTTTTGGGGAACTTGAAAAGGACGCTGTGACTTTATTGAAGCGTATTCGAAAGTTTTCGATGACTCAAGACATTGGAGCACGTGCCGCTGCTCATATTTTTAGTAGGATTAGCTTTTCTATAGCTAGAGGAGTGGGAGCCCAATTAGTATCTCGGCTCCCTACTAACTTCTTGTAAATCCTATTTGTTTCTAATAAAGTGATGATATTATTATTAAAAAAAATAATAATAAAAAAAAATATATATAAAAAAAAAAAAAATAATAATAATAATAATAATAATAATAATAATAATAATAAAACCTTTGGCGTAAGCCAATTCACCGGCTCAAATCCATTTGGCTCACATTTGGCGTGTTGCCCGGTATGCACTTTGGCACGCCATCGGTTAAAGATGGGTGCTTTTGGCGTGTTATCGTACACGATACCGTGTGCTCTAGTAGTGAGGAATTTAGGATTGCTGTACAACATAGTGGAAGTATTCTCATTGGTGTGTTGCTCAGGATCCACTGACCGGGTCATGAACGATATAATTTTTTTGTCCAAAAGTTCAAAAAGTTAACTACAACAAGAACCAGTGGAGTGCTTCACCTAGTGTCAACATGATTAGTCTTAGGTTTAGGGAGTTTCAATTGCTTTTTTTCCCCCTTCTACTTATGCTTATTCATATATTTAAAAATAATTACTAGTACATAAGCTGCTTTAGAAAAAAGTACACAAGTAAGTGTTTGATTGTTCAAAAAAAAAAAGTAAGTGTTTGAATTTTGTAAAAAGTCAATCTGTTGGATGATGACGCCTCGTCAGTGTTACGTTTAGAGCACAAGATGCAGTGAGGAACCAAAGCTCATTATTTGAGGCTCACCGGATGCTACATCACTTTAACAAACCTCCATAACTAACCCCATCACTAACAACTAACCTCAACTTACTCATTTGGAGCTCACCACTTACAACTTTATTTTTTTTATTTAAATTTCCAAATAAACTAAATTCATTTCATTAAAAATAAAAATACAATACAACACAATAAAAAACATACGAAACGTAAAATAACGATACGGTAAAAGACACGATACAGAAAAAAAATACGATGCGAAATTTAAAACACAAATAACAATACGATACGAAAACACAAATAATCCAACGATTCTCATGAAGCTTTTATATAGATTTGTAATTGTCGATGAGATCTGACTTCTCCTCCCACACTTGCAATAGTGTTTGTGTTAAAATTAGAGATACTTGCGAGAGAGTTTGATAAGAAGTTGTGTGAGAAAACGAAGTGTTGTTAAAGTGGCATTTATATGGGAAACTAGCCGTTGGAAAATATTTTAAAATTCAACTTAACTAAAAGTAACAGTACGAACTAAAATTCAAATTCAAACTTAAAGTAACAGTACAACATATTAAACACGATACGGAAAAAGATAAACACGATACGGAAAAAGATAAACACGATACGGAAAACAAATCATACAACACCGTTAAGCATTTCATTCATCCCATTTGGGGTGGTTTCTCAAAACCTCCCACACGTGAACATATTGGAAGCTTCTCCCCCCAAATCGTTGTACAAAAATGGTCTTTGCATTCTTGAGAATCTCACTGTCATTTTTCCCGCTTGTATGCTGCAAATGTTTGTAAATAGCGTTGAATTTTTGACATTCACTGCTAAGTCTTGTCCATTTACCCGTGACCATATTTTTGTTACGATTGTCACCGTAAGTCTGATTGTTGAACATGTCTACAACCTGATTCCAAAAGGAGTATTCATTGTAGTTGTCTAGGTCTTGGGAAACTGCAACCCAAACTTCAGTTAGCAAGTTTACTTCTTCTTTTGACCAACGAGTATTCATTTCAAATGTTTGAACTTTGATATACAAGTGTGTGAAAAATAGTGTATTATGGTATGTTATTTATTGTCGTTTGAACTTTCAAATTCAAAATCAAAATTCAAATTAAAAAACGAGCGGGATATATTTAAAATTCAAATTCAAATTTCAACGGGCGGGATATATTTAAAAGTTAAAATTCAAATTCAAATTTCAAAACTAGCCTATAAATACCCATTCATATTCACAGACTTCTCACACACAAACACATTCAAAATCAAAACTCAACATTCAAAATTCAATGTCTCGCAAAGATTTCTTCCAACAATTCCCCAGTCCTCGCAAAGATTTCTCACAACAATTCCCCAGTCACCACGACTTCTCACAACAATTCCCAAATGAACATGACTTCTCACAGCAATTCCCTAGCTCGAACCTGATTCCAAATGAACCAGTGAACACTCCACCGTAAGATATCTTTCAGGTTTTCCGACAGGAAAATGAACCGGTAAACACTCCACCGGTTGTCGAACAACAACCCAATCCATTTGGACTCACTGAGGATGAACTCCAACTTCTTGAGCAGGATGAGGAAGTCAGGAGAGAAACAGAAAAAAGAGAACTACGAGAGGAAGCTGCTCGTTTAGAGCAGGAAGCCAGGGATGCAAAACATCTTAGGAACAACTGGTTTGACATCATGGAAGGAAAGTATTATGTTGTCGAGTTTAGGTCCTCTTTGAGTGAAGACAGTTGAAACTCAGATGATTCCTTTCATTAATTTGTAGTTTCATTTTCATTACCATGTTGTAGTTTCTATTAATCGTACTTTGTTTTTTCAATTCGATGTTTAATGTAATTTCAATTCGATATTTAATGTCTTTTCATTTCCTACTTTAAAAAACGTTACAAGTTTTATAAAACATTACAAGTTTTATAAAAACTTTACAAGTTTATTCAACTTTACATAAATATTAATACATTACATATGTACAAAACATTAAAAAAAAAAAAAAAAAACTGACAAAAGGACGATTTTTACCCTCGTCATTCAGACGACGAGGGTGCAAGTGGCGAAAAAAACAAGCCACCTCGGTGTGGTGGCGAGATGTGGCGATGGTGCCAGCTTGGACTGGTGAGCTTTGAAGAGCATTGCACCTTGTGCTCTTATTATTATTACCGAGCACTATTAATATTGAGAACCACTACCACGTAGCAAATACCAAAATCCTAATGGACCCACACCCGTACGATTGAGTTGAGCCAACTATTAATCTATCATTTGATACTTCTTTTCGAGCGGTGAAATCACAAAAGCTCGGACTACATATAAAACGTTAAATATAGAAAAAAGATAAATGCATTGTTTTTAAAAAATCCGACATCACTCGAAAACAAATCTTCAAACTCCAGCAGCGATAGCAAACAAGCATAGGGCTAGGGCCGACAACAACGACATCTTTAGCTCTATGGTTTATGTAAAAACTGTTGGAATATGTGAATCATAAAATACTATAAACACACAATCATCAAAGCACACGCACAGCGGAATAGATCTACATAACATATAATTAATTAACTCAAAATTAAATAGACGCGTACCTTTTGATTCCTAGCAAGAACAAGGAATCACGTGCTTCAAGAACAAACTATAAACCCTAATTAGAGTTTAAGATGGATCGAATTAGGGCAACACACACAAGCTAAAGGAAGCTTGTTACTCGTTCTTGTACATACGTAATACTAGCGTTTCAATGGGAAAAGCTAGGTTCTTGATCACAAACAAACCAAACACTTTATAAGCAAACTTGGATCGCCAATTCCTAGTGGAATTAAAAAGAGGGTCGATCGGTTATGCTTAGAGGAGAAGAAGGGAGAGAAGTTTGGCTTGCTTAGGGATTCAAGATTAGGGAGACAATGAAACACAATGGGATGTATTTATAGTTTTCCTTTGGCTTGCTCCCTACTCAACCAAACCGAACCCTAAACCCTTATGGGAAGGGTCGGCCGAATCTAGGCCCAAGGAGGGGTTCTAGATCCTTCTATTCTCCTTTTCATTATTAGTCCTTTAACGACCGTTATTGCTAACTCCGTTAAGTACTAACTGTCGTTAAGTGTTGTTTTGTGAAATGAATAAATAAAATATAAAAATATATTTAATTAATTAAATCCATTGAAACTCTTACGTATTGTGTGCAATCCCGAGTCTCGGGTTCGAAACCGGACATACTAATATTAATATTTATTCACAAACTCTAACAGCTCCCACTTGAATAACTATTAATATAGTAATGACATGGGCTAGTCTAGCTTAACAGATCCCAATGCCCCCAGCTCAATCCGAGTATGGTTTTCCTGGAAAAAACCACGTGATGATATAATCATCATACTTATCCTTTTGTTGCTAATACCGCGTTAATATGGATATGGATCTAGGTCATTCCATAATTAACAATTAGTTTCTCGTTTTTACACATAATTGATCAAGATTACCAAATCATCTGAACATCATTCAGATAGCCTTTGGGCGTGCGCACGCAAACATCTTGTCAAACCTACGAGTGGCCAAGCAGTATTAAACTTCAATACAAAGTTGAAGGAACAAATCCTTTATTGACTACGAGCATAACCCTCGAACTTCGCATCACTTCCGAAAATAGCCCTTATAACCACCTTTTACGGATAGCGTTAGACTATCTTGTGGAAAACTAGAAGGGGGGTTGAATAGTTTTTACCGTTTTAAAGTTTTATTTGCTTTGTTACTATATGTTAGTTTCAAAGGAAACAATCACAAATAAATAATCACACAATGTAAGTAAAAGATAAAGAGAGGAAAGATCAAACCACACGACACTGTTGTTTATAGTGGTTCGGCTACAAGGACTCTCTTCCTTGCCCTACTCCACTCCCCGAGTTTCCTACTCGAGAGTTTATCTTTCACTAAGAAACAAACTCCTTTCCTAGGTGGAGAAAACCTTTACACGTCACTTACTTCCTTTTCCGGTACTAAGCTAAACACCGGGTTCTTTCACAAGGTAGAACCAACCTGACGTCGCCTATTTACTTTACCGACACTAAGCTAGATGTCGAGTTCTTTACACGGGTACAACTACTCCCTACACTCCTTGTGCTTTAAGGACTAAAGCACTAACCACACTCACTGATTACAAATGATAGATATGATGTGTGAAACAAACTACAATATCACACAGTAATGCAACTAAAGGATTACGGTTCTGTAGATCCTTGAATGCTTGATCTCCTTTCTACAAAATGAAAGATCAAAGTGAAATGCAACTATGAATGATGTTAGTAAGATATGTACTGAATGAATATGTGTGTTAAAGCTATATGAGTGATGAGAGAGCCAAATGATCAGCTTCCTATTTATAGGCAAGCTGATCTTCAGCTCACGGATCCCGCGGATCCCTCACAAGGGATCCGTCCTTTATGTGTTTTGGATCCGTGGGACGTGACAGCTAAGGTATAGTTGTCTCTTACCATATCTTAGTTGTATCTTACCAAATCATCCAAGATCTTCAAAAGTCAACTATGTATCTTGCAAATCTAACCAAGATATATCAAAGATCTTCTATGTGATGCATGCAATGATGTCATGGAATGGTTTTAGAATTAAAGTTTCCTTTTAAGGAAACAAGTTACTAAACTTGTAATTCTTAGTTAATATGTGAAGTGTAAAATGTGTACTTAAGAGACTTAAGCTAGTATTTATTATTTGCTAAAAGATATTCCTTATATTTGTCATTAACAAAACTAATGAAAGATTAAAGAATATAAATAACGTTTTTGAGACGCTATTTGTATTAACAATCTCCCCCTTTTTGTTGATGACAAAACATAAGGTATATTTTTGAGCAAGAAATAAATATAGCATGAGTTCTTAAAAATATATATTAAGTTTGTTTATTAAAGAAAAGTTTTGTAAAAAATGTATGTACTGTGATGAATCACAGTTGATGCAAACTTAGTTCCTTTCTCCCCCTTTTTGTCGAAACAAAAAGAGTAGCGTAGCGGAATGCGATTTTGAGAACTTTAAAGCTCCCCCTTGTTTTATACTCCCCCTAGATGGAGTAATCAAGGAAATAATGCATGAATCTACAAAACAAACGGTTAGTATATGAAATGCTTATGAGATGCTCCCCCTTGATGTATACTCCTCACTTCTCGAGTACCAACGTATACTATGAAGGGTATGATATGCTGCAAATGAAGTGTTAGTAATGAATGATTTCAATGAAGAAGTAGAATGCTTGTGAAGCATTCTCCTAAACAAGCCTTTCAATAAGTTTTGACTTTTAAAAGTCAAATTAAGTGTCTGATCATTATATGTACCTAGGGTAATCATAAGCAAGGTATAATATATGCTATATAAGAATGTTAGTTCACAATGATAATGATAATATGCAATATGTTGATCACTCATAAGCATAAAAACATCACATTCATTAATTGAAAATTATGTGACAAAAGTCACAAATATGATATGATGTTACATTACAAAATAAATCCTAAATAAAGACAACTACAACATCATCCTAGAAGGTTCCTAACAACACTTTTATTGAGGCGGATGAGAGATTGCATTGAGACGCTCGAGAACATGGTTCAAGATGAACCTCATCTCATTTTGAAGCTCATGGACCAAGATGTTGGTCCTTTGGGCCAAGTGAGCCGTTCTCTCACAGTGTGCGCAATCATGACTTGAGAAGCCGGGAGGAAGACTAGGCTCCAAGTTTTGTGGTGGTGGTGGTGGTGGTGGTTGGTTGTTGTTGTTGTTTGATGGTTGTTGTGGTGTTTGGAGGGAGTTCATAAGGATGTTTTGAATGTCCATTGCTTCATGAAGGCGATGGTCAACCATACCCGAGAGAGTGTAGAGACGGTTGAGCTCTTCACTAATCTCTTCTTGGGTTTGAGGCATATTCATCCACATTGCCTCGTCAATGGCAACTAGAGTGGATGTGGGTGATAGAGGTTGTTGTTGAGGTTGGGATGATTGTGCATCATGGTATAAAGGGCCATGGATATCCGGGTAAACCGGGTGAAAAAGCATGGGTTGTTGACCTTCAAAGGTCATGGGTGGAAGATTGGGTAATTTTGGTGAAAGTTCTTCTAAGTCATCAAGATGTGGTGATGTAGGAGGAGTCCTAAATAATTCCAAGGGTTGGAGTTTGGGTGATTTTGGTGGTGATGGTGATCTAACAGGCTGTGATGGAGCCGGTGGTGGAGTAGAGGCTATTGGAGTAATGGTTGGTGGTGGTGTTTGTATAACAACATTTGATGGTGTTGGGGTGGAGAGTGTAAGGAAATTTTCACTAGCAATGGGTGATGATGTATTGAGAGGAGAATTTTCCTCAGATGATGAGTTTGCTAAGTTGATAAAACAACAGGGTTTAACATTAATGCGGGCTGTTCTTCTTGAAGGTCTAGATGTGGAAGAGTTGTTTGACTTAGTCATGGTGAAGTATGATAGCTAAGATGTACAGGAGAGGAAATGGTTGTTGTGTGAAGGGATGATCCTAAAGTGCTAATTTATAGACAGAAGGTTTGTGAGTCTGTGTGTTTGGATTTGATGTGAATCCAATAGAGAATGTTGGTTACTAATGATTTGGAACAAAAATTTGTGCAGGTCATATCAAGGAAGTCAATCCATTGAGCTTTGGTTGAGTAATATGTTGTGGATTTGCAGTTAATACAAGAAGATAGTGGAAAGTCTGATGATTTGATATTTCCACGGATTTGACGGATCCCTAAAAAGGGTTCCTTCTTTGTATCTGTTTGGTAACTCACACCTAAAATTTAAAAAATTTAAATTTTGGTGGGAATTTTTGTTCCTAAGTTTCTAAGAATTCCTAAATGATTCTAAGAGGAATTGTGATCAGTGAATGAATCCTAAGTGATACTAAACATTTAAGATTTAAGAATCGGGATAAGTCGAAAAAGTTTTGTAATTTTACTGGGAAACCTGCGGATCCAAATGGTTGCAAATGCGGAACCATTTTTAGCGATCCGCCAAATCCGCAGGATGGCGGATGGCGGATCCAAAGATAAGCCTTGGCGGAACCCTGTTTTGGGATCCGCCGGATCCGTATGCCTAAAACTTAAAAACTAAACAGAACATATGTCATATTTTTTGTTTTTCGACGAAAACCCGAAAATTCACCTAGACCTTATTTAGCATCTAATATGTATAGCAAAACAACTAAATATGATTACATTAACACATGATTGCACATAGTTTAATCCGTACTTAGAAACTTACCGTTTTAGGTGTTATGCCAAACACTGGCTATAACCCGGAAAATTGATAACCATTATGGTTATCCACCTGCAAGTGTTAGTTATTACACATACACAACAAGTATCATCAGATAAATTCTAGACACATAGAAGTTTAACAACACAATATCCAACATTGTTTAAAACCAAACATTCCATCAACTCAGCTTCTTCTTCAACTTCTTCATCCCCTTGTGTAATTTCATCATCCAACGACCCAGATTCTTCACCATTCCTTTGATGTTTCTATACTCAGCGGATTCATGTTGGATTGGAGGAAGATGGCTCAAGTACTCGGGTGGAGGAATCCTAGAATTTGGCATACCATCATCTTCACTCATTGAAGATGATGAGGATGATGTTGGAACACGAGGACGTTTGCCCTTAGCAACACTAACCCTAAAGTCACTCAAAGGAACGAAGGTATGTTCAATTTCATTGTAATCCGGAACAAAGCCTAGATGGTTTGGACGAGCGGGTGCAAAGGCTCTATAAAGTCGGGTTAAGAGCATACCATAAGGCATTGCAATCTTGCTTTGAACCGGAATGTCACACATTCTTTTGGCAACATAATAAGCAAGATTGAAGGGTTGATGAGTAGAGATGTTGTACATCATGTGACATAAACAAGCATTGATATGATCACGGTTTCCTATGGTGCACATCACATTTGCCCTTAATACATCCTCCATCTTCTTGAACTCGGGTTTGAGTTCATTAAGCTCCATTGCAAATGGATCTCTAGCAACTTCACGACCACGAAACATTCTTGTGGGGTTGTTCTTAGGAATGAAGAGATGTTCCCTAATCACTTCTTTTGATTCGAGAGGAGTGGCATATGGTGCCGTCCTATCGAGATTGGAGTCTAAGATTGTTAAGGACCATTTGTCCGAGTAAATACATGTCCCTTGACTTGGAATTCCTAAGACCTCACCAAATTAATCAAGAGGGATGTTGACAAGATTTCCATTTAGAGTAAAATGAAGACTTAAGTAACCTTCATCACTCGAACTAAGACCTACACTAGCATAGAACTCAAGTATAAACCTAGGAATGATTGGTTCATCTATATCTAAAAGAGAATCAAATCGAATTGCGGCTAATTGTTCCCTAAGTTGAGTTCCTTCATAGAATGATGAATCTACGGCTCTACCCTCATGGACATACTTTTTCTCTAAGGCTTTGAAAATTTCGATTTGGGCATTGGTTAGACCTTTGGTTTTGTGGACTTTGGGTAAGTAGTTAACGGTTTTCTTGTGATCGTAGTTGGTTGCGGGAGGCATGATTTTCCTAAGTACAAAAAATTACATAGTTTTAGTTAAAATGATCAAAAGGAAGTGTAAAATTCCTAGTGTGTGCCTACATGGGGACAATGTGGAGGTGCGGTTATCTCGACTCCTTTTTATGCAAGAAAAATTAGTTTATACAAATTTTGTTTACAAATGAGAGATAACCCAAACGCTCCTATTTCAATGTAGCTACGGTTGAATGTACCCGAAAATACATATTAGTTATGTATTCCCTTTAGCATTCAAGAGACATTATGCAAGTGAAGTCTAAAAGATAACGTTTTTGCATTTGTATGAACAATGTAAGAAAAAATCATTTTACCTAGTCGTTAGAAGATTTTAGTGAAAAATTTTCATGGGGTTTTTGTTAAATTAAGACAATGTGCTATGAGATGCAATTCCTAACTAAGAAAAACATGTTTTTAAGTATAATGTAATAAATATGCTTCATGATTTTTCAAGAATTATGCATATACCCCAAGTTTATGTTTTGTGCATGAAATGGAAATCCTAGACGCAGATCAGGAGTATAAATATGATAAGAATACTTACAGTGATGTTAGAAGCACAAATTTGTGGAAGAAAATGGTCTAAAATGTGATGGAGATTAAGTGTGTGTCGGATGTAGTAAGGTGATATGTTTTGGAGTGAGGAATGAATAGTAGCTGTTCTTGTTTATTTAATAATAAACTGATCACAGCATGCGACGGATCCGGCGGATCCCAAACAAAGGATCCGTACTTGTTATCGATTGGATCCGCGGATTCAGAACACATGTTTTGGTTTAGTGTCGTGTGTGGCTAAACTAATGTTTATACTAATGTTTCTCCTAATCACTAGGTTCCATTAATCCTAATCCAAGTCTAAGATAATTAAAAGGTTCTCGTTTAAGTGGTTTAGTGAGAATATCGGCAATGTTGTCCTCTGAGGAAACTTTCTCAATTGAGATGATTCCCTTCTGTACATTGTCGCGAAGGAAGTGATGGCGTATTTCAATATGTTTGGTTCTAGCGTGTTGGACTGGATTTTTGCTTAGATCGATAGCACCTTTGTTGTCGCAAAGAATGGGAATGTTGTTGAGTTCAATTCCATAGTCGACGAGAGCTTGTTTCATCCATAGTGCTTGTTGACACGCCTTTCCTGCAGACACATACTCTGCCTCTGTTGTTGAGATTGCGAGGGCAGTTTGTTTCTTAGCGAACCATGATGTTAGACAATATCCTACAAAAGTACAAATACCGCTAGTACTTTTCCTATCAACATAATCACCTGCGTGATCTGAGTCAGTATACACTATGGTTTCTACACCCGTTCCTTTGGGATACCATAATCCTAAGTGTGTAGTACCTTTGATGTACCTAAATATTCTTTTAACGGCTTCAAGATGGGACGTTTTTGGATCTTCTTGAAAACGTGCACATAGACAAACACTAAACATAATGTCAGGCCTACTAGCCGTAAGATAGAGTAAACTACCAATCATTCCTCTATATTTAGTGCTATCTACTGATTCATTTTCTTCATCCTTAGTAAGTTTGGTTTCGGAGGACATGGGTGTTCTCATGGGTTTTGAGTCTTCAAGACCAAACTTCTTAAGCATATCTTTGATATACTTTGATTGGTTGAAGAATATCACATCTTCTAATTGTTTAATTTGGAGACCTAAGAAAAAGTTTAGTTCCCCCATCATACTCATTTCAAACTCGTCATGCATGATTTTTGAGAAATCGTCGCATAACTCTTGACAAGTTGAACCGAATATAATGTCATCCACATATATTTGGACTATGATAATATGTGATCCCTTTTTCTTGGTGAAGAGAGTATTGTCTACTAGGCCCATGGTATACTTATGGTCAACTAGGAAAGTCTTAAGTCGATCATACCAAGCTTTTGGTCCTTGCTTAAGTCCGTATAAAGCTTTCTTAAGTTTGAAAACATAATTTGGTTTTTCAAAGTCGGCAAAGCCGGGAGGTTGTGCAACATATACTTCTTCATTTATAAGACCATTTAAGAAAGCACTTTTGACATCCATTTGAAATAACTTAAAATCATGTGCACATGCATATGCAAGTAATATCCTAATAGACTCAAGTCTAGCTACTGGTGCAAAGGTTTCATCGTAATCTATACCTTCTTGTTGATTGTAACCTTGAGCTACTAGCCTAGCTTTATTTCTAGATATAATACCCTTATCATCCATTTTATTTCTAAAGACCCATTTGGTGCCTATTATGGTTTGGTTTTTAGGTGGAGGTACCAAAGTCCAAACATCATTTCTAATAAATTGATTAAGTTCTTCTTGCATAGCAATTACCCAAGATTCATCTTTTATTGCCTCGTCTATATTTTTAGGTTCAATGGTTGAAATAAAACAAAAATAATTACTTTCATTTTGAGCTTTGGATCTTAATGTTCTTTCATTAAGTTTTCCTATGACGTTTTCTAATGGATGACTTTTAGTTTCTTTAATATTGACTATTTCTCCTTTTACGGGTTCATTGTCATTTTCAATGTTTTCTATATCATTAACCATTTGACTTTCAACTAAGTCATCATCTACCAAAGGTGATGTCTTAGAGGGAGGTGGACTTTCGTTGAATGTTACGTTCAACGATTCCTCGACTCTTGATGTTTCCTTGTTTAATACAATGTATGCTTTACTGTTTTGTGAATACCCAAAAAATACACCTTCATACGACTTTGGGTCGAACTTAGTGAGATAATCTTTTGTGTTTAAAATGAAGCACTTGCTTCCAAAAACTCTAAAATATCCTAATGTAGGCTTTTTGCCTCGATAAATTTCATAAGGAGTTTTATTTAAAAATTGTCTAATTAAAACTCTATTTAGAATATATATAGAAGTATCTACAGCGTGACACCAAAACTTTTGTGGTATGTTTTGTTCATTTAACATAGTTCTACTCATTTCTTGAATTGTTCTATTTTTACGTTCTACTACACCATTAGATTGAGGTGTACGAGGAGCCGAGAAATTATGAGTTATTCCATTATTATCACAAAAATTTCCAAATTGAATTTCATTGTCAAATTCTCGACCATGGTCAGTTCTAATAGATACTATATTACTTCCTATTTGATTTTGAATTTTCTTGCTTAGAATTTCAAATTTGTCGAATGCCTCATTTTTAGTTTTCAAAAACTTTGTCCATGTATATCTAGAGTAATCATCTACTATGACTAAGGTGTAAAAATTTCCTCCATAACTTTGTATAGCCGACGGGCCAAACAAATCCATATGTAATAATTCTAGGCATCTAGATGTAGATACCATGTTTTTAGCCTTATGGCTATTATGTACTTGTTTCCCAATTTTGCAAGCATCACAAAAGTGTTGGTTATATTTCAACTTGGGTAGGTTCCTAACGAGTTCTTTGGATGACAAAGATTGAATAAGCCTCATATTAGCATGACCTAAGCGTCGATGCCATAGAGTTGAGTTTTCGTCCAAGGAGGTAAGACATAACTTATCTTTAGGTGTTTTATCTAATTTCATAACATAGACATTATTCTTTAAAACACCTTTTCCTACGGTTATGCCATCTTTAAGTATTTTACTTCCATTTTCACTGAAAAGGACGTTATACTTTTTGCGGCATAATTGACTTATACTAAGTAAATTAAATCCTAAATTATCTACATGAGCAACATCATCAATAGATAGAGAGTCATGAGAGATTGTACCTTTTCCGATGATTTTACTTTTAAGCTTGCTACCGAATGTGACATTACCTCCGTCATACACTTGATAGGTTGAGAAAAGATTTTTGTTTCCCGTCATGTGTCTTGAGCACCCACTATCTTTGATCCACTCATCAGGTTCAAGATCAACTTTCAAGCATACCTAAGTTCATAAAAGACTCAAGCATTTGGTCCCCAATATCTCATGGGTCCGTTTGGGTTAAACATGACATTATCATGGTTTATGTATGTAAATGGTGGACAATTGTTCCATGACATATAATTAGGACCATGAAAGTTTCTAGGTATGTTTTGGTTCCAATTATTTTGATAAGTATGTTGTGGATTAACTATACTCTTTGGAAAGGGGTGTTTGGGAAAACTCATTTGAGGTCTCTGTTGATTCGTTTTAACTCTATATTCATTTCTAGCTTGTCCTCTTCCTAAAGATACTGCTGGTTTATGTTTATTATTATTTATACTACTGTTAGGTTTCTTAGTAACTTTAACAAACTCGGAACGGTCGACTTTGTGAACCTTCTGTTCAACTTCTGTACTCGCGGATCCTTTGGATACACTTGGCGGATCCAAATTTTTGGATCCGTCGGATCCGTGAGTGTCCAACTTGGTTGAATCAGTTTTATTCACAGTCTGTTCCTTATAATCACTTAAGTTTCCTAGTTTCATAAAGCCTAGTCCTGTTTTATCATGAGGTAGCTTTTGCATTTTCATTATTTCATCTGCACAACTTATGTTTTTATCAAACCTTTTAAACTTTGAATTTTGTTTGATTAAATCTTCCTGTGTGGTTCTTAAGGTTTCTAATTCAAGTTTTAGTTCTTGACAAGACACACACGTTTCTTTACTATCTTTACCTTTTTCAATTCGTATTGCTTTTTCTTTAAGCCAAAATACTTCATTTTCTAAAAGTGATGTCTTTGTTTTCAAAAACTTGTTTTTGTTTATGATTTTTAAAGTTACGTCACACAGTTTGTTATATTCTACTTCTAAGGTTTCATCATCTATAGAGGAGTATGAATCAGAATGTACCTCTTCTGTGTCATTAGCCATAAGTGCCATTTCGTTGTTCTTAGGCTCATCATCATCATCTCCTTCACTATCGCTCCAAGCTCCACTAACGAAGGCTCTTTGAGACTTGGTCTTTGGAGGCTTTGGACATTCTCCTATTAAGTGATTGGAGTCACCACACCTATAGCATTTCCTATCAACCTTACCTTTCTTATCGTCACGATCTTTCCGAGAGGATTTCTTTTCATCACGAGGTGTTTTTACAAACTTTCCTCGTCTTCTGAAGAATTTCTTGAAATCCCTCACGGCCATGGCATACTCTTCATCATCACTGTTTGAACAAGACTCATCATCATCACTTGACTCGACTTTGGCTTTCAAGGCAATAGACTTAATCTTCTCCCTTTTGCCTTCGACAATTTCCGAGTCTTTTTCCATAATCATTTCGTGAACTTTAAGGTTTCCTATGAGCTCATCTAGTGTCATGCTTGAGAGATCTTTAGATTCTTCAATAGCTGTCACCTTTGCTCTCCATTTCGGATGGAGTGCTCTTAGAAATTTCCTGACAAAATTCTTACTAGAAAAAGATTCATCAAGTGCTTTAAGTGATGTAATAATAGTATTGAACTTAGCAAACGCACTATCAATGGTCTCATCTTCAGAGATAACAAATTGTTCGTATTGTTGGACAAGAAGATCAATTTTGTTATCTTTTACTTGTGAGTTCCCTTGATGTGTGATAATAAGAGATTGCCAAATATCCTTAGCCGTTTTACACATAAAAACTCTTTCATATTCTTTCTTAGGTAAGGCATTATAAAGCATCATTTTGGCTTCATTATTTTTGGCAATTAGCTTCTTTTGCTCATCACTGTGACGAGTAAGAGTAGCTCCTTCATCCCGACCACCCGAAATATTATTACTAATAGGTTTGTAATCACCATCAACTATAATATACCATAGATCTATGTCCTTTGACTTTACATAAGTCTCAAAGCGATTTTTCCAATAAATAAAACAATTTGGTTCAAATAGAGGTAGTCTCTGCATAGATTGCCCTTCTTTAAAGTTTTCAAAATCCATGGATCGTTTTAAGTTTTAAAATACAATATATTTTAAAGATCTTAAGTAACGTAGCTCTTGATGCCAATTGTGGAAAACTAGAAGGGGGGTTGAATAGTTTTTACCATTTTAAAGTTTTATTTGCTTTGTTACTATATGTTAGTTTCAAAGGAAACAATCACAAATAAATAATCACACAATGTAAGTAAAAGATAAAGAGAGGAAAGATCAAACCACACGACACTGTTGTTTATAGTGGTTCGGCTACAAGGACTCTCTTCCTTGCCCTACTCCACTCCCCGAGTTTCCTACTCGAGAGTTTATCTTTCACTAAGAAACAAACTCCTTTCCTAGGTGGAGAAAACCTTTACACGTCGCTTACTTACTTTTCCGGTACTAAGCTAAACACCGGGTTCTTTCACAAGGTAGAACCAACCTGACGTCGCCTATTTACTTTACCGACACTAAGCTAGATGTCGAGTTCTTTACACGGGTACAACTACTCCCTACACTCCTTGTGCTTTAAGGACTAAAGCACTAACCACACTCACTGATTACAAATGATAGATATGATGTGTGAAACAAACTACAATATCACACAGTAATGCAACTAAAGGATTACGGTTCTGTAGATCCTTGAATGCTTGATCTCCTTTCTACAAAATGAAAGATCAAAGTGAAATGCAACTATGAATGATGTTAGTAAGATATGTACTGAATGAATATGTGTGTTAAAGCTATATGAGTGATGAGAGAGCCAAATGATCAGCTTCCTATTTATAGGCAAGCTGATCTTCAGCTCACGGATCCCGCGGATCCCTCACAAGGGATCCGTCCTTTATGTGTTTTGGATCCGTGGGACGTGACAGCTAAGGTATAGTTGTCTCTTACCATATCTTAGTTGTATCTTACCAAATCATCCAAGATCTTCAAAAGTCAACTATGTATCTTGCAAATCTAACCAAGATATATCAAAGATCTTCTATGTGATGCATGCAATGATGTCATGGAATGGTTTTAGAATTAAAGTTTCCTTTTAAGGAAACAAGTTACTAAACTTGTAATTCTTAGTTAATATGTGAAGTGTAAAATGTGTACTTAAGAGACTTAAGCTAGTATTTATTATTTGCTAAAAGATATTCCTTATATTTGTCATTAACAAAACTAATGAAAGATTAAAGAATATAAATAACGTTTTTGAGACGCTATTTGTATTAACATATCTTACAGAAAATGAGCTACATCATCGGCAATTATCTGGTATCTCAAGTCTGAGGATAAATATTCATGATATACTTAATGAATATGATCCATAAAATATAATCATGTGGTTGGGATAAGTCCTATATTCAATTTATCCAATATTGAATATCATGTGACATTGGTGTCTCAACCTTACAGTACATTCTACCAATCCTCACATTTATCTTGGTTCAATAATATTCCCATATTATTAATTGACAACGGACTATTTATAATAAATTAATTATTCACGGATTTAAACATGCAAATACAGGACACAAATATTAATAATGAGAATAAACGTTATCCGCACTTTATTTTATTAAAATAATAATTGTTTACATGTCCCTAACCAAAATACTAATCCAACAGATTTACATGAAACTATCTGGCATACGAAGACCAATACCCTGAGCATGTCGAGTAAACGTTTTCTTAGGTAATGCCTTCGTGAAAGGATCAGCCAGATTGTCATCTGTGTGAACTTTGAGTACATTGATTTCACCCAGTTCGACTTGTTCTCGAACATAGTGGTAATTTCTACGAAAGTGTCTGGCGCCCTTCATAACTCCAGGTTCATTGGCGAATGTGATTGCAGCAGAGTTGTCGCAATACACATTTATAGGTGATTCATTTGACGGCATCACTCCAAGATCCAAAATGAATTACCTTATCCAAACAGCTTCTTGTGCAGCTTCCGATGCAGCAATATACTCAGCTTCAGTAGCAGACATGGCCGTTGTACTCTGCTTTTTGCTCTTCCAGTCTACAGCTCCTCCATTTATGAAAAAAACGTAACCCGTCTGAG
Source organism: Artemisia tridentata subsp. tridentata (assembly GCA_021014915.2). Lineage (NCBI taxonomy): Eukaryota > Viridiplantae > Streptophyta > Magnoliopsida > Asterales > Asteraceae > Artemisia > Artemisia tridentata. The sequence continues at coordinate 244,943,558 of CP139501.1, forward strand.
ACTTCGTATCATCTTTATCAGTTTGAAAGGACGCATCGCAGTAACCTGTAACATTCAGTTCTGCGTCTGGATTTCCCCCGAAAACAAGAAACATGTCTTTAGTATTCCTTAAATACTTAAGAATGTTTTTAACAGCATGCTAGTGATCTTTCCCTGGGTTTTGCTGATAACGACTGGTTAAATTTTGTGCGAATGCCACATCTGGCCTTGTACATCTAACTGCATACATGATAGATCCTACTGCCGAAGCATACAGAACTTTCTTCATGTATGCCACCTCTTCAGGTGTAGAAGCACACATTTCGCTACTTAAACCATGTTCTACTTACATGGGCAAATATCCCTTCTTGGAATTTTGCATATTGAATCTCTTCAATATTTTATCCATGTAAGCACTTTGGCTTAATCCGATTGACCGCTTAGATCTGTCTCTATAGATCTTGATTCCAAGGATATAAGCTGCTTCTCCTAAATCCTTCATGAAAAAACATTTACTCAGATAAGCCTTAACTTCATCAAGACTTGGTATATGATTTCCCATGATTAATATGTCATCGACATATAGGATAAGAAAAGTAGTGTTACTCCCACTAACTTTGTGGTATACACATGGATCATCGAAATTTTGAGTAAATCCAAACTTCTTGATTTCCTCATCAAATTTCTTATTCCATTGCCTGGATGCTTGCTTCAATCCATAAATGGATCTTTGAAGCTTGCATACACGCTCAGGAAATTGTGGATTCACAAACCCCTCAGGTTGCGCCATATAGATGTCTTCATCTAGGCGACCATTCAGAAAGGTGGTTTTGACATCCATCTACCAAATCTCATAGTCATAGTAGGCAGCTATGGATATAAGAATCCTAATAGCTCTAATGTCGGCCACAGGAGAAAATGTCTCCTCATAGTCAACACCGTATGTTTGGGTAAAGCCTTTAGCCACCAAACGAGCTTTGTAGGTGTGTACATTGCCATCCATGTCCATTTTCTTTTTGAAGAGCCACTTACACCCAACTACCTTAGCATTGGGAGGAAGGTCTACTTCAATCCAGACTTTATTGTCTTTCATGGATTGCATTTCCTCATCCATAGCAATCTGCCATTTCTCCTTTTCAGGACTATTAATGGCATCCCTATAACTAGTTGGCTCATCAAGATCTCCTAGTATAGTTTCCTCACACTCTACGTTTAAACATAGACGATTAGGAGCTTTTGTAGATCTTGAAGATCTACGGATGGGTACCACTTCAACTTCAGGTGGAGGACCTAAACTTTCAGGTTCCACAGGAAGTGTGTTAGTGTTCTCAGAAGGCGACCTATCTTCATGATCATTTTCGAGATCATATACTCTCCCACTGAATTCTTGAGACAAGAAACTCTCCTCAAGAAATTCACCATATCTAGCCACAATGACTTTATTTTCTGGTGGGAAGTAAAAGTAGTAACCCCTTTTTTCCTTAGGGTATCCTACGAAGATACACTTAACAGATCTTTGTTGGAGTTTATCAGGTGAGTCACGTTTAACAAACGCCTCACAACCCCAGATCTTTAAGTAAGACAAGTTGGGAGCTTTTCCAGTCCATAATTCATATGGAGTCTTATCAACCTTCTTAGTTGGAACCATATTTAATATGCGAACAACATTTTCAAGAGCATAGTCCCAAAAGGATAAGGGAAGAGTTGTAAGATTAAACATAAATCGTACCATATCAAGCAATGTACGATTTCTCCTTTCAGATACACCATTTTGTTGTGGAGTATAAGGAGAAGTGAGTTGTTGGACAATGCCACACTCAGGTAGATAATCTTTAAACTCTTGGCTTAAATACTCACCACCACGATCGGATCAAAGGGCCTTAATCTTCTTTCCAAGTTGTAATTCTAATTCATTTTTAAAAACCTTGAATGTCTCAAAGACTTCATGTTTGTGTTTAAGTAAATAAACACAACCATAACGACTATAGTCATCCGTGAAGGTTAGGAAGTAGGTAGCACCGCGTTTAGACACATGTCTAAGTGGACCACACACATCCGTGTGTATCAATCCAAGCAGATCCGAAGCCTTTTCCATATTGCTATGGAAAGGTTTCTTCGTCATCTTCCCAGATATGCAAGATTCGCATTTATCAACTGAATCATCATTGATATTTGGTAAAAGCCCATCACGTAGTAGCTTTTCCATGCGTTTCTTGCCTATGTGAGCAAGACGACAGTGCCATAAATAAGACGAATCTAAGTTAGACTTGATTCTCTTATTTCCGATGCTATACATAGAATCATTTCCGTTGGAGACATGATTCTCCATGTCAATTTCAAACACACCATTTAATGGAATAACATTAAAGTAAAAAACAGAATTTAAAGAAACAGAAATTCCATTATTATTAAAAGTATGCTCAAAACCAATATCCAACAATAAAGAAACTGAAACAACACCTCTAACAATAGATGGTGCGTAATGACAATTGTTCAATACTAAAATTAAACCCGAAGGTAACAGTAAATCAAAAGTCCCTATGGCTTCCATTGCTGCACGTATACCGTTGCCGACATACAAGTAGCATTCCCAATAGTTCAACTTCTTCACTCCTCTAAGCCCCTGCGATGTATTACAAATGTGAGTACCACATCCTGTATCATATATCCAGGCATTTTGCTTACGAGGAAAAGAAAATAATTCAACCATAAAAATACCTGATGTGCAGGCGCCATGCCCAGCCTTGGCATTTTTATTCTTGCGACACTCCTCAAGCAGCAATGGACAGTCCCTCTTCCAGTGTCCAGGAGTGTTACAGTGGTGACAAGCAGCCGTATCCTTTTTAGGATAATCCTTCTTAGGAGGAGGATTCTGCTTCTTGGGCTTCTGCTGATGGATCACGACCTGTTTTCCTTTGTCAGCTTTCCCTTTGCCCTTCTTGTTCACATTGTGCGGTTTACCGGGCTTAGCTACCCTACCACCTCTAATTGCCATCACAGCAGGTGTAGGTGCTTTCTTAGAGAGTCCTTTCTCATAGTCGATAAGCATTACATGCAAATCACTAAAAGTCTTCCCCGTGCAATGCATGTTAAAATTGCGCACAAACTCACCATACAATTCCTCATTGAGGGATCTATTGATGAGGCCAACTTTAACATCTTCCACATACCCGCATCCGAGTGCATCCAATTGGTCAAGATATCCTTTCATCTCCAATACATGTGCACTCACGGGTTTGGTTGCTTCCTGCTTGCACTTGGCTATAGAATCTAGCACATCATATAACTCAGCCGTTGGAGGTTTCTCAAACATACGTTTGAGTTCCTCAATCATTTGCATCGGACCATAATTCTCAAACTGTTTTACCAGCTGAGGATCCATCCCCGATAGCATGAGACAAGCCGCATCATTGTGCTTGTCATAAGCTTCGTTATACTCTCTAAGTAATTCATTAGGAGAGTCAGCAGGAGGAGCAACCGGAAGAGGCTCACTAAGACAATCAAAACGTTTGGCTATCCTAAGAACAAGCCTTAGATTACGATACCAATCGTTGAAATTTTTAGTCCCAGTCAATTTCTCTTTTTCAATCATCATTTTGAAAGAAGAGGTAATGTTTGATGTGTTTTCGGGTTGGGCCATTTCAACAAAAAAAGTTCAAAAGTTAGTACTTTCGATAATAAGCTTTTCAATAAAATTAAACACCCATTGGTTAAATAACCATTTAATTTTCACTGAAAACTAGGATCCCAATTGACGTCGTTTCATTACATCAGCTGAGGCTGCTAGCAATGAAAGTACTCAATAAGGTACGGGTTCACCCAATTGCCAATATCCAATTGCAATTCCTAGAAATCTTGGGACTTACATTATTTTGCCAACCTCAGTTGCAAAATGTAAGCATGTTTCATCCCCAAATCTTTATGCCTTGACGCCGTTTCATTACATCAGCTGAGGCTGCTAGTAATGAAAGTGCTCAATTAAGTTAACCAATTTAGAAACGTGTAAATTGACGCCGTTTCATCACATCAGCTGAGGCTGCTAGCAATGAAAGTGCTCAATTTACCCCTTTTGACAACCATTCTTTGAATCATTACATCAGCTGAGGCTGCTAGCAATGATAGAATGTCATCTTAGGTGTTTCCGTATTAATTGGTCGGCATATTACTTAAGTTTAAAGGATATAAGTTTTTTTGATGTGTAATCGAAAAAAATATGTACAAAGATGTCATGCATTCATCTTTGTATCATATGTTTTCTACTTAAAAAAAAAAAAAAAAAAAAAAAAAAAAAAAAAAAAAAAAAAACAAACTGTTTACTCATTCGCAGCTTAAATCAACAAAATTTAATTGATAGCGTTGAGAAACTTACAACATTGCCTTAAGATGCTTCGTACTTTTTCATGGTGTACTTGGTAAGTCTATTATTGACGCACAGGCGAGCGGAGGGGCAAACGTCCGCCTAAGCTAATTAAAAACGCGTCCCTTTCGGATGACAATTTAATGTCAAGCCTCCTTATACCCACTTTATAGTTTGTCAATAATAGGTCCGCCGCTTCGACCACTTTTGTACAGTCGCATCAATCAATTAAAACTTTAAGATTTAAAGCTTAAAACATTTTATGTAGTAAATTATTAATTGCTAGTCTCGCCTGGGAGCAAATTACCGTGCGAAGCGAACCACTGTCGGCATATAAGACTTGGCAATTAAATAGTTTACTACAAAGGTTTCATAGTTATTAGGTTCATTTATTTTTTATTCAAAAAATTACCCTATTTGATGTTACAATCCATCATAATTAAACACAAAGAACAAGTAATTGAAAAAATAAATAAACACTCAATAACACGTATATGATCATTAACAATATCATATAGCCACATGCAAACCTTTTCAATAAATCCTATTAATAATTCTATGTGAATTTTAATGTATCTAATCAATAAAACTCCCATTGGTTTTCGAGCTCATTGTGCCCAATGGTCCACAGACGCCAAATAGCTTGGCCGCGTAAGTTTTAATTAATTAGACACCACATTGCACATAACCAATTAATTAATATATTAATTAGGGTCTTCCCTAATTTTAGATTTATCTTTTAAAAACATGTAGCATTTAAACACAAAACATTCCATGACAAAATATGCAAGATTTTGTCATGGATCCCCATATTGGCACTTAAAATCATGTAACACATATTCAAAGCCAATAACATACGCATCTAATTAATGACATCACATAGGTACTCATTAATTAACCCTTAAAATTTCATGCAATCCTAGGGTTTCTACAAGTTTTCTACACAAACTAAAACCCTAAATTTTATAATTGGGTGTCGACCCAAAATTAAAACAAAATTAGGGTTTACAAAATCAAAACCCTAGATCAATAAAGATTGCATGTATCTATATTACAAGATTCAATTTTTAAGGTTTTTAGTAATTAATTACATGTTAAAAACGGGCTCATGATGCCACTGTTGGAATATGTGAATCATAAAATACTATAAACACATAATCATCAAAGCACACGCACAGCGGAATAGATCTACATAACATATAATTAATTAACTCAAAATTAAATAGACGCGTACCTTTTGATTCCTAGCAAGAACAAGGAATCACGTGCTTCAAGAACAAACTATAAACCCTAATTAGGGTTTAAGATGGATCGAATTAGGGCAACACACACAAGCTAAAGGAAGCTTGTTACTCGTTCTTGTACACACGTAATACTAGCGTTTCAATGGGAAAAGCTAGGTTCTTGATCACAAACAAACCAAACACTTTATAAGCAAACTTGGATCGCCAATTCCTAGTGGAATTAAAAAGAGGGTCGATCGGTTATGCTTAGAGGAGAAGAAGGGAGAGAAGTTTGGCTTGCTTAGGGATTCAAGATTAGGGAAACAATGAAACACAATGGGATGTATTTACAGTTTTCCTTTGGCTTGCTCCCTACTCAACCAAACTGAACCCTAAACCCTTATGGGAAGGGTCGGCCGAATCTAGGCCCAAGGAGGGGTTCTAGATCCTTCTATTCTCCTTTTCATTATTAGTCCTTTAACGACCGTTATTGCTAACTCCGTTAAGTACTAACTGTCGTTAAGTGTTGTTTTGTGAAATGAATAAATAAAATATAAAAATATTTTAATTAATTAAATCCATTGAAACTTTTACGTATTGTGTGCAATCCCGAGTCTCGGTTTCGAAACCGGACATACTAATATTATTATTTATTCACAAACTCTAACAAAAACGTGATTGGAATATTTTTGACGAACACATACAATAATGAGCAGATATTATTCTTTAGAAGCGACAACAAAAGCGAGTTTTAGTAGCGTTTATATTTTTAAATTCAACATCCGTGACTACTAGGCGTCGTTCTTTGTATCAACAGTAGGTTTCTTGCAAAACTAGGAAACGATGAGAATAGTTAACTCCGAGAGGTTTAAACATTATACCCCCAAACCGTTAGCGGGTAGGGTTTTTGGCAAAAATTGCATAGTTTTTTTTATGTAAAAATGTATAAAGGCGGCGGATATGGTTTGAGGAGGTGGCATATAGACAACGGTTAATGGTGGCTGACTAGGAAATTATGTAATAGGATCAAACTCGCTTTGATATATTTTAGATGATGATACCTCATATCATGTAACATTGAGCAATATTGATAATGGAAACTACATAGTAAATACCAAAACCCTAATAGAACCAAGCCTTAATAATTGAGTTGGATCAATTACGACTAATCTATCCTTTAAACATTGCTTTTGCATGCCTTTAATACCCTGACATTTCAGGATCCTAACTATGGGACAAAAAACATTACTTCCGCATGCCTCAAATATCAAAACCCCAATGGACCCGAGCCCGGCTAACTACACATCTATCCATTAATACAATCTACTCAAAAGAACCATAATACGTATGTCAAAAAAAATCTGTTAAATCTATTTAAAAAAGTTTTAGTTTATGTATGACGGTAATCAGGGGCGGAGCCATGTTAATGGTAGTGGGGGGCGATGCCCCCAACCATGATCTTGCGGACACATTAAAACATGTACGAAAAGAAATCAAAATGATGTAAAAAAGTCCAGTGCCCTCGGCTAAATAATCCGAGTGCCCTCGATGCTCTTCGAATTTTAAGAAAATGAGTGCTCTTTAATGTCCAACAAGTGTTTTTCCGGTGGTTTTGCTCAGTCTGAAAATATGGAAGAAAGGATCATTTGATAAACAAATAAATAAAATAATTTGTATTATGTGGGTCATTCTTTTAATCGTAATTATTTTGTTTTATAGAGTATATAAGTGAGTTTATTCCACTATTTTTTCTTTAAAAAAACAAATGCTATTATCGTTTTATCGTAGAATTTGGTAGACATTTTTTTTAGTGTGATAATGTTAATCTTTTATTTTATTACGTGATATGACAACCTTCTCTTTAAATTTCACAACATCCCCAGGGCTTTAATACATTTGGTATGAACAAATTTTCGTGAGTCATGAGTTCTTTTGTTTGCCATACCGATGTAATGTAAAGACTGAGTCGCTTCATTCTATAATAATGTGATTGAAATTGCCAATTGGACTAGACCTATATTTATATTTCGTGTTAGTTGCGTCAAAGTATAGTGCATTTGTTACCTTTTATCAATTTATCAAACCCGACCCAACTTGTTTCAAATTACGCTAAAAAGTGATATATCCCGAAATGTTATTTAACCCCTATTAGTGCTCGATTGCCCCCTGTAATCACATTTCCTGGCTCCGCCACTGACGGTAATAGAATGGTAAAATATTAACTATTTGATCTCAAACAAACATTTTGAAATAATGAACTTCGTACATATGGTAATTAGAATTTGGTCATTTTAAATAAACAAATAAGCAGAAACGGGCGTGGATAACATAAAAATGCTTCTGCTAAAAAATACTTTTTATTTGTATAATTTTCATTAAGTTAACACAAATGAAATAATTTAAAGTCAAAGTTGAAAAGAAAAGACTTTAAAAGTCAATACTGGACATTTATTTAAGGACGGAAGGAGTAAGCAAATAAGCAAGAAAGGAAAAGAAAAAAAAAAAAAAAAAAACAATTCCAAACACCCCCAGTACTTTAAGAAGTATTGGTGACTTAGAAGTATTTGGGTACAATGCAAAATTAGTTACCGCAGAAGGTGGAAATTCAGAGAACTATAAATGAATGTAGAAGTTTGGCATGATCATAATCATAGGATATCTATAATTTGATAAGCATTACAATGGTATTTTGTAAAAATAGAAGGTGATAGATTCAATGAGAATTCTTTAGTTGGGGCATGAACATTATGACACTACCTAAATATTTTTGTTTTTCCCATCAAACTTTAAGGGTGCGTTTAGTTGGTGAAAAATATCTTATTTCCTTAGAAATTTTTTCATGTGAAAATGAAAAAACTGAAAATCCGTTTAGTCACATTTTTTTCCAACAATTTTCAAAAAAAATAAAATTCTTATTTTCTAAATTTTAACTAAGAAATTGAAAATCTCATTCTACTATTCTCACTTTTTTTCTTTCTCATTTTTTTTTCTCAACTCTAAAAAAAACATATATACCATTATACCCCTAATCTCTCATGTCATCTTCCACTACCAACCTTAGCAATTTGAGGTAATCTTCTTATCATTTTTAGAAAAGAAAAATATAACTCCAACTAAACAGGTTTTCAAAATTCTCAACTCATCTCTAAAGAAGAAAAATCATTCCATTCTCAAAGAATTTCGAAACGGAAAAAGAGAAAAAACTTTCTACAACTAAACGGAACCTTAGTTTTTGAGGTTTCATTTATGTAAATCTTTTAATAAAGCTTTACAATCATTTTTAGTTAGTATTTTAATCAAAACTTTATATATTAAAATTGCTAGCTCATCGGAATTTATAAATAATTTTGTGGCGTTATAAAGCTTGGAATCTAAAGTCATTGTTTTAATTGTTCAAGGTTGCAAAAATCGCATATCGGTAGTCGGGCGGTCGACCACCTTGTACCTTGTAATCGGTCTAGGCGGGATTAATCGGTGATTAATCGGATTGGTATTATTGACAAATTTTATTTATTTCTGGAAAGTTTTGTGTATTTCCGGTGAGTTTTATGTATTTTCGGCAAGGTATTTTCTAAAAAACAACTAGTAGTAGACTTGAACAGTTACTATAAGTGATTAAAATAAGTTTATAGTGAGTTTTGGGTACTTCCGGCAAGATTTATAGGTTTTCGGCAAGTTTGAATACCATTGACCGCAGTTGATCGCCGTTGACCACGGTTGACCTATTTGTTTGACCCAGTTACATAAATCGGCAAGGTCGGTGGCCTTGTAGCACCTAATCGGCGATTAATCGGCCTTGTAGACCTTTTTTTGCAACACTGGTTTTAATTGTTTATGATTATTAGAATTTTAATATCACGACAAGCATAAATTAAACACATAAAACATCAAAGTAATAGCGGAAGCGAGTAGGAACATATAATATATAAATTAATTAACCAAACATAAATAGTAGCGTACTTTAAGATTCTAGCCAAACAATAATCTATTCCAAGCAACAATAGTGATGAACCCTAATTAGGGTTTATAAGGATTACACGAATTGCCCCTTACCGATTTTGCAATTCAATCCAAGATACTAACAATAATGTGTTAGTACCACGTTCTTGTACACACGTACTATAACGAATTAAAGTTATGCTAGTAAACTAAACACAAAACGGTTTTGTGTGTAAAAGCAAAAAGTCAAACACCCTTGGAGGGAGGTTTAGGCCGATTGATCACAAGAGAAAAGAAAACACACGTTTAGGTTATAGTATGTGTACAAGAGATGCAAAAACTAATAACCCTTTATGTGTTTATATAGTGTTAATAACTTGGATCTTAAGTTGGATTTGGGTTGGGTTTTCCCCTCCCCCACTGATCGGCCTACATCCCTCAAAGGGGATCCGGAAGCTTCTTGACTTACCAATTATTAACACACAATTCTTTCGTTATATTCGTCTAACGATCGTTAGTCATTATCCTTTAAATACTAACGGTCGATATATATTTTGTGTTTTAAATAATTAAGTATAACCTTTTATATATAATTATTATTCTTTAATTCTCATACGTAAAGTGTGCAATCTCGTGGTCTCGAGTTCGATCCTAACATACGACTACTAAAATAATGTCCATAAACTAACAGCTCTCACTTGGACATATTTTAATAGTGTAATCACATAGGTTAGCGTCTAGCAACACTTCGATGCCTCTAGTACAACTCGAGTAAGGTCTTCTGGAAAAACCTTTTAATGATTAATCATTATTATTATCCTTTTGTTACTAATACTACATTAAATAAAGATATGGATTAAAGTCATTCTTTATTCAACTATTCTGTTTCTCGTTGTTTGTGATTGAGCAAGATTACCAAATCTTCTGAACACATTCAGGGTAGATCTTAGGCGTGACCACGCAAACATCTTGTCAACCCTACGAGGGGCCCAGCAGTATTAAACTCCAAAATAAATTTGAATGAACAAATTCTATCTTGACTACAAGCATAACCTATGAATTTTGTAACAATTCCGAAAACAATCCTTATGACTACCAGTTACGTCTAGCGTTAAATTATTCCACAGAATGCACTACATTCATAACAGTTATCTGGTATCTTGATGTGTGTGTCGTTGTGTTCAAGTTTTAAAATTTATAAACACGATTTATCCAATTCTCTAATCACACATACGAGCAAGTATACTCGTCCGCGGTAGTAAAGGTGTCAATCCAATTTGAAGTATATACAAAAGCAAGCAAGGTTTAATCAATCAAAAACAAATATACTTGTGTGTGATTCTATGACCAATTGTTTAGAGTAACCAACCAAGTTGGGTGTAACTTGTAGTGATGCACAACTTAATATGAATGATTCACAATCAATGGTTTTTTTCATGAGAAATCATATCTAAGAATTCAATCTCCTAGTTAATTCCTTTCGGCATTGATTAACTATTACGACAATTCTTTTAAGCTTTTTGTTGTTTGAAAGCATTTCTTATCTTAAGAATTCCTACGAATCCTTTCGGCCTTTTTCGTGATGAAATCGTTTCCAAATCCATTTTAATGAGTAAAGATGGTATTCGTCACACACCATAATCCATACTAATTCGTGCACTAACTTTTTGGAATAAAAACATAAAGAAAACTCCTTTCGGCCTTTGTTAGTCTTTAACATTGTTTTTACCAACCAATTAAGCAAGATTAGATTGTATCTCAACAAACTCATAAAACAAAATATGTTTTCATGCATCACTATGATAAGATTACTCCAACAATTATCACATCATACACACACAAGTATAACCACAATCACTCCATAACAATCATAATCAAACACAAGTAATTAACCTAACTTTCATTCATCTTATAGTAAAAGTAAAAGTAGTTCATAATAACTCAACAAGAAATACCTAATCGAGGAATTACAAGAACTAGAATTGTGGAACTATAGCAATCCACACTCCTCCAATCGCCTTTGATTACACGTAAACAACTCCACACATGGACACAACTCTTGAGACTCGAACTCAAGGCTTCCTGGACGTTTTCACAGCAACTACAAGCTTTCGGGCAATAATAATAAGTTAGTTAGACTTGGTGTAAGCCTCGCTCGATTTGCCTTTGGGTTGTCACCTCCTAAAAACTTCTCTCTTTTGTAAACTAGCCAAAGGTTTCTTAAATAAGTGAGGAAACCCTTATTCTCCAAGCAAAAACGTCCAATATCAGTAAATAGCATAGAAATGATAAGCCTCAATGATTATGGGGCTTAACTTCTTCATTAAATGCAACTTTGTAACTCCAGCGTCGGCCAACCGATCGGTATTTGGCTCCAACCGATCGGTTGGAGCTCTCGGTAAAATAACCTTCTCCCATCCGATTCGGATGCGGGTGCCATCCGATCGGATGGATCACTCTGCCATACAACTTTATTTTTTTCTTTCTCTTTTCTCGTTACGTGCTTGATCCTTTGCTGTACCACTACTTCCTATCATAGAACTTGATCTTTTCTTGATATATAAGCATGGAAATCTTGAACTAATCAAATCCTTGAAGTATCGCATGGTTTCTTTCTCGTAATTCTCCAAATGTGCATAATCTCTTCATTTCTTCGTCTTTTCCTCAACTTTTCCTGCACTTGGCTATATTTACTTGCATACACACTTTTTCATCATTTAGCAACAAATACACATAAATATAACCAAATATGATGCACAAAACTAGCAATAACGCGCCTAAAAACATGTTAGATTTAAGCGTTATCAAATCCCCCACACTTGAGTTCTGCTCGCCCCCGAGCAAGTCTAATTTTTAGAAAAACTGAACTCAATGGCATCTTCATTATGATTATAAAAAGCTAACAACCATCCCAATAGGACAATTGTTATTTTACTTGAATTATGAAAAATCCTTGAAATATACACAAGTTAAATCGATCTTGATAACATTACTAAGCACCTCACTAAGGAAATTTTAAATTCACACAATACTCGAAGGTATATTTGATTGTAAATCACTCAATCGCTCCGTCATGATTCATGTTTCTTACCATAAGCTTGTACTTGTATCAAAACAACAAAATAAAACATCAAAGAGGTCTTTTATTTGGCTTTAGGTTGAAGGGTTTTGATTACCTAGCTAATGTGTAAATACTTCATACAAGAACATCATAGCTCGCTAACAACGAATCTTTGTTTAGTTAAGCAACGGATGGTCACTAGATTGTACCTTGGTTCGCTAACGATGTTACATGCATAACGGATGGTCACCAATTTACTCACTAGATCGCTAACAACGTTTTTCAACTATTCAAAAACTCGGATGGTCACTAGAACATTCATGTACTACATATCTCAACAAAGCCATTACTATATCCGGATGCTCGAAAGCTAACAACGAATAAAGTAATTGGTAAGGGTAAGGATAAGACATGGGAATTTTGATTTGGTTCTAAAAATAAAAAAAAAAAATCAAATAAGAATCAAGTCCAAATTCCGTCCCAAACTCTTTATATCACAAATGATTACTCCACCAAACTTCTTCGATTATTAATTTTCCGCATTTCATATAAACTCTTCCCTTCCTTAATAGCTCATTGACTATTTTATTTTCATCATTCCATACTTTCATAGCTCATTGGCTTTCCTCTCTTTTTTTTTAATAACACAACGTCCCCCCCCCCCCCCCCCCCCCCACACTTTGGATGAGCACACGCTACAAAAAATACAAATAAGAGTAGCGACCTCCTTCTTCATTGAAACAACATATACACATATAAGGTGTGGTCAACATGCAATCCTCAAAAATAAATAGTTTTGGACTTCATTTGAACTTGATTCGGGAAATTCTAAGGTGTAAGGTGTAAAATCTTTTTGTACTTTTCTGGATTTAATCAAAAGAAAAGATAGGCTCAAAAGGGTGTAACTAAGGGTATCTAGCGTATAAGATAACGCTAACAAATGGGTTCCAATTACTTAGGACAACTAACCAATTCGGTTAGCAAAAATAAATTGTAAACGGAAGGCCATTTGGTGAAAAATCCTAATTTGCCTCTTATCATTTGAATATATTTTATTACTTGAAAGTAATTTTAACCGTAACGCATAACAAGTACAAGTTCTAGAATCAACATAATCACCGGCACACTCATAACGAAATATAAAGCATAAGAAGTGCTTTATACAAAAAGGCTTAAATCCTCACAATTTAAAGTGGTGATAAAATGTACTAGCAATAGTTATCAATATCTCTCATAACTTGATTACATTCCAAATTTTTTTTAAATAGCCTTATTTTTACCATTGAATCAATTCATCTAACAACTAGAAAAAATCAAGGACGAACACATTCTAGTTACTTGAATTCCAAAATCTACTAAATCAAAAATTAAAACAATTTTTCCTATTTCTTCCCTCCCCCACACTTAAGTTTTGCATTGTCCTCAATGTAATAAAACGAACTTCAAAGTAAAGGAAATAGGAAAAAGAAATAGAGAAAAATAAATAAACACTACCCGGAAAAAAAATATTCGCATAGGCTTATTTGATCATAAGTAGGCACATGAGTTCTTCTAACTCCAAATATTTGATCAACACTAAGCTTCCGTCAATTCTTCCCCTGCAAACACTGCAAATACTATACTCGAAACAACAAAACAAAATACCAAACCAAATATAAAACATAATAAAACAAAATAATCCAAAACAAACCAAAATCATAACCATAAATCCTACGAAAGTTAAGTTAAAGAAATAGAAATAGAAATTGTTCAACCATCATTGTCTTTTTAAAACATAACCATAACATCAACCATCAGTCATCGGACTCCATGTTGTCCGGGCTAATTCTCTCATCTTCAATTTCTTCAAACTCTTCTTCATCATCACCATCATCTTCATTCTCATCATCACTAAAAACTGAAAAAGCTTGTCTTTTTCTTCCAACCCCCGTTGAAGAACCGCCCACATCAAAGCTTGTGGCTCCAACGTTAGGAACTCTTCCATAAACCGGCACTGGGTCAGGAAATGGTGCGTACCCAGGATATGGGTAAGGATATTGGCCAGGATACGGGTCATATTCCAATGGGTAGGGTGGAACATTTGGTGGGTTGTAGGGAGGTACCTCATAATTAGCTTGATGAGCCACATGTTGAAGCATCGGCATTGAGTAATCATAGTTATAATTTTGCCTCAACATTATAGAATCTCTCCACACATCCCTACGCTCAATCTCATTCAATTCACGATTCCAATCTCCCCATCCTGAGTCAAAACTACCCGGAGCATGAACATTCCCAACATGTGGTGGTGGTTGATACGGTTGTTGTTGATAAGGTTGTTGTGGTGCTCCTTCAGGTGCGGCCATGTGCGGCTCTATCCAAGCTCCCAACTCTCTTGTCTTCCTATTCAATGCTTTATTAAAACTTTTATCATCCAACGTTTCATTGTCCATCATTACCGAATATTTTGCTAACTCAGTTTGAACATAAAAACCCAAGTTTCTCACCAAGTTGGTCACATAGTGACCTCCACAAATCGCACTATTATCTTTTATTCCAGGTGCTCTCCTTGAAAGATACTCAGCTATTATCCAAGCCGCATTCCCATTTTTCTCTTCCAACAACTTCATTACCCACAAATCCGGTTGATTACACTTATCTCGACTCCCCGTCCTATGTAAAACACCCCATGCAATCAGTTTCTGCAAAATCCTCAACAATGGGTTTCTTAACTTGGACGAATTCCTTCTAGTACAACTTGGATCACCAACACTGTTCCAATTATTCAGCTAAACCTGCATAATCATTATGTTTCCGAACTAATCTTATAAAGTGATATGCAAACAAACGGTGCATAATTTCATCTTCGGTGTATAGGCCAAGAGCGACAGCGAACTCCGGCAAAGTAAACACATGCTCTCTACCACAAAGCCTAAACCAAACACATTTATCATTCACTAAATCCACAACCTTCCTTTCAAAATAAAATGTGGAGAAAAACTCCAAACACCATTCTCGATTAACATCCTCGTGAACACTAAACGCTCTCTCCCACGAAAAATCTTCAAAACTATCACCATCTCCCTCATAAACATACGATATTCTCATCAAATTCCTTAACTCCATTTCACATTCATATTCATGAAATAAACTCCAATCAACTAACCTTGGTTTAGCAAGTCTTCTCCCTTGTAACTTCGAAAGACGCTCACGAAAAGCGTGCTTTTCCTCTATCCCCAGGTTGCTAAACTTCAAATTTTCATTACGCTCCTGATTAAGGGTGTACTTGACCTTTTCTCTCGCATTCCTTTTTATGTACTTTGCTACAATCGGATTACCATCTCCACGTGACGAACTTGATCCTCCTGCAAGATAACTCTGTCGAAAAACACGAACATATGATAGGATAAGAGTATAAAAACTAAGCATGCATGATCTAGAAGTCTAAAAACTTAACCTTTGAAAAATCAATTTTCATCACAGAAAGTTCTATCCGATCGGTATTTCTCCAAACCGAATTGGATAAACTGAATACAAGCCTCCAACCGATCGGTAATGCCCCGCAACCAAATCGGTTGTGCATTCTGTTAAAAAAAATTTCTTTGTTCGACTTCCAATCAATTCTAACAAATCCTACTCTTCCCTATCCTGCATTTGATCAATCACTATGGTCTCTACATATCCCACTTATCTCCAAATCATATCCATAACATACTCGCATGATCAATCTTAGAACATATGAACATATGAACACTTTCAAAAATCAAAACCTTATCAATGTTCTAATCCACAATGCATCATCCTAAAAACATTAATTAACATCTAAACAACTTCTGGAAATCATCACTTTCAACCCAGAATTGATTCAAAGTTTCGACCCATTTTGATCTAAAAATCCAATCAATTCATTCTTTCTCAAAACTTAATCAATCTATCTCATTCTTTTTGCAATGAATTCCTCAATCATTTACCCATCTATTCCAGAAAAATTACATCTTAATTCGAACTACATCAAAAACGCCCAAACTTTGACCTAATTCAATCAACTCGAATTAAAATATAATTGATACAATTTAATGATGTTACTTACTTGCTTAGGTGCCATTGATGATCTTTCAACTCTCCTGCAACTCTTAATAGCCTTCTAATGGTCGAATTAATGAACCCCAAGTGTAGTGGAATGAGTGTGTGTGTGTGTTTTTATGATTTTTGAAATCTTGGGTATATATACTTCACTCCATCCGATCAGTATTTCATCCAACCGATTCGGATTGAATTTTTGCAAAACTCACTTTTTCTTCTTTCTTTCAACACCTTGACTCTTGTAAGAACAAAATGCGAAATGTTTTCACTATTCTAAAATACCTCTTTTTAAGTATGAAAAATATCCAACACACTTATTCTACCAACTTGTTATTCAATCAATCTCTACAACTTCTAAAACAAAACTTAACTCCATAAATTAAAACTTAATAAAACCAAGATAACCAAAAGGTCTTAACTTAACTCAAACTTAAATGCAAATATTAAACTACTAAAAATGCATTAAAATAAATAAAACAAACAAACACTAGCACAAGCCTTGTGCTTTTATTCTTCGACTTTTGTCTTCATCCTTCAAAATATTCATGCTTCAAGATGTCTTCATTTTGAAATTTGCCGGACAACTTCCGATTAGTCACTTGCGTTTTAAACTTCCTTGCAAAATTTCTTCCATCTGGACAAACTATATCAAACTTCACATGCCATTCTCCATCACCTTCTTCCTTCTTGTAAACACTAGCTCCTTCGGGTCCCCATTCCAAATTCTTCAATTGAACCGGTAAAGATCCAAGAAAATCTATCAATTTATTGAACACAAAAACATTTTTGAATGGGTTATAGAAAACTTTCATAGCTAAAGCTCTTTCCAACTCATCTTCAATACCAAAGTAACTAGGGACAATCGGCCCATATTTAGGTCTCCCCTCTTCATCTCTACCAACTTCGAAACAACCTAAATGATCTTCTTCTTCTTCTTCTTCTTCTTCTTCATGCACTTCCTTCACAATCTTGCCTCTAGGTCTAGGATAGTAAGTATGCTTCAAGATTCCATCACTAATAGTCATGGTACCTCTACCCATATCAATAATAGCTCCACAAGTTCTCAAAAATGTTCTACCTAACAACAATGGTAACTCCTTATCCACCGAAATATTAAGCACAAGAAAATCGGCTAAGAAAGCTTGATATCCTACTTGAACTCTAACATTCTTCACTTCTCCCATTGCTTTTGCTCTTGAATTATCAGCCATAGTAAGATTATATTGATTTGGTTGAGGATTACCAAGTCCGAATCTTTTGTATAATGGATACGACATCACATTCACACTTGCTCCTGTATCGGCCAATGCATACATCGCATCGGTTCCACTTACCTTAATTGGCAACACGAAATTTCCCTGATCGCTCTCTTTCTTAGGCAACCCATTCTCAACTATCCTTTCCCTTGCAAACTCATCAAAATTCTTATCCTCTAGCCTAGCTGTTGCCATCATAACCGCATCTAATTTCTTACGATAAGTCATGTAATTGTTCAACACTTCTATAACCGGCTTCTCTTCCATAAGCTCCTTAAACTTCATTTCTAAGTTTTCCAAAACTGCTTCCTTCTGCTCTTGAGTCAATGGTTTAACTTCTTGGGGTGATTTGGGTGGTGAACTTGATGAAGAACTCTCATTCTTAGGGGTGGAGGGTTGGGTAAGTTTGTTAAGTGGTGCTTTCTTTCGATTTGCCTTTCCCATTTTCACAATCTCTCCTCTACCTTCCTTCTTCTCTACCATCTCATCATCTACATCAATTCTCATCTCTCCCAAAGCAAAATCAACCCTACATTTAGTCTTAACCATAAAATTTCTACCAAACATCACTTCTGGTTCACCCGCATTTCCATATTCCAATACAACAAAGTCAATCTTGAAAACATGACCATGAATATTAACATTCACATCTCGCACTATCTTTCTCCCATAATCTTCATAATCAAGCCTAACAAAGCCAAGCTTACCAAGCATCTCCTCCGTAATATAATTTTCACCATACTCCATATTAAGTTGAGCGTCCCAAGCTTTAATGCCTTCTACACCACATGGTGTAGCATACCTCATAAATGGTACATCAAACTCTCTAGGTGGTGCTTGTGTAAACACAACTACTCTTTTCTCCTTAGGTAAACAAACAATACTTTCGCCAACTTCTTCTTTTCCTTCTAAACCAACTTTAGCTTCGTCCAAAATACTTTCCAATTTCTCCAAAGAATGACCTGAATCTTTCAACATTTCTTCCAAATTTCTCAAGTACTCCGAAACATTGCTTAAACTCTCCATTCTACTTAAACACTAACTATAACATAACCACAAAAACAAAAATCCAAACTATTAGCGTGAGGGTTAGTTATAATCGAATCATATCCAAATGTAAAACCAAAATAAGCAAACAAACAACTTCAAACTATTAAAACATCAAAACAACTGAAAATTAAAAATCACAAAATTTTTTTACCGAGACAACCATCCGATCGGTAGTACATTCCATCCGATCGGATGGACAAAATGCAAAAAATGAAATCGCCCCAACCGAATCGGATGCGGGCAGCGTCCGATCGGTTAGATCGAAAAACTAAAAAAAAAATATATTTATATTTATATATTAAAAACTAAACTTATAACCTTTTTATAATTTTTATTATTTTTTTTAAGAAGAAACTAAATAATTAAAATTTAACTAATTAATAAAAACTAACAATTAACTACCAATCATAAAACTAATTAATCAACTTTTAACCTTAACTTAATAATCATTAAACTAATTATCAACACATTTAATAAAAACTATTAAACTACCACACATTAAACTAAAAATTAACTAAATTAACTAAGCTTTTATCATATTAAAACTCTTCTAATAACCTTAAATTAATTATCCTAATTAATCTACTACTTAAACTAATTAATCATAGCATTAATGAAACATAAAAACTGAAAAATAGCAAAAATTACTAAAACAAAAACTTTTACCGAGACCACCAACCGATCAGATGGGCATCCATCCGAATCGGTTGGTTCCGAACCATTTTTTTTTTCTTTTTTTTTTTTTTTTTTTTTTTTTTTTTTTTTTTTTTTTTTTAACTAAAAAAAAAACTATGCTACTAAGCCCAACTACCAAGAAAATCTTAACAATTCCCCGGCAGCGGCGCCAAAAACTTGATGTGCGTGTCGTTGTGTTCAAGTTTTAAAATTTATAAACACGATTTATCCAATTCTCTAATCACACATACGAGCAAGTCTACTCGTCCGTGGTAGTAAAGGTGGGTAAGTCGAGATCGTCCCAAGGGAATTGGGGTTTAGGTTTAGTAAAATAGTTTTAGCAAAAAAGGTGTCAATCCAATTTGAAGTAAATTCAAAAGCAAGCAAGGTTCAATCAATCAAAAACAAATATACTTGTGTGTGATTCTATGACCAATTGTTTAGAGTAACCAACCAAGTTGGATGTGACTTGTAGTGATGCACAACTTAATATGAATGATTCACAATCAATGGTTTTTATTATGAGAAATCATATCTAGAATTCAATCTCCTAGTTAATTCCTTTCGGCCCTGATTAACTATTACGACAATTCTTTTAAGCTTTTTGTTGTTTGAAAGCATTTCTTATCTTAAGAATTCCTACGAATCCTTTCGGCCTTTTTCGTGATGAAATCGTTTCCAAATCCATTTTAATGAGTAAAGATGGTGTTTGTCACACACCATAATCCATACTAATTCGTGCACTAACTTTTTGGAATAAAAACATAAAGAAAACTCCTTTCGGCCTTTGTTAGTCTTTAACATTGTTTTTACCAACCAATTAAGCAAAATTAGATTGTATCTCAACAAACTCATAAAACAAAATATGTTTTCATGCATCACTATGATAAGATTACTCCAACAATTATCACATCATACACACACAAGTATAACCACAATCACTCCATAACAATCATAATCAAACACAAGTAATTAACCAAACTTTCATTCATCTTATAGTAAAAGTAAAAGTAGTTCATAATAACTCAACAAGAAATACCTAATCGAGGAATTACAAGAACTAGAATTGTGGAACTATAGCAATCCACACTCCTCCAATCGCCTTTGATTACACGTAAACAACTCCACACATGGACACAACTCTTGAGACTCGAACTCAAGGCTTCCTGGACGTTTTCACAGCAACTACAAGCTTTCGGGCAATAATAATAAGTTAGTTAGACTTGGTGTAAGCCTCGCTCGATTTGCCTTTGGGTTGTCACCTCCTAAAAACTTCTCTCTTTTGTAAACTAGCCAAAGGTTTCTTAAATAAGTGAGGAAACCCTTATTCTCCAAGCAAAAACGTCCAATATCAGTAAATAGCAGAGAAATGATAAGCCTCAATGATTATGGGGCTTAACTTCTTCATTAAATGCAACTTTGTAACTCCAGCGTCGGCCAACCGATCGGTATTTGGCTCCAACCGATCGGTTGGAGCTCTCGGTAAAATAACCTTCTCCCATCCGATTCGGATGCGGGTGCCATCCGATCGGATGGATCACTCTGCCATATAACTTTATTTTTTTCTTTCTCTTTTCTCGTTACGTGCTTGATCCTTTGCTGTACCACTACTTCCTATCATAGAACTTGATCTTTTCTTGATATATAAGCATGGAAATCTTGAACTAATCAAATCCTTGAAGTATCGCATGGTTTCTTTCTCGTAATTCTCCAAATGTGCATAATCTCTTCATTTCTTCGTCTTTTCCTCAACTTTTCCTGCACTTGGCTATATTTACTTGCATACACACTTTTTCATCATTTAGCAACAAATACACATAAATATAACCAAATATGATGCACAAAACTAGCAATAACGCGCCTAAAAACATGTTAGATTTAAGCGTTATCAAATCCCCCACACTTGAGTTCTGCTCGCCCCCGAGCAAGTCTAATTTTTAGAAAAACTGAACTCAATGGCATCTTCATTATGATTATAAAAAGCTAACAACCATCCCAATAGGACAATTGTTATTTTACTTGAATTATGAAAAATCCTTGAAATATACACAAGTTAAATCGATCTTGATAACATCACTAAGCACCTCACAAAGGAAATTTTAAATTCACACAATACTCGAAGGTATATTTGATTGTAAATCACTCAATCGCTCAGTCATGATTCATGTTTCTTACCATAAGCTTGTACTTGTATCAAAACAACAAAATAAAACATCAAATAGGTCTTTTATTTGGCTTTAGGTTGAAGGGTTTTGATTACCTAGCTAATGTGTAAATACTTCATACAAGAACATCATAGCTCGATAACAACGAATCTTTGTTTAGTTAAGCAACGGATGGTCACTAGATTGTACCTTGGTTCGCTAACGACGTTACATGCATAACGGATGGTCACCAATTTACTCACTAGATCGCTAACAACGTTTTTCAACTATTCAAAAACTCGGATGGTCACTAGAACATTCATGTACTACATATCTCAACAAAGCCATTACTATATCCGGATGCTCGAAAGCTAACAACGAATAAAGTCATTGGTAAGGGTAAGGATAAGACATGGGAATTTTGATTTGGTTCTAAAACAAAAAATCAAATAACAATCAAGTCCAAATTCCGTCCCAAACTCTTTATATCACAAATGATTACTCCACCAAACTTCTTCGATTATTATTTTTCCGCATTTCATATAAACTCTTCCCTTCCTTAATAGCTCATTGACTATTTTATTTTCATCATTCCATACTTTCATAGCTCATTGGCTTTCCTCTTTTTTTTTTTTCTTTTTTTTTAATAACACAACGTCCCCCCCCCCCCCCCACCCCACACTTTGGATGAGCACACGCTACAAAAAATACAAATAAGAGTAGTGACCTCCTTCTTCATTGAAACAACATATACACATACAAGGTGTGGTCAACATGCAATCCTCAAAAATAAATAGTTTTGGACTTCATTTGAACTTGATTCGGGAAATTCTAAGGTGTAAGGTGTAAAATATTTTTGTACTTTTCTGGATTTAATCAAAAGAAAAGATAGGCTCAAAAGGGTGTAACTAAGGGTATCTAGCGTATAAGATAACGCTAACAAATGGGTTCCAATTACTTAGGACAACTAACCAATTCGGTTAGCAAAAATAAATTGTAAACGGAAGGCCATTTGGTGAAAAATCCTAATTTGCCTATTATCATTTGAATATATTTTATTACTTGAAAGTAATTTTAACCGTAACGCATAACAAGTACAAGTTCTAGAATCAACATAATCACCGGCACACTCATAACGAAATATAAAGCATAAGAAGTGCTTTATACAAAAAGGCTTAAATCCTCACAATTTAAAGTGGTGATAAAATGTACTAGCAATAGTTATCAATATCTCTCATAACTTGATTACATTCCAAAATTTTTTTTAAATAGCCTTATTTTTACCATTGAATCAATTCATCTAACAACTAGAAAAAATCAAGGACGAACACATTCTAGTTACTTGAATTCCAAAATCTACTAAATCAAAAATTAAACAATTTTTCCTATTTCTTCCCTCCCCCACACTTAAGTTTTGCATTGTCCTCAATGTAATAAAACGAACTTCAAAGTAAAGGAAATAGGAAAAAGAAATAGAGAAAAATAAATAAACACTACCCGGAAAAAAAATATTCGCATAGGCTTATTTGATCATAAGTAGGCACATGAGTTCTTCTAACTCCAAATATTTGATCAACACTAAGCTTCCGTCAATTCTTCCCCTGCAAACACTGCAAATACTATACTCGAAACAACAAAACAAAATACCAAACCAAATATAAAACATAATAAAACAAAATAATCCAAAACAAACCAAAATCATAACCATAAATCCTACGAAAGTTAAGTTAAAGAAATAGAAATAGAAATTGTTCAACCATCATTGTCTTTTTAAAACATAACCATAACATCAACCATCAGTCATCGGACTCCATGTTGTCCGGGCTAATTCTCTCATCTTCAATTTCTTCAAACTCTTCTTCATCATCACCATCATCTTCATTCTCATCATCACTAAAAACTGAAAAAGCTTGTCTTTTTCTTCCAACCCCCGTTGAAGAACCGCCCACATCAAAGCTTGTGGCTCCAACGTTAGGAACTCTTCCATAAACCGGCACTGGGTCAGGAAATGGTGCGTACCCAGGATATGGGTAAGGATATTGGCCAGGATACGGGTCATATTCCAATGGGTAGGGTGGAACATTTGGTGGGTTGTAGGGAGGTACCTCATAATTAGCTTGATGAGCCACATGTTGAAGCATCGGCATTGAGTAATCATAGTTATAATTTTGCCTCAACATTATAGAATCTCTCCACACATCCCTATGCTCAATCTCATTCAATTCACGATTCCAATCTCCCCATCCTGAGTCAAAACTACCCGGAGCATGAACATTCCCAACATGTGGTGGTGGTTGATACGGTTGTTGTTGATAAGGTTGTTGTGGTGCTCCTTCAGGTGCGGCCATGTGCGGCTCTATCCAAGCTCCCAACTCTCTTGTCTTCCTATTCAATGCTTTATTAAAACTTTTATCATCCCACGTCTAATTGTCCATCATTACCTAACATTTTGCTAACTCAGTTTAAACATAATAACCCAAGTTTCTCACCAACTTGGTCACATAGTGACCTCCACAAATCGCACTATTATCTTTTATTCCAGGTGCTCTCCTTGAAAGATACTCAGCTATTATCCAAGCCGTATACCCATTTTTCTCTTCCAACAACTTCATTACCCACAAATCCGGTTGATTACACTTATCTCGACTCCCCGTCCTATGTAAAACACCCCATGCAATCAGTTTCTGCAAAATCCTCAACAATGGGTTTCTTAACTTGGACGAATTCCTTCTAGTACAACTTGGATCACCAACACTGTTCCAATATTCAGCTAAACCTGCATAATCATTATGTTTCCGAACTAATCTTATAAAGTGATATGCAAACAAACGGTGCATAATTTCATCTTCGGTGTATAGGCCAAGAGCGACAGCGAACTCCGGCAAAGTAAACACATGCTCTCTACCACAAAGCCTAAACCAAACACATTTATCATTCACTAAATCCACAACCTTCATTTCAAAATAAAATGTGGAGAAAAACTCCAAACACCATTCTCGATTAACATCCTCGTGAACACTAAACGCTCTCTCCCACGAAAAATCTTCAAAACTATCACCATCTCCCTCATAAACATACGATATTCTCATCAAATTCCTTAACTCCATTTCACATTCATATTCATGAAATAAACTCCAATCAACTAACCTTGGTTTAGCAAGTCTTCTCCCTTGTAACTTCGAAAGACGCTCACGAAAAGCGTGCTTTTCCTCTATCCCCAGGTTGCTAAACTTCAAATTTTCATTACGCTCCTGATTAAGGGTGTACTTGACCTTTTCTCTCGCATTCCTTTTTATGTACTTTGCTACAATCAGATTACCATCTCTACGTGACGAACTTGATCCTCCTGCAAGATAACTCTGTAGAAAAACACGAACATATGATAGGATAAGAGTATAAAAACTAAGCATGCATGATCTAGAAGTCTAAAAACTTAACCTTTGAAAAATCAATTTTCATCACAGAAAGTTCTATCCGATCGGTATTTCTCCCAACCGAATTGGATAAACTTAATACTAGCCTCCAACCGATCGGTAATGCCCCGCAACCGAATCGGTTGGGCATTCTGTTAAAACAAAATTTCTTTGTTCGACTTCCAATCAATTCTAACAAATCCTACTCTTCCCTATCCTGCATTTGATCAATCACTATGGTCTCTACATATCCCACTTATCTCCATATCATATCCATAACATACTCGCATGATCAATCTTAGAACATATGAACATATGAACACTTTCAAAAATCAAAACCTTATCAATGTTCTAATCCACAATGCATCATCCTAAAAACATTAATTAACATCTAAACAACATCTGGAAATCATCACTTTCAACCCAGAATTGATTCAAAGTTTCGACCCATTTTGATCTAAAAATCCAATCAATTCATTCTTTCTCAAAACTTAATCAATCTATCTCATTCTTTTTGCAATGAATTCCTCAATCATTTACCCATCTATTCCAGAAAAATTACATCTTAATTCGAACTACATCAAAAACGCCCAAACTTTGACCTAATTCAATCAACCCGAATTAAAATATAATTGATACAATTTAATGATGTTACTTACTTGCTTAGGTGCCATTGATGATCTTTCAACTCTCCTGCAACTCTTAATAGCCTTCTAATGGTCGAATTAATGAACCCCAAGTGTAGTGGAATGAGTGTGTGTGTGTTTTTATGATTTTTGAAATCTTGGGTATATATACTTCACTCCATCCGATCAGTATTTCATCCAACCGATTCGGATTGAATTTTTGCAAAACTCACTTTTTCTCCTTTCTTTCAACACCTTGACTCTTGTAAGAACAAAATGGTAAATGTTTTCACTATTCCAAAATACCTCTTTTTAAGTATGAAAAATACCCAACACACTTATTCTACCAACTTGTTATTCAATCTATCTCTACAACTTCTAAAACAAAACTTAACTCCATAAATTAAAACTTAATAAAACCAAGATAACCAAAAGGTCTTAACTTAACTCAAACTTAAATGCAAATATTAAACTACTAAAAATGCATTAAAATAAATAAAACAAACAAACACTAGCACAAGCCTTGTGCTTTTATTCTTCAACTTTTGTCTTCATCCTTCAAAATATTCATGCTTCAAGATGTCTTCATTTTGAAATTTGCCGGAAAACTTCTGATTAGTCACTTGCGTTTTAGACTTCCTTGCAAAATTTCTTCCATCCAGACAAACTATATCAAACTTCACATGCCATTCTCCATCACCTTCTTCCTTCTTGTAAACACTAGCTCCTTCGGGTCCCCATTCCAAATTCTTCAATTGAACCGGTAAAGATCCAAGAAAATCTGTCAATTTATTGAACACAAAAACATTTTTGAATGGGTTATAGAAAACTTCCATAGCTAAAGCTCTTTCCAACTCATCTTCAATACCAAAGTAACTAGGGACAATTGGCCCATATTTAGGTCTCCCCTCTTCATCTCTACCAACTTCGAAACAACCTAAATGATCTTCTTCTTCTTCTTCTTCATGCACTTCCTTCACAATCTTGCCTCTAGGTCTAGGATAGTAAGTATGCTTCAAGATTTCATCACTAATAGTCATGGTACCTCTACCCATATCTATAATAGCTCCACAAGTTCTCAAAAACTTTCTTTCTAACAACAATGGTAACTCCTTATCCACCGGAATATTAAGCACAAGAAAATCGGCTAAGAAAGCTTGATATCCTACTTGAACTCTAACATTCTTCACTTCTCTCATTGCTTTTGCTCTTGAATTATCAGCCATAGTAAGATTATATTGATTTGGTTGAGGATTACCAAGTCCTAATCTTTTGTATAATGGATACGGCATCACATTCACACTTGCTCCTGTATCGGCCAATGCATACATCGCATCGGTTCCATTTACCTTAATTGGTAACACGAAATTTCCCGGATCGCTCTCTTTCTTAGGCAACCCATTCTCAACTATCCTTTCCCTTGCAAACTCATCAAAATTCTTATCCTCTAGCCTAGTTGTTGCCATCATAACCGCATCTAATTTCTTACGATAAGTCATGTAATTGTTCAACACTTCTATAACCGGCTTCTCTTTCATAAGCTCCTTAAACTTCATTTCTAAGTTTTCCAAAACTGCTTCCTTCTGCTCTTGAGTCAATGGTTTAACTTCTTGGGGTGATTTGGGTGGTGAACTTGATGAAGAACTCTCATTCTTAGGGGTGGAGGGTTGGGTAAGTTTGTTAAGTGGTGCTTTCTTTCGATTTGCCTTTCCCATTTTCACAATCTCTCCTCTACCTTCCTTCTTCTCTACCATCTCATCATCTAAATCAATTCTCATCTCTCCCAAAGCAAAATCAACCCTACATTTAGTCTTAACCATAAAATTTCTACCAAACATCACTTCTGGTTCACCCGCATTTCCATATTCCAACACAACAAAGTCAATCTTGAAAACATGACCATGAATATTAACATTCACATCTCGCACTATCTTTCTCCCATAATCTTCATAATCAAGCCTAACAAAGCCAAGCTTACCAAGCATCTCCTCCGTAATATAATTTTCACCATACTCCATATTAAGTTGAGCATCCCAAGCTTTAATGCCTTCTACACCACATGGTGTAGCATACCTCATAAATGGTACATCAAACTCTCTAGGTGGTGCTTGTGTAAACACAACTACTCTTTTCACCTTAGGTAAACAAACAATACTTTCGCCAACTTCTTCTTTTCCTTCTAAACCAACTTTAGCTTCGTCCAAAATACTTTCCAATTTCTCCAAAGAATCACCTGAATCTTTCAACATTTCTTCTAAATTTCTCAAGTACTCCGAAACATTGCTTAAACTCTTCATTCTACTTAAGCACTAACTATAACATAACCACAAAAACAAAAATCCAAACTATTAGCGTGAGGGTTAGTTATAATCGAATCATATCCAAATGTAAAACCAAAATAAGCAAACAAACAACTTCAAACTATTAAAACATCAAAACAACTGAAAATTAAAAATCACAAAATTTTTTACCGAGACAACCATCCGATCGGTATTACATTCCATCCGATCGGATGGACAAAATGCAAAAAATGAAATCGCCCCAACCGAATCGGATGCGGGCAGCGTCCGATCGGTTAGATCGAAAAACTAAAAAAAAAAATTTTTATTTATATTTATATATTAAAAACTAAACTTATAACCTTTTTATAATTTTTATTATTTTTTATTTTATTTTTTTTAAGAAGAAACTAAATAATTAAAATTTAACTAATTAATAAAAACTAACAATTAACTACCAATCATAAAACTAATTAATCAACTTTTAACCTTAACTTAAGAATCATAAAACTAATTATCAACACATTTAATAAAAACTATTAAACTACCACACATTAAACTAAAAATTAACTAAATTAACTAAGCTTTTATCATATTAAAACTCTTCTAATAACCTTAAATTAATTATCCTAATTAATCTACTACTTAAACTAATTAATCATAGCATTAATGAAACATAAAAACTGAAAAATAACATAAATTACTAAAACAAAAACTCTTACCGAGACCACCAACTGATCAGATGGGCATCCATCCGATTCGGTTGGTTCCGAACCAATTTTTTTTTTTTTTTTTTTTTTTTTTTTTTTTTTTTTTTTTTTTTACTTTTTACTTTTTAACTAAAAAAAAACTATGCTACTAAGCCCAACTACCAAGAAAATCTTAACAATTCCCCGGCAGCGGCGCCAAAAACTTGATGTGCGTGTCGTTGTGTTCAAGTTTTAAAATTTATAAACACGATTTATCCAATTCTCTAATCACACATACGAGCTAGTATACTCGTCCGTGGTAGTAAAGGTGGGTAAGTCGAGATCGTCCCAAGGGAATTGGGGTTTAGGTTTAGTAAAATAGTTTTAGCAAAAAGGGTGTCAATCCAATTTGAAGTAAATTCAAAAGCAAGCAAGGTTCAATCAATCAAAAACAAATATACTTGTGTGTGATTCTATGACCAATTGTTTAGAGTAACCAACCAAGTTGGATGTGACTTGTAGTGATGCACAACTTAATATGAATGATTCACAATCAATGGTTTTTATCATGAGAAATCATATCTAGAATTCAATCTCCTAGTTAATTCCTTTCGGCCTTGATTAACTATTACGACAATTCTTTTAAGCTTTTTTGTTGTTGAAAGCATTTCTTATCTTAAGAATTCCTACGAATCCTTTCGGCCTTTTTCGTGATGAAATCGTTTCCAAATCTATTTTAATGAGTAAAGATGGTGTTTGTCACACACCATAATCCATACTAATTCGTGCACTAACTTTTTGGAATAAAAACATAAAGAAAACTCCTTTCGGCCTTTGTTAGTCTTTAACATTGTTTTTACCAACCAATTAAGCAAGATTAGATTGTATCTCAACAAACTCATAAAACAAGATATGTTTTCATGCATCACTATGATAAGATTACTCCAACAATTGTCACATCATACACACACAAGTATAACCACAATCACTCCATAACAATCATAATCAAACACAAGTAATTAACCAAACTTTCATTCATCTTATAGTAAAAGTAAAAGTAGTTCATAATAACTCAACAAGAAATACCTAATCGAGGAATTACAAGAACTAGAATTGTGGAACTATAGCAATCCACACTCCTCCAATCGCCTTTGATTACACGTAAACAACTCCACACACGGACACAACTCTTGAGACTCGAACTCAAGGCTTCCTGGATGTTTTCACAGCAACTACAAGCTTTCGGGCAATAATAATAAGTTAGTTAGACTTGGTGTAAGCCTCGCTCGATTTGCCTTTGGGTTGTCACCTCCTAAAAACTTCTCTCTTTTGTAAACTAGCCAAAGGTTTCTTAAATAAGTGAGGAAACCCTTATTCTCCAAGCAAAAACGTCCAATATCAGTAAATAGCAGAGAAATGATAAGCCTCAATGATTATGGGGCTTAACTTCTTCATTAAATGCAACTTTGTAACTCCAGCGTCGGCCAACCGATCGGTATTTGGCTCCAACCGATCGGTTGGAGCTCTCGGTAAAATAACCTTCTCCCATCCGATTCGGATGCGGGTGCCATCCGATCGGATGGATCACTCTGCCATACAACTTTATTTTTTTCTTTCTCTTTTCTCGTTACGTGCTTGATCCTTTGCTGTACCACTACTTCCTATCATAGAACTTGATCTTTTCTTGATATATAAGCATGGAAATCTTGAACTAATCAAATCCTTGAAGTATCGCATGGTTTCTTTCTCGTAATTCTCCAAATGTGCATAATCTCTTCATTTCTTCGTCTTTTCCTCAACTTTTCCTGCACTTGGCTATATTTACTTGCATACACACTTTTTATCATTTAGCAACAAATACACATAAATATAACCAAATATGATGCACAAAACTAGCAATAACGCGCCTAAAAACATGTTAGATTTAAGCGTTATCTGATATCTCAAGTCTAAGGATAACTATTCATGATTTACTTAATAACAATATCCATAAAGTAACATCATGTAGTTTGGGATAAGTCATATATTCAATTCATTGAATATCATGTGAATTTGGCATGTCAACGCATCAATATACTTTAAAGTATATTATACCAAAACTCAGATTTGTCTTAATTTAATGATATTCCCATATCATTAACTGACAACGGACGATTTAGAATAACTAATTATTCACGGATAAAACATGCAAATATAGGACAACAATATTAAAGAATGAACAAAAACATAGCCAATACTTTATTTCATTAAAAATAATAAATGTTTACAATATCCTTTATCCGAATACTAAACACATTCATGCATGAAACTACTAGCTAAACGAAGTCCAATGCCATTGGCAAGTTCAGTAAGCTTTTCTTTAGCTAAGTTATCATATGTGTGAACTTTCAAGAGCTTAATTTCTCCTATGCTGACTTGCTGTCGAACATAGTGATACTTCCTTAGAAAATGTCTAGTGCCCTTCATGACTCCAGGTTCATTGGCAAATATGATTGCAGCAGAATTGTCGCAATACATATTAATAGGCAATTCAATTGAAGGCATAACACCAAGCCCTGAAATGAATTTCCTAATCCAAATAGCCTCCATTGCACCTTCCGAAGCAGCTATGTATTCAGCCTCTGTCGCAGACATCGCAATTGTACTCTGCTTCTTGCTCCTCCAGTACATAACCAGTCTGAGACTTCGCATCATCTTTGTCACATTGCTAGGACGCATCACAGTAAGTTGTAACATCAAGTTCTGTAACTGGATTTCCACCATACACAAGAAACATATCTTTCATATGCCTAAGATACTTAAGAATATGTTTAACAGCAATCCAATGTTTTTCACCTGGATTCTGTTGAAATTGACTGGTGATATTTTGAGCGAACGCCACATCTGGCCTTGTGCATCTCACCGCATTCATAATAGATCCTACAACAGAAGCATAAAGAACTTTGCTCATGCGTGCCACCTCTGCAGGTGTTGAAGCATATAACTCACTGCTCAAGCCATGTTTTACTTCTATTTTCAAATATCCTTTCTAGAAATTTTGCATATTGAATCTCTTTAATATTTTATCAACGTAAGCACTTTGACTTAATCCAATTAACCGCCTTGATCTATCTCTATAGATCTTGATTCCCAGAATATATGCAGCTTCCCCTAAATCTTTCATTTTTCCTGAATTTTCGTAGGAGTTGTTCCCCCCTAAATCTTTCATAGAAAAACACTTTCCAAGATATGCCTTAACCTTTTGCAGACTTGTAATATTTTTTCTCATGATCAATATGTCATCAACATATAGGATAAGGAAAATTGCATCACTCACACTAGCTTTGTGATATACACATGGCTCATCAAGATTCTGAGTAAATCCAAACCTTTTGATTTCTTCATCAAATCTTTTATTCCATTACCTTGATGCTTGCTTCAATCCGTAAATGGATCTTTGAAGTTTGCATACACGGTTTGGAAACTCTGGATTCACAAACCCCTCAGGTTGCGCCATTTAGATGTTTTCATCTAGGCGATCATTTAAGAGGGCGGTTTTGACATCCATTTGCCAAATCTCATAGTCATAGTATGCTGTTATAGCTATGAGAATCCTAATAGCCCTAATGTCAGCTACAAGAGAAAATGTCTCCTCGTAGTCAACATCATATGTTTGAGTAAAGCCTTTAGCTACCAAACGAGCCTTATATGTGTGTACCTTTCCATCCATGTCTCTTTTCTTCTTGAAGAGCCACTTACTTCCAACTACCTTGGCATTGGGAGGAAGGTTTACTTCAATCCAGACATTGTTATCTTTCATGGATTGCATTTTTCCATTCATAGCAACTACCCATTTATCCTTTTTAGGACTCTTAATGGCAGCCCTATAATTAGTAGGTTCATCAAGATCCCCTAATATAGTTTCCTCAACTTCTACGTTGAGACATAGACGTTTAGGAGCTTTCACATGTCTTGAAGACTTGCGAATAGGAACAATTTCAACTTCAGGTGGAGGACCTAGACTTTCAGGTTCCACAGGAAGTGCGCTAGTATTTTCAGAAGGTAATGTATCTACATGATCATCTCCCAGATCATATACTCTCCCACTGAATTCTTGAGATATATGTTCCTTTTCAAGAAAGTCTCCATATCTAGCAACAATTACTTTGTTTTCAGGTGGGTAGTAAAAGTAGTAACCCATCGATTCCTTTCGGTATCCTAAAAAGATACACTTTACCGATCTCTGTTGGAGTTTATCTACGGAGTCACGTCTGATATACGCCTCGCAACCCCAGACCATTAAATAAGACAAGTTTGGAGCTTTTTCATTCCATATTTCATATGGTGTCTTATCAACCTTCTTGGTGGGAACCATATTTAAAATGCGAACAGCATATTCTAAGGCATAATCCCAAAAAGATAAAAGAAGAGTTGTAAGATTAAACATTAATCATATCTTGTCTAACAATGTACGATTTCTTCTCTCAGATACACCATTTTGTTTTGGAGTATATGAAGATGTGAGATTCTGGACAATTCCATTCTCAGCTAAGTAATCTTTAAATTATTGGCTTAGGTATTCACCACCTCTATCGGATCGAAGAGCTTTAATCTTCTTTCCTAGTTGCAATTCTACTTCTGCTTTGAAAACCTTAAATGTTTCAAACACCTCATGTTTATGTTTAAGCAAGTAAACATAACCATATTTGCTGAAATCATCTGTAAAGGTTAAGAAGTAGCTAGCACCTCTCCTTGACACATGTCTAAGTGGTCCGCATACATCGGTATGTATTAAACCAAGTAGATAAGAAGCCATTTCCATATTACTATGAAAAGGTTTCTTTGTCATCTTCCCAGATATACAAGACTCACATTTATCATATGATTTATCATTGATACTTTTCAAAAGCCCATCACGTTGTAGCTTTTTCATGCGAGTCTTGCCTATATGAGCAAGTCTACAGTGCCAAAGGTAAGAAGAATTCAAGTCTGACTTAATTCTCTTACTTATGCTATACATTGAATTATTTTTATTGGATACATAATCATTCATGTCAATTTCAAACACACCATTCACAGCAATAATATTAAAATAAAAAATACCATTTAAAGAAACAGAAATTCCATTACTAGTGATAGTGTGAATAAAACCCAAATCCAACAAACATGAAAAGGAAACAACACCTCTAATAATAGAAGGTGCATAATGACAATACTAAGCCCGAAGGCAAAACTAAATTAAACACTCCTATGGCTTCAACAGCTGCAGGTGCTCCATTTCCCACATGCAGATATTGCTCCCCATAGGCAAGCTTCCTTTCCACTCTAAACCCCTGCAGCGTATTACAAATGTGAATACCGCATCCAGTATCATATACCCAGGAATTAATTTTATGATTTAGAGTAAATAATTCAATCATAAATAAGTTACCTGAAGTGCTGGTGCCTAAGTGCCCAGACTTCTTGTTCTTATTTTCTCGCAACTCTTGGATATAAAGAGGACAATTCCTCTTTCAGTGACCAACTACATGACAGTAGTGGCAAGCCTGATCCTTCTTTGGATTATCCTTCTTCTTAGGAGGGTTTTTCTTAGGTTAAGGTTGATAAGCCATAACTTGCTTACCCTTATCAGCCTTTACCTTTCCCTTACCCTTCTTGTTCGCATTTGGCTTGTTAATTCTACCCCCTTGAATAGCAAGTACTTGGGGCGTAGAAGCCTTTGGTTGTAAACCTTTCTCGTAATCAATAAGCAGTGCATGTAAACCAGTAACTGTCTTCCCCACGCAGTGCATATTGAAATTACGCACAAAACCATTAAATTCCTTATTCAGTGATCTATTGATTAAGTCAACAGCAATATCTTGTTCATAGATCTTTTCAAGTGCTTGTAGTTGATCCATGTAACCTTTCATTTTCAACACATGAGCACTTACAGGTTCACCATCTGCCTGCTTACAACCGTGTAGAGATTCCATCAAATCATAGACCTTAATGGTTTGTGGTTTCTCAAACATTTTTTTGAGTTCGCTGAGCATGTCCATAAGGAAGAAATTCTCAAACTTCTTTTGTAAAGCAGGTGTCATCACTCTCAACATTAAATAGGCCACATCATTATGTGTCTTAAACTCAGCTTTCCACAATGCTTTTTCCTCATCAGTTGAAGTTTCAGCAGTAGGTACAACAGAATAAGGCTTATATAAGAATTCAAGTTGATCTGTCACTCGCAGGACAATCCTGAGTGAGCGAAACCAATCATTGAAATTCTGAGAGCCAACCAATTTATTTCGTTCAAAAAATGATTTGAACGCAGAACTCATAGTAGTGTTATTGTTTTGAGTCATTTCTACAGATAAAGAAAGTTCAAACATTAGTATTTTCGATAATACAATTTTTTCAAGAAAATAAAATACCCAAAGAAATATTCATATAACCATAGAATTTTCTTGAAAACTATGATCCAAATTAACATAGTTTTATTACATCAGTTGATCTGCTAGTAATGAAAGTATAAAATAAGGTAATCTGTCGAACAATAATTGGCAAACAATTTCCAATTCCTAGATTATTATGGGATTTACATTGGCAAACAATTTCCAATGTAAGCATGTTTTATCTCCATCGTATGCCTTGAGTCCAAGCTCTCACTTACAACTCAATTTAAGTCGTCTAATTTAAAAAAACGGCAAATTAACATAGTTCCATTACATCAGTTGATCTGCTAGTAATGAAAGTATGAAATTTACCTTTCCATTTTAATCTAGTCCAAGCTCTCACATGACGTAAATTACAACTTCAAGTGTTCTTTTAATTAGATGGAATAGACTTAATTTTTTTAAGGGTACTAGTTTTTTATGTTTATAATCAAAATATGTACGAAGAAGCATGCATACATCTTCGTATCATAAGTTTAATAAATCATTTTTATTTACCAATTCATTAAGATCAAATTTACAAACGTTTTCAATCGAGGTATTGGGTTCACCAATCAAATAATTTACCTTTAATTATCGTCCATTATATCGTACTTTTGCATAAGTCTAAAGACTTAGTGTTTCGGATAATTACCACAAAGTGGCGCATGGAATTAAAGCTAATTCACCTTTAAGGTGATTTTGTACATAAAATAGTCGTACTTGGTAGATCCAATTTGACGCACAAAGGAGCGTAGAAACAAAGGTTAGCGCGAAGATTATTAAAAACCCGTTCCTACTTATACCCCTCTTATAGTTTGTCACAATTGGGTGAGCCGTTCGTACTATTGGTACAAAACTTAACAATCAATTTAAACACTTGAAAGTTTGACTATTCGAAAACAATTCATTGTTTCACCATTATTTAGTCCATATTATTTTTTTTATTCAAACTTATCCTTTTCCGTTTATAAACATGTCTTTACAATAAATAAACAAAAAACAAGTAATACAAATAAAAAATAAAACAACTAAATAAACTTACATAACATAACAATTAATTATGTAAAAAAAATATGTAGCCACATGCAAACTTAATTCGATAAAACCTATTAATAATCAATTCTAGGTTTATATTGTATATATTCAACTAAGTCTATCACTTACAAAGGTAAGTGAGCCACATGCATCGACGTATCGATTGCGTTAGTTATAATTAAATATACACCACATTGCACGTAATTGATTACTTAATATATTAGAGTCTTCCCCAATTCGACATCTATCAATTAAATTACATGTGTAAAACTTAACCATTAATTCATATAGCAAATTTAAACAATTTAAATTATCACAACAATAAATCCATGCCAAACATCCACGTTTTCATGGATTCTACATAACAATTATCAAGTTGCCACAAGATCGCATACTAACACATAAACATGTTAATCTAGGGTTTCTAATTAAATTAAAATAAAACCCAAACCCTTAAATTAATTAGAGGTAATCGACCCCCCCAAAAAAATTAGGGTTTGATTTTTTGAACCCTAAAAAATCGACTAACAATATAAAATACAATTCAAGATTCGTTTTTATGCGTTTTGGTAATTAAATACACATTATCCAAGGCTCGTGATGCCACTGTTAGAATTTTAATATCATAACAAGCATAAATTAAACACATAAAGCATCAAAGTAATAGCGGAAGCGAGTAGGAACATATAATGTATAAATTAATTAACCAAACATAAATAGTAGCGTACCTTAAGATTCTAGCCAAACAAAAATCTAATCCAA
The DNA here is from genome assembly GCA_021014915.2 of Artemisia tridentata subsp. tridentata. NCBI lineage: Eukaryota > Viridiplantae > Streptophyta > Magnoliopsida > Asterales > Asteraceae > Artemisia > Artemisia tridentata. Next base: position 244,980,500 of record CP139501.1, read on the forward strand.
GCAGCAATAGTGATGAACCCTAATTAGGGTTTATAAGGATTACACAAATTGCCCCTTACCAATTTTGCAATTCAATCCAAGATACTAACAATAATGTGTTAGTACCACGTTCTTGTACACACGCACTATAACGAATTAAAGTTATGCTAGTAAACTAAACACAAAACGGTTCTGTTTGTAAAAGCAAAAAGTCAAACACCCTTGGAGGGGGGTTTCGGCCGATTTATTACAAGAGAAAAGAAAACACACGTTTAGGTTATAGTATGTGTACAAGAGATGCAAAAACTAATAACCCTTGATGTGTTTATATAGTGTTAATAACTTGAAGCTCAAGTTGGATTGGTTGGGTTTTCCCCTCCCCCGCCGATCGGCCTACATCCCTCAAAGGGGATCCGGAAGCTTCTTGACTTACCAATTATTAACACACAATTCTTTCCTTATATTCGTCTAACAGTCGTTAGTCATTATCCGTTAAATACTAACGGTCGTAATATATTATGTGTTTTAAATAATTAAATATAACCTTTTATATATAATTATTATTCTTTATTTCTCATACGTAAAGTGTGCAATCCCGTGGTCTCAAGTTCGATCCTAACATACGACTAATAAAATAATGTCTATAAACTAACAATGATTAACACGGTCGTCGTGAACAGAAATTGTTATGTCTCGGTAGTATATTTCCAAGTCATGTTACCTTAGATAAATGTTACTTATATTGTGTGTAGTTAATAGTTGGTATGGGATAAAGAAAATAAAAGCAAGAAATATAAAGTAATAATTTGAGCAAATGTATATATGCGCCTTTAATTTCAAAGAAAAAAGAGAAAAGGTATATGTATGTATAAATCCACGTGTGCATGAAATACTAATGTCTCTTGTCTTAACTCTTAACAAGAAACATATAGACCCCCTTGCCGATTAAAGTGGACCTTGCGGAGCTAAGCAATCTTACAGAAAACTTGTATATGGGATTTGTATGGGGAAAAGTATAATTAATGTCAAATGGGTTGTAGTTTATCGTTGTTATTTGATGATAAAAAGAAAAGTCAATTTGAGAACACATTTGATATATCTCAATTGCCTGGTCATGTACCATGTATCAGGACAAGGTTGCAGTATCAGGGTAAGCAGGTGGTATGGTGGAGCGTTTTCTCTTGATGAATAGTCTATTATTTATGATGGTCACCGATGTTTAAATGACTTGGTTTTATTATATAATGTACGCTAATAAAAAATTAATATATAAATTGATAATCAAAACATAACCATTGTATGCAAATAATTAGAGGGTTAATCGAATAACAAAATAAAATAATAAAGCTATGTTAAAAGCATGGCGAAGTACATAAATTATTGGTAAAAGGCTATCAACAAGATCAAATATGAGATACTTGTAACAAATCATATATTCGTGTATGTTTGTTTTTTTGTCAAACTTTAAGGAACATATTCATGCAATAAAGATTTTGATAAGAGAAATGGTCGGTTTTGTTATTGTTAATGGTACCAAGTACATACCAACACGCACGGCTCCAAAAGACAGACATATACTCACTTTCATGCTCTGGAGTTAATAAAAAACCAACAATTTTTTAGTTCCACTTTAAGCTGTAAATGTGGCTATGTTTGGCGCACGAGCTTATTAGAGCTTATCGTAGCATGAACTTATTTTTTTTAGAAAAATAAGCTACATTGAAAATAAGTTCGTTTGGTGAAAGCTTGAAGGAGCTTGTTAAAAAAATAAGTACTAATGGAAATGCTAGTTGTTAATTAGCATGTAAAAAAAGCTCCAAGCCACATGCTCAGCATCCAGCTCGAGTCAAACCACTCAGCTCTACTTGTGCCAAACATACCTTAAGCTGTAAATGTTGCTTTTTGTTTTCATTAAATTGGATCATATATACTTTTTGTCATTTTATTGTATAAATTGTTTAAGAAATAGTCTTTGATTATGTGTTGTCAAATTAACTCTAACATTGAATATTAGTTTTTAAAATTTTTAAAAGTGTACTCGTTCTTTGATGCCGTAATGATGAGTGAGAAGTGGTGGTTTCGCAGCTACTATACATTGGAGTATACTAATCCATTAGACGAAACTCGATGGAAATGGTTTATAGTATATAAACTTCGATGATAAAATAATAATGTAATTTCGGTTCGTGAAATTTTGTAGATTTTACATGATTACATCTAGACGCAAGAGTTCATTTCAATTCCTTCAACAAATTCATATTTGGATGATACGGAGTAGCTTAAAAAAAATAAAAAATGTCTGCATTCTCTGGAATATATATCATAGATTCCACTTTCCACTACACGTAGTCTAGTTTGTATGCATGATTGTATTCAACATTGCAGATCGAGACTGGGAGAAATTTTCGATTAAATTCATGCATTATAGTTGAGCTGTCAACTTCATCTTTCATTCCCATTAAATATTTATAATCTAACATATGAAAAAATGATCTAGTATGGGTCCAATCCAATTGGGGTACTCAAATAGAAATTTCTTGAGATGCCGTCTTTTAAGAATAATATATATTTAGATTTTCAATTTAAAAAATTATCATGCTCAAAAAACATTTACAGGAACAGCATACGTTTGTCTAATAGGAATTTATTTACCTAAAAAAAAATAAAAAAATAGGGATTAGTCTTTTTTGTTTAAAGATGCGTACTTAATTAATTTGATCGCCATAATCATGCCAATTCATGAAACCGTCTGTAAGAAATAAGTGTGTGATTAATCGTTACATTTTATTATTTTTTTATTTTTTTTATTTTTTTTAAGGCAATCGTTACAATTTTTAAACAAACATCTATAACACGTCAACACTAGAAACACCAAATTTTAAGTTTGTCTTGCTCGAGGAATATCATTGGTGCATGTTTTTTTTAACAAGTTGAATCATGCACGAATGTTTGTTAAAAACAAGCATCCATAAATGTAATCATTACTAAATTATACAACGAATTTGGTCGGAATCCTTTGGTATATGTTTACCTATTTGCATTTGTTTAATTTTGGTTAAATTGTGGAGCTAGTAGCCATGCAACCATTCAGATATATAATATGTATAAAGCACATAAAGACGATACCTTGGCATATAGAATGATAGACCCACAATTATTTAAAAAATCTCAAAGGGTAAGCTTTTTTCCGTTTATAAATCATCTTACCCTTTCACATTACATAACATCACCCTTTTTAGTTCTAGAAAACAAGTAAACACACTACTCAAGTACTCTACAAAATGCAGCTGGGAAAGAAAATCGGGTTCGTCAAGAGACTTGCCAACAAGATTAAAGTTAGGGGCTGCATCAGTCCTCATGGTTCTAACCCAATGCGTTACGAGTATTTGTTTAGTGACCATGATGGAAACATGCAAGGTTATCGACCATGCACAAGTACCCCGAGAGGGTGTATTGCATTATATGTTGGAGAGGAGAGACTACGGTTCGTGGTTCAGACATCTCATCTTTCTCACCCTCTCTTTCAGATGTTATTAGAGAAGACCGCCGAAGAATTTGGGTACGAACAGAAAGATAGGCTGGTGGTGCCATGCAGTGTTGATGTTTTCCAAGAGGTCATAAATGCGGTAAAACGCAATGACATGTTTGATTTAAGATGCATTGTGGAAAAGATCAATTACAGTGCTATCTGAAAAAGATGTTATGTTGTACGTGCAACCCTATTTAAACACAAAGTGTTTAAGTTCGAAATCATATATACTTGAATTACAATTTCACCCGAATACAGGCTAGGAGTGAATGGATATAGCATTCTGTACGTACGTAGTTAGTTTTATGTAAGTGTGTAACTTGTTAACACAATAACAGCATTAATCATGAGGCTAATTAGCAAGAGCGTGAATTTAAGAAAGTATGCACGGCTAGCTTCTGCTAGTTTCCTTTTCTTCGTATTTATATTTTCTTTGCTAATCAAAAACGAAACACAAATAAAAAACGTTGTGATACCAAATAAAGTGAATACCAATCAGTTTTGGTTATTTTTTCTTACCAATACCAACAAATTTTCGGCTATATTGTTGAATATTTTTGCTTCTTCATACATCAATGAATAACAACTTTGACATCAATGGATTCAAATGACCTATCGGAACCTCACAAAAGATCTAGGGTTAAAACCTCACTGAGTACACTTTTGGAGGTGGCCAGAGAAATGGTCTGAAACGTTACATGTATGTTTGGTTAGGTTGCGTACATCTGAATAGAGAAAATCTTGTAAGTCTTTTTAACCGCAACAAATAGAATATATACTAAAAAAAAAGAGGAAAAAAAAAGCCCTTCATTTGTTTACATCAATGGATTCAAATTGATAAAATACATGTTTAATTTCTTAATAATCTTTGTCTATCATTATTTGTCTATTCTCTTAATAATCTGTTTTATAAATTTACACTAAAATAGTGTAAAAATAGCATCTTTAGAGCATATACTTGTACTAAATAAAAGTTGATCCAATTTTGCATTAAATATTGGGCTCATTATAAATAGGGGTGCAAAGAGCGAGTACTCGCGAGCTACTCGAGCTCGACTCGATAAAAAGCTCGAAACGAGCCGAGCTTTGTCCGAGCTCGAGCCGAGCTCGAGCCTGAAAATCAACTCGTTTACTTATCGAGCCCGAGCTCGAGCCGAGCTTGTGAAGATCGAGTAGGCTCGTCGAGCCTTATCGAGCCGAGCTTATGCGAGCCCAATAACCAAGCCCAATAACCATGTTATATGTATTAAACACCACACACAGACAACACACTAACCCTAATCTCTATTAAATCCGCCCCCTCCTAACCTTCCATCTCTCCAAACGCAGTCAACCACAAAAAACGACCAAACCCTAAACACCCAAATCAACTTCATTTACCCGATACATCTCCATCATCATCTAATTATCCTTGTATAACATCAATCGACCAGTTTGTATAACATCTAATTATCCTTTGAAAGGCCACGGTAGGTACTATATTTAGTTTGATAATTTTGAACGAATGAAAGAAAGAAAGTAACATTTTTGTTATATTTCTTTCTTGTTATATTCGGATATATAAAGAATTCATGCTTCGAAAGGGTCAATGATGGATTGGTTTTCTCGTGTTTGAGTGTCTTAAACGATTCAGTAGATCTCATAAGAGATGCGAATGAAAAAAACCAATCTGAGATCTTTATATGTTTGTTCTTTACGGTTTAGTTTAAAGATCTATGAGGAGATATTCTTTTCGTGTTTAAGATCTTTTGAAGATCTTGGCGTTTGTTACCACACGAAGTAAGTTAGTCTGAGATCTTGGGTTTGTAATTTATTTGTAGTCGAGAGGATGGTGGAGATTAGCTTGGTTGTGGGATTAGGATAACTAATGGTTTACGAGCCGAGCTTATGCGAGCCGAGCTCGAGCTTTGTGAAAACTTATCGAGCCGAGCTCGAGCACAAAAATAAAGGCTCGGATCGAGCCGAGCTCGAGCTCGTTAAAAACTGACGAGCCGAACTCGAATATAGTAAAGCTCGGGCTCGGCTCGGCTCGTTTGCACCCCTAATTATAAACGTATTAATTGGAGACTTATAAAAACATTTATATAGATTACTTTTTATATTTTTAATTAGGTATCAAAGTTAACAAGTATAATGAGTTTAAACAAGGTGAATAGTATTAGTGTCATGTATAGCGTAGCATATATTCGTGTTTTTCATTCTTGCACTAATTAGTGTTAAGTCTACAATAATGCTAACTCAGGAGAAATCACATTTAGTGACAACATTGGAGATGCTTATAGTACTATCTTTATTTGTGTATTCAATCTCTTAATAATATGCTCTTTAAACTTTTAGTAGACATATATACGTGTATCAAATAGTTTCGTCCTTTTTCTCATGATCTAATATACGAGTAGTCCGTAATTATTTTAAACGTACGTACGCGGTTACTCAATAAACTACGAGTATTTGTACTTGTTTGTGATTAGAATAACAGTGAACAAGTCAGAACCCAACATTATTAGCCTGTTTCAACACATTATTTACTAGAACTAGCCAAGTACATACAGACAGTCAGACATGGCATGTGATACTTCCGATATCCGTGAACTGGTGGTCAATATATCTTAAAGAGTAAATTACACTGTTGGACCTTGTGGTTTGCGTTGATTGGCGCCAGTAGTCTTTTGACCAAAAAAATTGCACCACTCAGCCTTAAGTCAGAAACGTTATGCACCGTTAGTCCCTCCATCCAACTGGCCCCACAAACTCCCACTAACGCTCGTTAAGTAAGGATTTTAAAAAGGTATTTTCGTCACTTCATAACACAAGGATCAACGGTGTAATTTACTCTTTAAGAAAAACACTCAATTTATCACACTCACTTTCCCCAAATCATTCTAAAACACTCCTTTTCACTTTTCATAAAACACTTTCCCCAAATCGTCACTTTCCCCAATCACTCAATTCGTTATGGCTTAATCAAAGCTCAATTCGTTACTCATGGACTTGCTGTTAGAGCTGTTGCTGTTGAAGTTGAAGAACTGTTCACCGCAGATCGTCACTCAATTCGTTAGGGTTTAATCGAAGCTCACTGTAGATCGTCACTCAGTTCGGTAATCACTTGCTTCATCAAATAGTAGTTAAATTTGTGGTGTTTAATTTATGAATTTGAACTGAAATTTAGTTGAATTTAGTTAATTAGTTCATTATAGGTTTGTAGTTACATGTATTTAGCTGTGATTTGTTGAATGTGAAGTCTAAAATTGTTGTGTTAATTGTTGCATATATGGTGTTTGATGATATGCCTAACTCAAATTAGTTATTAAATTAGTTAATTGATAGCTGAATCTGATGCATGTAAGATCTAAGTATTTTTTTTTATAGATCTATGTCACTTTTTAGTTTTGTAGGTTTTTCTTAAACATCATATTTTTTTAATAGATCTATGCATTTATTTAGTAGATCTATGTCTTTGTAGCCGCTGCCGAGATATTCTTACCTACCGCTGCCGGAATCTGCTTAGCCCCGCCGGAATCTGCTTCTCCCCGCCGGAATATGCTTTTCCCCGCCGGAATCTGCTTTGCCCGCCGGAGATCTTTTGTGTTTGGTTTTAATTTTTTTTTATTAAGCTTCTTGTGTAAATCTATAAAGATTTGTGTATATGTTTGTGTTTCTCAGATTTGTATTTGTGTTTGTGTTTGTGTTCACATTTGTGTTTGTGTTTGTGTTTGTGTTTCTCACATGAGTAAATTACACCGTTGGTCCTTGTGTTGTGAAGTGACGAAAATACCCCTATAAAATCCTTACTTAACGAGCGTTAGTGGGAGTTAGTGGGCCCAGTTGAATGGAGGGACTAATGGTGCATAAAATTTCTGACTTAAGGCTGACTGTTGCAATTTTTTTGGTCAAAGGGCATTGGCGCCAGTCAACGCAAACCACAAGGACCAACGGTGTAATTTACTCTATCTTAAATATGATACATACAGAACAAAGAATTATGGTTCTAGGCATGTGTCCATTAATATTTGCAACAATTATTTTCTATGAACATGAAACCCTTTTTATCATATTATCATCGTCAACATAACTAAGAATTTTCATAGTCTGGCTAGTAACGGGGTTTTAAGTTCTAATCCTGTTATAACTGTTTTTTTATCAAGTACTTCATGCGTTTCAAAATAAGTGTCCAGTTTGACTTTTCAGAGTCAAACTAGTTCAACTTTTACCTTGTTAGGAACACGTTTTATTAATATTTCAAGTCTAGATCAATTGCGATAGAATGTTGCATTTTGGGCTATTTAGTTTGTAATTTTGGACGGTCCATTAGTAGTCCATGGACCGGTCACAATATCTAAGTTTATCCTTATCACATGTAAGGGAATATTCCTAAGAATTATTCCCCTCCCAATGCCTATAAATAGAAGGCATGGGAGTCATTCATAGTGTTGGTTTTTCATGTTATGTGCGTAAGCTATGTCCAAGTAACAAGTGATTAATTGAAAGCCGACCACTTCTTATTCTTCTCATCTTATTCTCTTCTATTATTTATCTTATTAGCTTATCTCCATTAGTACGTAGCTTATTCTAGTGTAGTAGATCGTGTGGTTATTAGTATTATCGAGTGTGTGTTTGAGATTTAGTCCTGCAAGTGGTATCATTCGCCTAGGGATAATTAGGATCGTGTGTTTGAATCATTAGTAGTGTTAATTACGTTGGTTTTATATTTTTCGAAAAGTTTTGTTCACATCTCAACGTGTAAACTCTCGTTTTTGTTGAAAATCGCTTTGATTTCGTCAAAACTTTCACTAATCTTCATATTTTCTACGTTAAAAAGTTTAATCTTCCTTAAATCTTTTGATTACTAATCGTTTAAGGTCAAAAACAATCGGGTTTATTGGTTATTTAGACGATTTGGTGTAATCCGTATTATTAGCGTATTGAAAAGTTGATGAAAAGTGCTAGTTTTGGTTTCTGAGTGAACTTCGACAAAAAGGGGTTTCATCGCAGTTGCAAGAAAACTAAGGGTTTTATCGCAGTTCGAATCAAGAAAGATTAGGGTTTCATCGCATTTGGGAGATCTTCAATTATCGCATTTGGGACTCAGTATTGGACTTTCTTGTATTAGAAAGTAGTAATACTTCGACTTAGTTGCTTCTCTTCTCTTGTACAAGAGTTGAGAAATTATCGAACTTGGATTTGTGATAAATCTATCGCATTTGCCATAAATCATCGCAGTTTGATATCTTATCTTATCGCTGTTTGATACTTTATCGCAGTTTGCAATAACTTATCGCACTTTAAGATAACATATTTCACTTGTCATTATTTATCGCACTTGATAGTTTTATCGCAGTTTCAACTTGCGTTATCGCTATTGAAGGTTATCGCACTTGGTGTATTGTCCTTATCGCATTTGGTGAACTGATCTTATCGCACTTGGTGAACTGACCTATCGCATTTGGTGAACAGTACTTTATCGCATTTGGACAAAACCTTTGGATTTCTAAACCAACTTAACTATCATCAACAACACATATCTTAATTATCTTAAAAGATCCAGATATGTCTCAACCACCTCATTTCAATTACTACTACCAGCTACAGCAACATCCACAACAACAACAGCAATTTCATCCTCAGTATCAACAACAACAAGCATTCGTACAACAACATCAATTTCTCTCTCCACCACAAGTGTCCCCACAACAAATCATGCAACAGAATCAACAACTGCAGAACTATTCTTCCTACTCCAGAGAACCTCATTGGTTTAACAAGATGTGTGAAGCAATTAGTAGTCAGCAATCACGTCATGAAGCTGGAAGTCAAGAAACTCCACCAATGTTAACTCCGGGTAACTACGTGCAATGGGCTAGTAGATTCCTCAGATTTGTTGAACTGAAAAAACCCCATGGTCAATATCTCAAGAAGGTAATTGAAGAAGGACCCTATCCTATTCCAGCTACTGTGGTTCCAGCAACTTCAGAGAGAGAAGAAACATCCACACCCATTCCAGTTGCAAACTACACAACTGAGCAAACATTACAACAAGAAGCAAACCAATTGGCTATGTCTTTCATACTTCAAGGGATTCCCAATCCTATCTATCGAAGTATTGATGCTCAAAAGACAGCCAAAGATATGTGGGAACATGTTCATCTTCTCATGGAAGGAACAGAGTTAAACCAGGAAGATCTTGAGTCTAAATTGTATATGGAGTACACTCACTTCATAATGGAACCAGGGGAAACCATTGAATCTTACTACCACCGTTTCACCAACATCATCAATGACCTTGATCGTCATGATATAAAGTTACCGAAGATTGCTGTCAACTCCAAATTTCTTGGATGTCTTGGTCCTGAATGGCAGAAGTATGCAACTTTTGTAAGGCAGACGAAGAAAATTGGTGATGTCAAATATGGACTTATGTATGATTACCTCAGACAACATCAATCCGAAGTGGATAAAGAAATTGCAGCACGAGGAGGTTTCACACCAGCACCAACATCAAATTCACTTGCTCTCGTTGCTCAATCTAACTTCTCTTTACCACACCAGGAATTTGGCCACTCATCGTTTCAACCAAGTCCTCCACCCCAACCTCATAATCAAATCATTCCTTATGAAGCACCACAACAATACTCTGACAACCAGCTGGTTCCATACAACAACACCGATTCAATGCTATACTCCAATGCAGATTTTGATGAAGAAGAGGATGCTTTCAATTCACTTAATGAAGCATTTGGATTGATTGCTAACGCATTTGGCAGATTCACCAAATCCAACAACCGTCTTCGTTCATCTTCAAATACCAGGAATCAGGCAGTTGTTCATGATGGCAGAGTTGAAATTCAAAATAGGTCTTCAGGCAGATATGGTTCGGGAAATCGTGGATATGGTACTCAAAGGGTTCAGTCAGGAGGAAATAGGTTCAATACTGCAAGGGCAAACAGAAATAGTATGGGGAATGTTCAGAGAGGAAATTCGAATGTTGGGAATGGTCAGAAAGGAATTGCTAATACGTCTATCACATGTTATAACTGTGGGGGGAACGGTCACATGGCAAATGCTTGTCCGAAGCCAAGAACAATGGGCAGTGCTTATCACAAAGAGGCTCTTCTGATGGCACTCAAAGATGAAAAGGCTGCTGGAAGGTTGACTCAGAATGATCAAAGTTTTATGGCTAATGTGGAATCCGATGATGAAATGGAAGATTTAGAGGCAAATGCTGCAGTCATGCTTATGGCTAATATGCAAGAAATGAACATCTCCGAGTCAGGCCCGGTATATGATACCGATGGTCTTTCTCAGGTACCTGATTCTACATGTCTCATCCATGAAATTGCTTTACCAGCTGCATCTTCATCTACAAATGAAACGTTTGATCAACATGATTCATTCTCATCAACATTCGATGATCAAATCAACACGGTTGTATCATTTGATGATGATGATACCGTTGTTTCATTTGATGATCCCATTAATGATGACAATTGTGATCATCTTGATCAAACAGATCCTTTGACTGATCAAGATTCGGAACTACAGGCCTTGTTATTGACCACCCAGTCACAAATAGAAAAATGCAATGACATCAATCAGAAGCTCAAAGATAAAATTGCATTGTTAACAAAGGATAATGAGTGCTACCAACAACAACTTTCGGGATATCTTAAACAAGATAAACGTGAAAAAGGTTTTGAAATAGCTTTTCAACAAGAATACGTAAAAGTTCAAAATCTAGAAAGTCAAGTTCGTGAGTTAACCGTAGCCAAAGCTGAGCTTCTCTCTCAAAAAGAAAAAGATCAATTTGAATTCAAAAAACAAATTGATGCTTTAACTTCCGAGTTGTTAAAAACTCAATCTGAGTTTTCTACATCTCAGAAGGATCTTCTTGAAGAAAAGCAAGCCACTAGGAAACGTGTTGACTCCTATCTTGATCAAATTCTGGATTTGGAAACCAAACTCAAAGAATTTCAAAACGTTGTGTATAAAACGGGTAATTCTGTAACGCAAATTCAAAAGAATGTTGTGAAACCGAGTCCTAAAGGAGTAAGTTTTGCACTTGGAAGTGACACACCCCGTAATTTACACAAAGCACTCAAAGACAATCCTAAGTTGTACAATGCAACATTTCTGTTAGATGATTCCTTTCAACGTGTTGTTATGTATTCTGTTGATGAAGAAACTGATTTTCTTGCTAACAAGATTGAGGGTCGATCAGATTCACAAACAAAATTTTCAAAGATACATTATGATTATAATGCACGACCTCATTTGAGCAAATCATTTGTCCCTCCTAAGGACCATCCAGAACAAACGTTAACATACACAAACATAAGTGCTCCTTCGTCTACAACTTCTGTTCCCATGACTGCTGTCCATTTCAAAGATTGTCTGACAGAGGATCTTGCTGATCCACAAATGCCTCCAAAATGTCGGGTTCTTCGATATTTTCAGACATTTATGGACGACATTTCTCGTTTGGAGAGTGAAATTGAGTTTAGTTCTCAAATTCCTATCTCATCTTTTCTTTCTCCTGTTCAAAAAGAAAAGAAAGAGATTCTTCAAAAGAAAATTCTTCCTCATGTCAGAAATCTGAAGAAATGCGCCACAAAATGGGAAGGGGAGTTACAAACGGAAGTAGCATCTATGCAAACCATTTTCAAAGCTAAAGATGACAAGATTCAACGTCAAAAACTTCAAAGGAAATTTTTAGCAAAAGAAAATGATCGACTCTTGGAAAAAGTTTTGTGTTATGACGTGGTGTCTGTGATTATGAATTCGCTCTATGAATCTGGTAATGCTTTGCTTGTGAATGATCATGCTGTGGATAGTAAGTTGTTGCGTATGGAGATTGATAATCTGATACATGAGAATGAGATTCTTCGACAGATCAACAATGATGTGGAAAACAAAGCTTTTAATCTTCAAAAAAGGCTTGACTGGTGTCAAAAACAGAGTGTTGAATTTGAACTTAAATTTCAACATCTTATAGCATCTTTATCATTTCAAAACAGTCATGTTCCTGAAAAGTTTAAGGAAACAAAAGCTTTCTTAAGAATTAAATTGTTTGAAAATGAAAAAGAACTTGATGAAATTCTTCAAAACAGAAATGACACAGTCCGCCTAAACAGAAAATTGGATTCACAAAATCAAGAGTTCCAACACATCATTATTGATTTGAAGAAGAAAATCAGAGTTTTAGACACCGGCAAAACAACCACTCATAAGATTGCCCCAGGAATGTATGTAGTGGACAAAGAACATACCCAAGCATCTGATGTAACAACTAATTCAGCTACTTGTACTTCCACAGGACTAGAAACCACATCTAAGGTCAGCCATTCCAAGACTCACAAGAAACAAAGGAAGAATAGAGTCAAGAAACCTAGGATGAAGTTATCTCAGTCTGAAGAAGTTCCAGCTAGTAGTTTGAATAAGACAAATGTAACATCAGGAATAGAATTGCACTTATCTGAGTCTAGTTCTAAGATTGATGTAACAAATGCTGAATCTTTAAATGTTAATGAAGATGTTTTGGTTGATGCTACTTGTGTTTTTTGTCATAATAGCATACTATCTGGTGATCATACAAAATGTGTTGCTAAAACTTTGCTGACTAAGAGAAAGAAACGAACTAGTGGTGCTTCCTCTAGGCTTAAAACCAGTGAAAAGTCCATCTTAGGAATGCCCCCACTAGATGTTTCTGAGGAGAGAATAGAAAAGCCCAAATCCAAGACTAAGAAATCACCTAGTGCATACCTTAGGAAAAAGGCAGAGACTAGTTGGACCTGGCAACGTTGGTTACAGAACACTTTTGGTTTTATATGGTTACCTAAAGTACTAACCTCTTGTGTTACTAACCCAGCGGATCCAACCGTTATCAAATCTCCACCTGTTTCAAATGTTTGTGATGCAGGTGATTCAAATCGTCCTTTGGATTGTTGATAGCGGGTGCTCCCGACACATGACCGGCAATCTCAAACTTCTTCAAAACTTTATTGCTAAGTTTATCGGAACGGTCAGATTCGGGAATGATCACTTCGCTGCAATTATGGGCTATGGGGATTACATTAATGGGAACATCGAAATCAGCCATGTGTATTATGTTGAAGGCCTTGGTCATAATTTGTTCTCCGTGGGACAATTCTGCGATGGAGACTTGGAAGTAGCATTCAGGGAGAAAACGTGCTTTATTCGTGATCTTCAAGGCAACGACCTCATGAAAGGGAAACGCGGAACCAGTCTGTATACTATCTCCCTTGAAGGCATGACAGCATCTACTCCTATTTGTTTACTCTCCAAGGCTCATCCCACAAAGGCTTGGTTATGGCACAAAAGATTGTCTCATCTCAACTTTAAAACCATCACCGACCTTGCCAAGAAGAAATTAGTTGACGGTCTACCAAAATTCAGATATGCCAAGGATCACTTGTGCTCTGCTTGTAAACAAGGGAAAAGTCATCGTGCTCATTTTCCTCCCAAAACAGAACACAACACAGACCATGTCCTACAACTGCTTCATATGGATTTGTGTGGTCCGATGCGAGTTCAGAGTATTAACGGGAAGAAGTATATTCTGGTAATAGTTGATGACTACTCAAGATGGACTTGGGTCTATTTTCTGCGGACTAAAGATCAAGTTCCTTCTATCCTCATCACGTTTCTCACAAAGATTCAAGTTCAAGTCCGCAACACCGTCCGCATCATCAGAACAGACAACGGGACTGAATTTAAGAATCAAATCATTCGGGAATTTACTGAGAAACATGGAATTGTTCATCAGACTTCAATAGCTCGCACTCCAGAACAAAATGGTGTACTTGAAAGACGAAACCGTACGCTCGTGGAAGCAGCTCGAACTATGTTGATCAATGCTCAATTACCGGATTATCTTTGGGCTGAAGCTGTCAATACTGCTTGTTATACTCAGAATCGTGCCATGATCACCAAAAGACACAGCAAAACACCATATGAGCTTATACAAGGAAGAAAACCAAACATCAACTATTTTCACGTCTTTGGAGCATTGTGTTATCCGAAGAATGATAAAGATGATCTTGGTAAACTTAAGGCTAAAGCAGATATTGGGATTTTTGTTGGATACTGTGAAAACTCCAAGGGATATCGAATTTGAAATCGTCGGACTAGGGATATTCAAGAAACCATACACGCTAATTTTGATGAACTCACCGAAATGGCTTCTGAGCAAGACCGCTTGGAACCCGTAAACAACCGTCTTAACTTCCCTGAATCTTCGACTGCACCCCTACCTTTTAATAGGAAGGATCTGGAAGATTTGTTTGCACCCATGTTTGATGACAGTTTGGTTAACCGTGCTTCAGAGGCTTCCACAAGTTCCGCTGCTCCATAACTCTCAAATCAAGCACCTGATCCAACAGCATCTACTTCTACTGTAGTTGCTGCCGATGCACCACAACCTGAACCATCATCATCAATGGATACAACACCTCTACCAGCAGTTGAAGATTCTTCCCCCACTTCTAATCAAGTTCCCACACCATCAGATTATGACGGGAATGCATTCTTCAATCCATTTGCTCCACCTCCAACCATTCCAGAATCAGGAGAATCATCATCGAGCAATATGGACCCGTCAGATCACCATAACAACATTCAACATTTTCCATCCACCCACAAATGGACAAGAGATCATCCTTTGGTAAACATAATTGGAAATCCTAACAATCCAGTCCTCACAAGACAAAAACTTCATTCAGACAGTGAACAGTGCATGTATGCACTCACTGTTTGTCAATCTGAACCTAAAAACATCAAAGAAGCCCTTACCTACGACAATTGGATTGAATCCATGCAAGAGGAGTTGGAACAATTCAAACGTTTGGAAGTTTGGGAACTAGTTGAAAGACCAGATGGAGTTTATGTGGTTGGATTGAAATGGATTTGGAAAAACAAGCTCGGTGCAGATGGAACAGTGATTCGTAACAAGACCCGACTGGTAGCAAAAGGATACAGCCAAGAAGAGGGAATTGACTTCGAGGAATCATTTGCTCCAGTAGCTCGGATTGAGGCAGTTAGAATGTTTCTGGCATACGCAGCCCACAAGAATATCACAGTCTATCAGATGGATGTGAAGACGGCATTTCTCAATGGACAACTCCGAGAAGAGGTGTACGTGTCACAACCAGAAGGCTTCGTGGATCCAGATCATCCTAACCATGTATATCGGCTTAAGAAAGCCCTTTACGGCCTTAAACAAGCCCCGAGGGCATGGTACGACAAACTGTCCGCATTTCTCCTTGCTAATCATTTTACCATTGGAACTGTTGACCCGACTTTATTTATACAAACACACGGGGACGACATTCTCATTGTACAAATTTATGTGGATGATATTATTTTTGGTTCAACCAATAAAAAATATTCAAACGCTTTTTCTAAACTAATGAAACAAAACTTTGAGATGTCTATGATGGGTGAACTTTCTTTCTTTCTAGGATTGCAAGTTCATCAATCACCCCGTGGTATATTTCTAAGTCAGTCAAAATATGCTCAGGAAATCCTGAAAAAGCATGGTATGACCAGCTGTGACACCTATAATACCCCAATGTCCTCCTCATCCCCGAAGCTAGATGCTGACATTCATGGGACACTCATTGATCCTACGAAGTATCGTAGTATCATTGGCTCGATCATGTATCTCACAGCTAGCAGACCGGATGTTGTATTTGCCACTTATCTTTGCTCCCGATATCAGTCTAGACCGACTGAACGGCATTTGTCAGCCGTTAAAAGAATCCTTAGATACATAAAGGGAACCATTAATTTGGGGATCTGGTATCCAAAGGATTCTGGGTTTGAACTTGTTGCATTTTCAGACGCTGACCATGCAGGATGCTTAGACACACGCAAGAGTACATTAGGGGGAGTTCAATTCTTGGGTGACAAGCTCGTCTCTTGGCAATCAAAGAAACAAGACTGCACCTCATTGTCTTCAACAGAATCTGAGTATGTAGCCATGTCTGCTTGTTGTGCTCAAGTCATCTGGATGAGATCACAACTAATGGACTACGGTTACACATTCAACAAGATTCCGATGTATTGCGACTCCAAGAGTGCCATTGCCATTTCATGCAACACTGTCCAGCATTCGAAATCCAAGCATATTGATCTCCGGTACCATTTCATCAAGGAACACGTGGAAAAGGGTACTGTTGAATTATACTTTGTGGGAACTGAACACCAACTGGCAGATCTGTTCACAAAAGCCTTGCCTCATGCAAGATTTGTGGATCTGGTTCACCGGATTGGTATGAGATGTTTGACGCCAAACGATTTGGAAAAGTTTCTTAAAAATAAATAACCAAGTCAAACATTTCCAAAACTATCTTTGTAAATATCCAAAAAAAAAAAAATCATCATCATGCAAGTACAATCCCTTATCCAACACTTTGTTCATTTTTTTTTATGTCACTAATTATTTTTTGAACAAGTGTTGAGGGGGAGACATAATTTTTTCCACAAGTTTTAAATTGTACTTGCATATTTTCAGAAATTGTTGTGCAATTTGATGATATGATTTTTGTGCCTTAAATGTACAAAAGTGAGACTAAGTGTTAGCTTGATGGTGGTATAGGACTTAGTGTTTAAAATAATCAAGGTTAGGGGGCTAAATGTGTAAAACATGCAAAGTTAAATTAATAGATATAAAAGTCAAGAAAAATTAATAACCGCAGTTATTACACCTGCCATCTTCACCAACCGAATTTAATTCACCCCTCATACCATCATCAACGGCTATCATTAAATCTGCAAATCCGCTCAAGATTTTCAAAATTTGTGAGTGATCTTATGTTTAGTATGCTATTATAAACGATGGTTTTGAACGATATCATGATCCAACGGCTTGAACATCCATAATCGTTAAAGTTAGTTCTAGGTTTTGCGCTAAAATAGGGATTTTGGATTTAGAGTGTTTGAGTGTTAAATGATTGTACGATAATGCTTTTACAATGTTAGTTAACCTATATTGCATGCTTACTCACACCCAGAAACCACAAATTAGTCTAATCGAATTTTAGGGTTTAAGCAACGATTTGGGGAAAACTTTGTGAATGTATTATTGTGTAATCTGTTGGTTGGAAAGATGTTATTTAATGTTTAATTGAATAATGCCATGCTTGATTTGTACCCAGAAAACATTGTATGTGAATCGATTGAATGTTAGGGTTTATGAAGAACATGGACACTAGCAGCTTGATTTATGCGTATTTGTGGTTTGTTTATGTTATAACTTAGCCAAAATACTCATAATAGTCATCTAAGATGTTTGTGTAAATCTGTGGACATAAATCAAGGGTTACAATTAAGAATTAAGCGAATGTTCATCGACAAATATGCTCGTAAACTCTTGTATAAGAGTTTATCGAAGTTGGCCAAAATTATCGCAGTTGGGATAGTTATCGCAGTTGGGATAATTATCGCAGTTGGGATAATTATCGCAGTTAAGATTTTTTATCTTGATTGTCTTAATTATCGTGATTGTCATAATTATCGCAGTTGGATAATTATCGCAGTTGGGCTAATTATCTCAGTTGAGCTAATTATCGCAGTTGGGATGATTATCGCAGTTGAGATGATTATCGCAGTTGGATAATTATTTCAATGAAGATACTTATCTTGATTGAATGATTATCGCAGTTGTCATAATTATCGCAGTTGACAATAATTATCGCAGTTGACAATAATTATCGCAGTTGACATAATTTATCGCAGTTGTGATCTGATATAAATTTTTGATCAATTTCCTTAGGTATATCCTTTATACTTATCAAAATTAATCAAAATTTTATAGAATTTGGCTAGTTTTTTGATAAATTCTTTGACCAAGCATGTAACAAACAATCATTAATACAATAGAATGCTATGTGTTGTTCTTAAAAGCTAACAATTTTTCTAACAAACATGCATTCTGTATACTCGTATATGATTGTTGATTCAGAAACACATCAATGGCATCTTCCCAACAACAACCACTTCCTGCTCTCACCAAAGAAGAAGTCTTTCCTCGTGGGTATACTCTGGAAATAGGGAAGAACAATTCACGGGTAGAATTGGACAAGATCAAATGTTCTGATCCAAGTTGTCAGATTGCTGTAGAGATTCTCAAAGCTCACAAATGCAGGGATATTCTTGACAGCTCAGACACCATTCCAGAGCTATATATTCATCAATTCTGGGATACCTTCACTAAGAGCAATGATGACAAGTACTTTACATGCACACTGGATCGGAAGAAAATCAGAGTTACACCTGCTACACTCAGAAAAGCCTTGAAACTTCCAGAGGCACCTGAAGCTGCTAACCGATTCCACCCAACACCTTCAAAGTCTGAGGTCATGCAATTCCTGGAAGATATTGGTTATGATGTTCAACCTGATACACCATTAACCACGATATCCAAAGTTAATGCTAGATACATTCCTCAACCCTGGAGGACTATCTTCTTCATCATAACACATTCAATAACTGGAAGAGATAGTGGGTTTGAGCATCCAAGACTGTCTCATCTTCAAGTCTTGTGGGGATTTCTAAACCAAGAACCTATTGACTTTGCTGCTCTTATTTGGGACGACATAATGTACTTACAACGTAAAATTTTCAAGAAAATCCCATTTGTTCGATTCACCAAAGTTCTTATCAGCTATCTACTTGATCAACATGAAGACCTTGATAAGCGTCCTACAGATCAAGAAGTTCATGAGTATAGCATGGATAAAACATTGGGCAAAGTTTATTTCCCAAAAGAGAGCACACGAAAGCAAGGTGCAAGGTTGCCAGAATTTTTGATGCCTGATGAGGTTAAAGAAACAAAAGCTTATCATGATTACGATCAAGCATACCGTGAACGTCGTGTGGGTCTTGCCAAGATGACTGAAGAAACTGGATCTTCAAAGACTCGTTCAAAAGGTAAGACTAAGACAGGAAGTGCCTCAAGTGTCTCTAAACCAAAAGAAAAACATCCAAGAACAACATTCATCAAGAGAAGAGTACCCAGCAAACCACAGCCGAAACCAGAACCGAATAGAATCGTTGATGAAGATACAGAATCTAACTCTGAATCATCTGAATCAGAAGAAGAACATGTCTTTATGACAGAAGAAGAGGCTGAACTTCACAATAAGATCTCTCATGAGAATGCACAAAAACAAAGTCTCAAAACACTTAAAGAAGATGAAGAACGTAGAGCAAAGAGAGTATTGGAACAACAGATGGAGTATGAAAGAACACATAGAGTTGGAGGATCACAAACTGTTCCTAAAGAAGCTTTGACCCAAGATGATCCGGTTAATCAACCCGGTGGGTCTGGAGCTGAATCAACAAAGGTCTCTTCACAGCAAACAAGTTCGGTTAATCAACCCGATTTGGGAGCACAAACTCAGGAAGAAAAGGAAAAAGATCAGGATAGCAACATTGTTTTATCTGATAAGGATATTTCTGATTCTATGTTCGATGACAATCCCGAGGAACAAACACGCAATGATGATACAGACGATTGGAATATAGAAGAAGAAAAAGACATTCTTGGAGACAAAACAACTAAAGCAGCCAAAGATCTTGAGGAAGCGGCTAAACAGGAAGAAGAAAGGAAACGTAAGGAGGAGGCTCAAGCTAACCTGGAAGCAGATAGCTATCTTCTTTCTCACACTCCAACACCTCCTCCTTCCCCTCCAAAGGACACAACCGAATCCAAAATGGCTATGGTCGTTCATAACCCACAACAGCAGCAAGAACAACCACTAGTTCAGCCCTCGTCTGCTTCTTCACCCGAGACACCTCCTGGGTCACCGCCGAAGAATCCAACACCTCCACCCTCACCTCAAAAGGAATCAAAAACTAAATCTGATGATCCAATCCCTTCTCTCACTCCATCATCCTCGCGATCTTCATCACCAAAATCAAAATCAAAAGCATCGGTTTCTGAAAATATTCTGAAGGCCTACAAAGGAAAGAGCAAGAGAAGAATCGTCCATGTTACGAAAGTTGAGGTTGTGACTCCTGCAGCAAAGAAACTCAAAAAGGCAGTAAAGAGAGCACAAACACAACGAGACAACCAAGCTACAACTAAATTGGCTGAAATGGAAGACTTAGTCAAGAAGTTGTCTCAACAAATGGAAGAAATGCAAGAAAGCAAGAAGCAGATAGATGAATTCCTTGGTTTCAACATCAAAGATCATATGACACGAAAGGCAAAGAAATTTGTTAAGCAATTTCTTCCTGATCTTCAACAAAACATAAATGAACATATTGATGCACAACTTGATGAAAAGATCAAAGAAGCTGTCTCTTCTTCTTCCCACTCCAAACCACTTCCAGAACTCACCACTGAATATATTGAGCTTGTGCTTCTCGATCGACTCTTTGAAATCACCTCTCCTTCTCCAGAAGAAATTAACCTGATTGCAGCTCTTAAAGCACATATTGAGCAGAAATCATGCAAGGAAACTGCTGACAAAGGAAAACGCATTCGAGAAGATGATGAGGATGATCAGGACCCTAAACCCGAACAAAAGAAACACAAAGGCGGGTCAGGGATTCACATTCAGGAGCCAACGGAACATAAACCATCATCTCAACCTCCTAAACATCAATCCTCTGGTCCCACTGAAACCGAACATCATCATGAGCAGTTTACAACTGAAGATGTGGAATTCCAGCCACACGATGATCAACCTCGTTCACCATCATCATCACCAAAACCAAAGCCATCCAAGTCCAAGCCCTCACACAGCAGAAAGTCATCTACTGGACCAGCAGTTGTCACATGGCTGGATAATGATACGGATGTGCTAGGAAATGAATGGTTCGATCATCTAGCAAGCGCTCAAGTTCAGACTGACGAAGCTTCACGAGTTGAAGACAGCACCTTTGCCGTTACTCAAGAAATTAAAAGAACTCTCAATATTAAGAAAATGACCAAAAAGGAACTTCGTCGGATCAAGAATGATGCTTTTCTTCTTCTGAAAAACAAATCCAATAGCGCAGCAGAACTCGAATATCACCTTGAAAACATTGCACGGGCAATGTCAAGTGACTTCGACTGGGCTAGTCCAGACGTCGTCAGGAAAGTTGGCAAGAATCAACCATTCATCACTGATTGGACCAAGCCACTGACCGTGATACGAAGACATCATCACTCGGAAATTCCCTTTCAAATGTTCTTCAACAAAGATCTGGAACTTCTAAAGAATGGAGCTCAAGGGACGACAAAGTACACTACATCTATCACTTTCACACCAGCCGCTCATTACACACAATCAGCCATTGTAGAAGCAGCTATTAACAGACATCTGTTTGTTAAAAAGCTCGTCAAATATGATCGTGATGCAGAGCTGGGGATTCATCACTGGTACTCTAAAAGACAAAGCTGGTACAAGTACAAACTTGCCCTCCAGAAATCAAAAGAACCAGTTTACAGTGATCTCAGAATATTAGCCGTCATCAACGTAAGCGGATCCAGAAGATGCGATTATATATTCCTAGAAGAGATCACAGTAAGAAGAATCGATAACAATCTTTACAAATTCTCTGAGGCGGATTTTCCTGATCTAAATCTAAATGATATCGAAGACATGTATCTGATGAAGGTCCAAGGCAAATTGCAGCATCTGACCAACGAGCTTCCATATGCACTTAGTACTTCCCTCTGTCATTACATCAGGAGATCCATCATCAAAGAACGTGTAGAAGATCTCCAGCTTGGTGTGGAAAGTTATCAGACTCAGCTTAACCTTGTTGAACCACAGTTCCTTCTACACAGCAAAAAGGACCCTCAGTACACCATGCTACATCGTCCAACCTTTGGGTTCGTCTACAGAAGCACTGTAAAACCCCAAAGTTAAAACAATTCGAGATGACTAAAATACCCTCTAATTTTGAACTTTTAAGAACTTATAAAATCATAAGAGAGATATATCATTTGTACTTAATTAATATCCTAAGTTACTGAAATGAATTAAGCTCATTATAATACCCTAAAACACGGTTCCAAATCCGTGGCTAATTTGAACCTGGTATACGATCATAACTTACATAACTAAGCATTTTGACTTGAGAAATTGCAAAGCACTAAAACCAAAAACCTATTAACTAAACTCGACATACGTGGCTATAGACACTAATCATCACACGATTAAATATGGTACATAATTTATAGTATGCTATTAAGGCTAGAGTTATGTGCAATTTAAAAATCAATTTTGGCCTCTTTTGACCCTCACTTTGATCGGCCCAACTTCAGCCCCAACTCTCTTATATCTACACCCCATAACGAACCCTATTCACCTTTCAAAACAACACACATAAACCCTAGAAAAAAATACACACAGTGCGGCAGCTTTATTCTTCCCATTATTCAAGTGGTGCAAAGGAAGTACGAAGGTGGTGAGGTGATCGACTTTTGATTGGCATTGGTTTTTCTCGTGTGTTTTGATTCGAAGGGTTTGGTTTCACCAAGTCTCGAGTCTGTGTGATCTTGTCCGACTCGAGGTATATCGATCTACTTGTTCTTTCAACCAGTTGACACTTATATATATCAAAACATGAACTATGCATGAAAGGAGCAAAATAAAATACGTTAACATATATCCGAATGCTTCGTTAAATCGGTGGAACATATAAACTATATATAAGCTACATAAAAACATAAGAATATGAGCCATACGTGTTGATGCGCGTGATGTGTCGTTGCGGTTTAGCAGTTTTAATGCCTACTCAAGTTTTAAATTTATATTTAGCCGACTTATCAATAACACACACACTTAACGAGCAGTGTACCCGGTCAGTATGAAGATAATGGTAAGTAGAGTGTCGATCACTAAGAGTGGAACGTATTATCTAGTTATTCTAATCAGTATTTTAATATCCTAACGCAAGGGGGTTTCAGCCTGAGAGACTGGCACAGTTTTGTTTGCAAGTAAATAATAAAATAAACAATAGGCACGAATCAGCAAGTAGCACACACGTACACAGATAAATACTCGAGACAATAAGAGGGCCGTCCTTATGATTAAGTAGATTGTCACTTGTTTTATTGATAGCTTTATATGAAGTGTATGTAATTAACCCTTTCTCGTTGGTCCTATTCTCATCGGCGAGTAAACCCTTAATGATTACTTATGTCTAAAAGTTATTCCTAAGTGATCAATTTAGAAACAACCGTGGGAGCCACATCTTGTCCCGCAGTCAAATGCCCGCAAGCCACTAATAAACACAGAGGTTATCAATGCACTAATAAGTAGTAACCAAAGACATCAACATATAAACTTTAATTGATGGGAAAGCAAGTATTAAAGGGAGTGCAATCTTTCGTTGTCACATTACACAAGCCACCAATCCTGATGAATTAAAGTTTGCTAACACAATAAAACAAAACTACTTAATGAATTAAATACATGCAGCACCTTCTTACAGCTCTTGTATCTTTGATTTGGGTGTGTCTTGTGCTGCCTCCTTGACTGAATTCGTCCTTTTGCTCTGCTGTCCGAACTTCGGTTTTAGGGTTTCGAACTCTTAAATTTGTCTGGTCTACGGGGTATTTATAGTTTCTGTCTGAGGGAAGATGCGGCGCATCTACTTAAGTAGATGCGGCGCATGTACTTAACTTCGCGTGGGGTCCAAGATTATAATATTCAGGAATATTCGTACACCGCCAGAAGATGCGGCGTAACTCTTGATTAGGATGCGGCGCATGTCCTCTTGTATCTTGGATCGTATCTGGTGATATCTTGATAGAGATGCGGCGCATGTTGAGAGTGAGATGCGGCGCATCTGGAGCAGAATTGACTTGATCTTGTCCATGTCAGTAGACTTTCACTTTATGCACGTTTTGCTCCATTATTAGTCCAAAATAGCTAAGTTTCACCAAATGCTTGTTTTTACCTGAGAATTACAAAAGTAAACAATTAAGTATCAATCCTCATACATAATATAGTAAAACAAGTCAAATTATTAGGATAAATGATAGTAATAAAATGTACTTATTTGAGTTCATCAAATATCCCCCCACTTGAACTTTACTTGTCCCCAAGTAAACCTTAGAATTTCATTTATGAAAATGTATCCTAAAAGATGTTAGGATTTATTTTTATATTTAAGCATGTATTCATTTATTTCATAATCACACAACTAAACACTTAACGAATTAGAAGTAAAATAAAATATTCGATAAAAGCAAATCTAATCGTTTAACTGTCCAGTCGCGACGAATATTCTATCATAAGCTTGGCAAGTATACACATCTCCACCACTAAAGCTAAGGAATAACAAGTCTAAAGCGGTAAAAAGGGTTTTTAGGCTAAAGGGTTAATTATTCTTATTTACTATCGATCTCAAATTCCAGAAAAGGCGACAAAATCACAAATACATGATCGAATCCACGAACACGATACTTGCAATTGCTCAAATCCTTAACTCGAATAGGCTAAAGATAGGTCCAAACTTCACCAATAATAATATATCAAAAAGGGCGACAAAATCATAAATACATAGCCGAATCCACGACTACGATACTTAAGATTGCTCAAATCCCTAATCTCAATAAATCAAAGGTTTGGTTGGATAAAGAACAATACAGGGTATGGATAACATTTGGGATATAAATTGGTGTAAAAATAAAAATAAACAAAACAAAACAAATAAATTAAAATCCTAAGTGTGGTTAATCACTATCCCAACCATCCCATGAATAAGACTCATATCATTGAATAACTCACGCTTTAACACTTGAAACACACGCTTTAGGTAGACACGAATTATACTCAACAAAATCTTAATCAAAGAATAAACCATAATTGGCGCTCCCATAACTGCCAATTCCCATTCAATCCATAGATATAATACAACAAATAGTGGTGATATCGACCACTTACATAACTCTACATCGTTGGCTTAAAATAAACATCCAACTCTTTTTTCTTTCTTTTCCTTTTCTCATTTTTTCGATTTTTTTTTTTTTTTTTTTTTTTTTTTTTTTTTTTTTTTTTTTTTTTTTTTAAACTTGAAACATAAACATAGATGTGTAAAATTTCACCACATCACTACAACTTTCTTTCCGGATAATTTTTTTCATACTTTTCATACTTTCAGAAATAACGGTAATAGTGAAAGTAGTAAACACACGAAAAATAAACTCAAAAATATACAATATTTACTTTCACTCCAATTTGCATTGTGCAATTTTCCGACCTAACCATAGATAATGAATTACGCACGCGAACACAGGTAATGTAAGGAAACACACTCTGCCTATAGCAATTAACCAACCACGGATTCTAATCTACAGGGTAGGCTAAGGTTTAAGGTGTAACGAAACATTTTAAACATAGGTGTAAGAAACGAAAGGAATGGCTCTGAGTGTTTTTCTAGGGGTATCTTACTCTAAAAATGAGAGTAACAAAAGGTTTTATACGGGGGTTAACTAACCAGTGTAGTTAGTCAATAACACATAACATATAAAGGCTATTTGGTGTAATCCTAGAATTTTACCAAGTTAGACAAGTCATTCCAATTATACAAATAATACTCATTATGGTGGTCTCGAATAGTATACAAGCCAAGTTCTAAAGTTTACAAGTCACCGGCACACTCATAGATTTGTGAATTTTGAAAAATCACAATTTTTGAAAATAATGTCATGTGTGCAGTTATGTAACTTAGATCTTAAACAAAAACATGCTAAAAATAATTTTAAGTTTGATATATTAAGCACATTTTAAGCATAATTTTTGAAAAAGTTTAGGACAAGTAAGTGTTAAGTGTTCTAATTCTCCTATCCCCCCACTTAATTTAAACAACGTCCTCGTTGTTTGTATAAAAGGTTAAAAACTGGAAAATAAAAGAATTAGAACAAGAAAAACTCCCCTGAGATTTGCTCGGTATGATCCTCCATTAGTATAAAAGCAAAAATCAACTTCTTGTGGATTAGAACGTTAAAGCTTCATACTTGATTTATCCACAGGAAATCCAGGAAACTATAATACCACCAACACTTTAAAACACACCTAAGATAAGAAAGGTTCAACTTGCATAACACATTAGTAGTTAGGAAAAATAAAACTTAAAAAATTAAAACTGAAAATCATCAGGTCAGTCGATGCGCCGTATCTTATTGAAGAAGATACGCCGTATCGAGCCTGGAATTAATACGGATCAGAATAAAGATGCGCCGCATCCTTAACCAGGGATGCGCCGTATTAAAATAAACTGATAAATAGTTTTAAAGTCGAAAATAAAAATGCAGAAAAATAAAATATGATATGACCATTGCAGAGGATGCGTCGCATCTCAGGACTGAGATGCGCCGTATACTCGTGCGGCCTGGACTGACTCGACACAGAAAACAGAATAATAAAAGATAAATCCGGGTTGTCTCCCGGTAAGCACTTGTCTTTATTCCAGAGTCTTCAAGTTAGACTCACGTTCAGCTCAGCAATAAGTCCTTGTCACGGTCCATCCTTCGTCCTTCATCCGAAAGATTTTCCCGTATATCTCTGCGACGTTTTCTTCCGTTCGACTTAGTCTTATATAACTCTTTGTTTTCACCGCAGTATATTCTTCATCAGGACCCAAAGAATATTTGATGATTTTAAATTTTTCAGAAATAATCATGGGTGGCTCATTGTATGGAATCCCAAGTAGTTGACACTTTCTTTTGGTGAATTCTTCTTCGTCCTTGTCAACAAACTTAAAATAAGGATCCTTAATCAAATAATCATCTAGTTCTTCAATCAATGACTCATTTTTATTATTATCTTGAATCGCCTCCCATTCTCTTTCCAAATCATATTGTAACCGTCGACTAAGCTTTGTGAAATCATCAAACTGTTTATGCACCCATTCCCAGAAAGTAGTATCCGATGTCCCCTTAAGTCCTTTCAAGCGTTCAATCCTGCCCTTTTCTTGTAAAGCCTCCGATTTTCGTGGGCAGTCTTCAACATTATCGTACCACTCATAATCTTCAAAGGTTACATCGTTTCCAACTCTTTTCATCCCAATTATACTTCCCCCATTACAGGTTCCGTCACTTTTATAATCACAGGTTGGCCAAACACTACTCCCGTCCTTGAAAACGAAGGGTGTACAGGTATGATTAATGTGCTCAAATTCCCATGGTTTATCCGATACCCATGGTACTTGGTCATTCCATTCATAGTACCAGGTGTTTTTGAAATCGTCATAAGTCTTAAATCCTGGTAGATCTCCAGTAAGCACATCATCGTCGACTTGAAGAAGGTAGTTAAATTCCTTGAACTGCTTGCACAAGGGTGTCTCATATTCTAACAAATCAATGTCAATTTTGAAAAGTTCTTCAATGCCCTCATTGATTGTTGAATCATGATGTGACGACCCATAATCGCTTTCTACTTCTTCGTCTTCTCCTCTCATCCAATATACCCATAATGCATCCTTAGTAGCTCGATCCATGCTCTTATGGTTATTAAACTTACAAGCTAACCATTCTAAAAAATCTACATCGTTAGGATCATGGTTAACGTCAAAGCAAACCTTCCCAATCATATTCTTTTTTATCTCCATGAACTCGTTAAATTGCTTCTTAAAACTCCGAGTCAACCATGAAGTCATAATCTCCTTGACCTCATTTACAGGGGCAAATTCCGGACTACCATATTTGAGTTCTAGCCAATCATTGAGGGAGAGGTCTATCAATCTTACCAATCTGCCATGAAATAGTAATTCCGCCAAAGCATAATTCATGTCATTATCCTGATAGTTCTCATTTAATCCCCAGTACCACTCGGAATAAGGCATGTAAGAGTTTTGGGTATTGCCTCCACCACAGTTGTTGTTGCTTGAGTCCATGTATGCAAGAGAGAATTTCCCATCATCTTCTTCGATAGTAGTCCAGTTCAATCCTTTGGACTCAATGTTAGGCCATAAGAGCGATAATTCATCTCCAGTGTACCTCATAAATACATCATAAGAGAACACCTCCTCGTCAATGTTGGACAAACGCATGAATTCCTTAAAAGCAGCTTCAAGAGGAGTCTCCCAGGAGAATAAATCTGCATCGATCATGAGTACATTGAATGAATCTGAAAACAAGCATTCCTTAGCAAGATATCCGTTAACTGACATGTCTTCCATAGCAAAATCTGTCATCCAAGGTAAAATTATCAGTAGGATTTGTTCGCTAGAAGAGAAATTAATGAATATAGAAACGGATATAAGAATACAAATAGCTGATATCTGCAGACGATGCGCCGTATCCAAAAAGTTGGATACGCCGTATCTTAATACGTTAAAAATTTAATCAGACTTTATCCAGAAAATAGATACGCCGCTTTGAATTATGAATGCGCCGTATCGAATTAATTAATCAAAAATCAATTTATCTAATTAAAATTAAATGCGTCGTATTAACGAAAGTTAATGCGCCGTATTTTCGTTACGTTTAAAAATAAATGATTTTTGATTCAGAAAGATGCGCCGTATCGACAGAGATCGATACGTCGTATCTGTTTAATAATTCGCAAACTGTTTTTAATTAAAATAATAGATACGCCGTATCTGCTAAAGAAGATGCGTCGTATGGCGTGAATGTTTAGAAAAATTTTTATCAAAAACAGATACGCCGTATCTGCAAAAGCAGATGCGTCGTATTACTTTATCGCTTAGAAAAATTTTCTTATTAAAAACAGATACGCCGTATCTTGGGGAAAAGATGCGTCGTATCGAATTAATTAAACGCGTTGTATTAAAAAAAAAATTAAACGCAATACGCCGTATCTGAGAGATCAGATGCGCCGTATCGTTTGATTTAGCACAGTACAACGATAGCAGAACAGAAAATACGAAAAAATTAAAACAAAAATTAAACACACGAAACAAAAATAAAAACAAATAAAGCAAACAAATAACACAAAACAAATAACACACAATACAACAAATATGCAAAATAGTACAATGATGCAATTAATCTAATAAAAAAGAAAAAACCTAATTAAAATACTAATCAAATTAACAGATAATAACAATTCACTCCCCGGCAGCGGCGCCAAAAACTTGATGCGCGTGATGTGTCGTTGCGGTTTAGCAGTTTTAATGCCTACTCAAGTTTTAAATTTATATTTAGCCGACTTATCAATAACACACACACTTAACGAGCAGTGTACCCGGTCAGTATGAAGATAATGGTAAGTAGAGTGTCGATCACTAAGAGTGGAACGTATTATCTAGTTATTCTAATCAGTATTTTAATATCCTAACGCAAGGGGGTTTCAGCCTGAGAGACTGGCACAGTTTTGTTTGCAAGTAAATAATAAAATAAACAATAGGCACGAATCAGCAAGTAGCACACACGTACACAGATAAATACTCGAGACAATAAGAGGGCTGTCCTTATGATTAAGTAGATTGTCACTTGTTTTATTGATAGCTTTATATGAAGTGTATGTAATTAACCCTTTCTCGTTGGTCCTATTCTCATCGGCGAGTAAACCCTTAATGATTACTTATGTCTAAAAGTTATTCCTAAGTGATCAATTTAGAAACAACCGTGGGAGCCACATCTTGTCCCGCAGTCAAATGCCCGCAAGCCACTAATAAACACAGAGGTTATCAATGCACTAATAAGTAGTAACCAAAGACATCAACATATAAACTTTAATTGATGGGAAAGCAAGTATTAAAGGGAGTGCAATCTTTCGTTGTCACATTACACAAGCCACCAATCCTGATGAATTAAAGTTTGCTAACACAATAAAACAAAACTACTTAATGAATTAAATACATGCAGCACCTTCTTACAGCTCTTGTATCTTTGATTTGGGTGTGTCTTGTGCTGCCTCCTTGACTGAATTCGTCCTTTTGCTCTGCTGTCCGAACTTCGGTTTTAGGGTTTCGAACTCTTAAATTTGTCTGGTCTACGGGGTATTTATAGTTTCTGTCTGAGGGAAGATGCGGCGCATCTACTTAAGTAGATGCGGCGCATGTACTTAACTTCGCGTGGGGTCCAAGATTATAATATTCAGGAATATTCGTACACCGCCAGAAGATGCGGCGTAACTCTTGATTAGGATGCGGCGCATGTCCTCTTGTATCTTGGATCGTATCTGGTGATATCTTGATAGAGATGCGGCGCATGTTGAGAGTGAGATGCGGCGCATCTGGAGCAGAATTGACTTGATCTTGTCCATGTCAGTAGACTTTCACTTTATGCACGTTTTGCTCCATTATTAGTCCAAAATAGCTAAGTTTCACCAAATGCTTGTTTTTACCTGAGAATTACAAAAGTAAACAATTAAGTATCAATCCTCATACATAATATAGTAAAACAAGTCAAATTATTAGGATAAATGATAGTAATAAAATGTACTTATTTGAGTTCATCACGTGTCGATCCTTGTTCATTGTTTTGCTATTCGAATACGTGGCGTTTACGTCTTAAATCTGGTCATTTAAACACCATTGTGAATCTCGTATAATCTACAAGAACTTGGAATAAAAACCTAAGAAATAAAGATGGACATGCGTGCGTATATAAGTGAAAATGGCATGGGTCGGATATGATTTTATGTGGTCAAGTTATGTTTGTGTTGATGTATACAATACTGAGATATATGTGTCAATATATAATTTTGCTGTGTGTCACGTTTGCATGGTAAAATGGGTTATCGACCATGTCTCGCGGAGATGTGTTGTGTGTGTTTCGTTGGTAAGCTGGTAAATGGGGTACTAGTGTATGGGATTTGAGTAGTCTAAGTGTGTTATAAACATGTTTGCAAACTGAAACTAAAAGGGACGAGAGGTGTATTTGTTGATGGGTTGTTTTGGGGTTGTTTTGGTCTCGCGAGGGTTCGATGGTTATGATTTCATGTGGTTCCGCTGTACATGTTGCTCGTTAGTCCTTGGTGCTTGTTTGGGTGTTACGTGTGTTTAGTATCGATCAAGAGGGGTGTGAGAGTATGCATGAGTCTGGTTTGAAACTGCCCATTAACTCATAATTATATAAGATTAGAAGCTGCATGTTGTGTTATCCTTGGCGTGGCATTTGTGCTTTGGTGTCATCGTGCCTCTAAAACCTGGAAATAAAACATTGACAAATTACAAGTTAGGCGGTGTATTAAATATACATAAATCAATAGTATATTCTTCATTATGGGCTGTAATTTATAAGTAACCTGTTTATGCACCAGTTAGTATAAATTTAAAAGGGTGTCACGTGCATGGAAAGTTGAGTGTGTATGTTGGGGCTAAAAAAAAAAAAAAAAAAAAAAAAGAGAGAACAGGGTTGGGTTTGTTTTGGGTATCAAAAAGCATGTGTTGTCCAGTGTTAGCGAATGGTGTGTTTGTTGTGTGAGTTGAATGGTCAAACGAGTTACTAAACATGTTTTCAACTAAATTAAAAATGGGGCAAGAGGCATATAGGTGATGGGTTAAATTGTTGGTCGTTTGGTTTGGTTTGGTTATTCTCGTTAAAGGGTACCGAGAAAGGGGTAAAAGGTTTTTTGTCTTGTTAAGCTTAGTGTGAAGGTGTCTCGGTGTCATTTTGGAGTTAAGAGGGTACGAGAGTGAGTGTGTTGAGAGGAGTGTTCTTTGTTCGAGTTTATTTTGATCTAAAATATATTGTGTGGCTCCTAAAATCGGCTAACTCATAATTTGGTTATTTATGAAAATTAATTACACTATAAACCATTAACTTTAATAAGTTACACTTTAGGCCCTAAATTATGATAAGTTGTCACATTTAACCCTAATTTGAGAAATTATGGATGTTAATTCGGAAGGTTACTAAATAAATGAAAGTTACTAAAAATGGAAAGCCGACTAAAATAAGTAATCTGATTTAAATAAGATATTAATAATAAGACGATCATGTATTCGTGTAGATTCACTGAAGAAGGAGTTTGATTCCGATCTTTATGTTTCTGTTATGTTTTCACTTGCGGTCTAAGGTACAGATATTCTGACCTTTCTTATAAGGTTTCTCATGATCTCTTTCATATTCTGATCCGTTAGTTTCTGAACTGATGCCATTGCCATGTTTCCCTTTGCTTGAACCTTCTCAGTTGATCCCATTTGATATGACCTCTGTTATGAACCTATGTTATGAAAACCTTTTTAATTATACTATGGAAATGTTATGAGAAAAACCATTTTAAAAGATGATTATAAATGATGCGAAACTACTTTTATATAAAATGTTACTAACTTTTATGAAAACTATATTTTGAAGACTATCTCTATAAAAACCGTTTTGAAAGATTGTTTTTATGAAAACCACTTTAAAGGATCGTTTTATGAAAATCATGAATAAAGGATTGTTTAAAATGGACTTTTGATAGAAACTTTTGAAATGAACTTTTGATCTGAACTTTGACTTGATTACTTAATATGAACCTTGATCTGGTAAACTCTGATTTGGACCTTTGGCATTACATCTGATATATCTGTTATGAACCATCTGTATGGACCATCTGATTTGACCTTTGATATATGACACTCTGATTATGATATGATATCCGACTCTTAGTTTGATACCCGAGCCATTTCACTAGGCATGGGGGTTCCATGTCCGTGTCATTGATGCACCAATGGCATGACTCTAGGGCGGTAGAGTGATGTTCCGCCACGTCCCCATTCTGATTATGATATGCGCATTACTTTGATTATGGATTATATATGTTTCTGGGGGGCGTATGGATGCATCCTAGATCTGTTCTGTTTAGTGGATTTAACATGATTTGATATGATTTGTCTGGTGACTGGTACTGTGTGCAATACATGCCTTTCACATATATCTGGGAGTTAGCTACTCCATTTGAAGAATGAGGACACCCCTCATATTATCTGATTATCTGAGAGGTCTCCCCTCTATATGATTTGAAGATTATGGTTACGATATGATATGATTTGATTTGTTTGGGCTCGTGGTGGATGACTGTCCTAAACCTTTACTCTTGTATCTTATTTATATCTTATTCATTATGCTACTTCTGTTCATTTTCAGTTACTTTCATTTTCGTTTATTATATATCTGTTCACTGGGCTTTTTAAGCTCAGCCGCGTTTCTTTTCCCGCGGCAGGTTTTAGTTGGAAGCTGGGTAAGAGTGAAGAGACTTTTGGACTTAGAAGACCTTGATAGTTATTTCGAAGTAGAAGTTATTAGAAGAATTGCACTTGCAGACTTAGTATTTAGCCTTTGTTTCCTTTGTATCCTTGTGTATTCAATATTTCATTTGTAACCTTTGAGAATCTTTGTATTACTTTTGAATGTATGCTTTATTTGATCTGATATGAAGCCATTAATGTGATACTTTTACCCTTGCCGGGTTGGGGTGTTACAATTATGGTATCAGAGCGACAGGCTGCGATACGTAATACATTTACCCTTGGCCTGTGTAAGTTAGGACCACTAAGTTTTCCCTGTAGGCGCTCGTAAGTCAACCTTTGAAAATTGCTTTAGGATTTCCCATAGGAACCTAAGTTTTGACCGGTGAGGAATGGGTAGTCTATAAGGCATTTGTTTAAGTATCATTGCTTCCGCATCACTCTGATTCGTGCCTTGCTTTTGGTTAGAGTCTGTTGATATCACTTTTGGAAATTGAAAGCTTATTCTTTGCACCACCTAAGATTTGAACCTGATTAAATTTGGAAGGCATTGAGAAATTTCATAATAATTGCCTGACACTATTTGATCCTTATCTTCAGATTTCTTTCGTTGATCATTTTGATAAAGACCCACGTTGCACTCTGATCCTTTCGTTAATCATTTTGACGCCTCTTCGGGCACTCTGAGAACCTCCATGGCGATAACGTACTGGATATGTTTTGATTGTCTTTTGCTTTTGATAAGTATCTATGAATCTTCCGACACTATTCAATTTCGTTTCGCCCATCTCTGTCCTTATAAGAAGCCTTGTGGTGTGTAACCACGAGTATAAGAATGTTTTCCCCCTCACTTTTGAATGATAAAGCTTTGATTTACGAACCGTCTTTCTTTGGATAGTTAACTTCGATTTTATTCTGACAAGAAATTTGTTGAGTGATCAGTCGAATATTGACAACTACCCTCCTATATCTCACCTTTAACGTTCGCAACAATTTTTGAACTCCCTACCATGATTATCGATTGTTAAACGTTCGCTATTACTCTGGAGACTCGTGTGTTACTTTCGCGGTTATAAAGTTTTCTTAGAAACCATTTCGTACACCAATGAATGAACCTTATCTTGGAAGCTTTTTGGCACTTTGAGTCGTCTGAGCATGAACCTTGTATTGAACGTTATTTGGCACCCTGCGTTTTCTGAATATGATTCCTGGTAGAACCACCAAAATTTTTCCATCGGAGCGTGAAGTAGGATTTGACATGATACCGAGAGATTTCTAGTCACTAAACGAAGATGCTTTTCGAATCATACCAATTGACTGGAACAACCGGGAAGAGCAGCAACCGAAGACCAGGAAGTGAGTTTACTTAAGTGTATTTTCTGGGCGTGTTTTAGTTTCGTTCGCGATTATGAAGGATGATGACTGGAGATATGTATCGATTACAGGAAGCTGAATCGTAATACTGTTAGGAACCAATATTCCTCCACCCTGAAACGACTATGTGGTTGTTTAAATTCAGAGCGCGAAGTTTCCTTCTGATGAATTGAGTCTATTCTTGGAATCGACCCCCATATTCGTAAACGACTATTATGATGACGCTAATGGTATTAGCTAAAGCTCTGACTGTTTCGTGAATTTGATAAATGATGTTTTCTCGTAAGTACTTGGGCAAATGGTCATTGTATGACTTAATGGTACATTCAGAGACGAGGAAGAGCATGGAAATCATTTTTGCACCTTGTTAGAAATTTGACGATCATTTGTGCATTCTGGGAGATGGATATTTGTTGAGACAACGGTGTTCTTTGCCTGACCTGGAGTTAACAACAACGGAGGCTACCCTGAAGAGTGAAGACATTCCTTTCAATGCAGAAGGGTGGGCGGTGCAGAAGATCTAGTCAAGATGGCGAACCTGGAGCTGATGAAGACGTACAGTCTCACTTCCCTATTCATCTTGGTTGTACTAAGATGAATTGAGAGCGGAAGCAGACTGGATGATGAAGAAATTTAAAGATCGTGCCAGAAAGCCACAACACTCCATCACATTCCAAGAAGAACTGCAGGAGGCTCGATGAACCAGACACAAGTTCCCGATTTTGGTTTCACTTCCCGATTGATGGACAGACGAAGACAGATTAACCGGACTTGAAGAGATTGGAGGTGTTGAATGAGCGGAATTTTGAAACAGACCCTTCATGTTTGGAAGATTAGATTTTATGAAGGCCGAAGTTCTTGACGATTAAATTTTATTTCCGTTGAATATCTTAAGTTTCGTGATGAAGTAATAAGACCCTCTAATGATTTGAGTTCCCTAGAAGCATTTCAGTTCGTGTTTATTTTTCGTATGTTCGGTGATGGCTTTGTTTTGAGGGATTTTGACGAATTGTGGAAGATATGATGCTGGTGACGGCGTACCTCACTTCAATTTGGCTATCTGGGATTTTGATACTCGTGCGAATAGTTTTGTTTTCCCGCTTGACTTTGGCATTCGATTTTGGTTGACCTTTGATGACTATAGAAGTACTAGGTGGATTAAGATAGGTGGTCTTGATTACGACTTGAGATAAAGTATGATCATCATGAAGGCATAATTATGTGGTGCTAGTATTATGACGCCTGATCAACGTGATAATACTTACACCATATAACGTGCACTCATTGTGGCCATAGGATATCTGGAGGAGTACCTAAGAAGTTTAGAATTTGATCTCCGTTGGACTATCCGTGATTAGTGAGACTTTAGGTTCATTCTACCTATGTGTATACTCTGCTTTCGTTCATTAGTTATCTGGATGACTTTGGACTCTCGTTTTGCATTCCGTTGACCTCAGTTATAAATCTTGAACTCTTTGTAGAGCTCTCTACTGTTGAAAAAGTTAATTTGATTTGAAATCTTGTTCGTATTCCATATGAGCTTTCTAGAAGATTCACCTACCTTCCATTTTATGTTGCATGGATCTTTGATCAGAAATCAACTTATTTTGTTTCCTTCTGAGAAATTTGAACCCACCCCGTTTTGATTTGAGTTATGAGGAACTATTCGGTCTGAAGATTTTTTTTTTAAAGAACCTCCTCGGGCGTGAGAATGTTTGTGATGATCTTTTGCGACTTGCTACGACTTCCTTTAACTTTGCGACTCCAATTTTCGAGGACGAAAATTTTCTTTTAGATGGGAAGAATTGTAAAACCCCAAAGTTAAAACAATCCGAGATGACTAAAATACCCTCTAATTTTGAACTTTTAAGAACTTATAAAATCATAAGAGAGATATATCATTTGTACTTAATTAATATCCTAAGTTACTGAAATGAATTAAGCTCATTATAATACCCTAAAACACGGTTCCAAATCCGTGGCTAATTTGAACCTGGTATACGATCATAACTTACATAACTAAGCATTTTGACTTGAGAAATTGCAAAGCACTAAAACCAAAAACCTATTAACTAAACTCGACATACGTGGCTATAGACACTAATCATCACACGATTAAATATGGTACATAATTTATAGTATGCTATTAAGGCTAGAGTTATGT
The DNA here is from genome assembly GCA_021014915.2 of Artemisia tridentata subsp. tridentata. Taxonomy (NCBI): domain Eukaryota; kingdom Viridiplantae; phylum Streptophyta; class Magnoliopsida; order Asterales; family Asteraceae; genus Artemisia; species Artemisia tridentata. The sequence continues at coordinate 245,017,651 of CP139501.1, forward strand.
GCAATTTAAAAATCAATTTTGGCCTCTTTTGACCCTCACTTTGATCGGCCCAACTTCAGCCCCAACTCTCTTATATCTACACCCCATAACGAACCCTATTCACCTTTCAAAACAACACACATAAACCCTAGAAAAAAATACACACAGTGCGGCAGCTTTATTCTTCCCATTATTCAAGTGGTGCAAAGGAAGTACGAAGGTGGTGAGGTGATCGACTTTTGATTGGCATTGGTTTTGCTCGTGTGTTTTGATTCGAAGGGTTTGGTTTCACCAAGTCTCGAGTCTGTGTGATCTTGTCCGACTCGAGGTATATCGATCTACTTGTTCTTTCAACCAGTTGACACTTATATATATCAAAACATGAACTATGCATGAAAGGAGCAAAATAAAATACGTTAACATATATCCGAATGCTTCGTTAAATCGGTGGAACATATAAACTATATATAAGCTACATAAAAACATAAGAATATGAGCCATACGTGTCGATCCTTGTTCATTGTTTTGCTATTCGAATACGTGGCGTTTACGTCTTAAATCTGGTCATTTAAACACCATTGTTAATCTCGTATAATCTACAAGAACTTGGAATAAAAACCTAAGAAATAAAGATGGACATGCGTGCGTATATAAGTGAAAATGGCATGGGTCGGATATGATTTTATATGGTCAAGTTATGTTTGTGTTGATGTATACAATACTGAGATATATGTGTCAATATATAATTTTGCTGTGTGTCACGTTTGCATGGTAAAATGGGTTATCGACCATGTCTCACGGAGATGTGTGTGTGTGTTTCGTTGGTAAGCTGGTAAATGGGGTACTAGTGTATGGGATTTGAGTAGTCTAAGTGTGTTATAAACATGTTTGCAAACTGAAACTAAAAGGGACGAGAGGTGTATTTGTTGATGGGTTGTTTTGGGGTTGTTTTGGTCTCGCGAGGGTTCGATGGTTATGATTTCATGTGGTTCCGCTGTACATGTTGCTCGTTAGTCCTTGGTGCTTGTTTGGGTGTTACGTGTGTTTAGTATCGATCAAGAGGGGTGTGAGAGTATGCATAAGTCTGGTTTGAAACTGCCCATTAACTCATAATTATATAAGATTAGAAGCTGCATGTTGTGTTATCCTTGGCGTGGCATTTGTGCTTTGGTGTCATCGTGCCTCTAAAACCTGGAAATAAAACATTGACAAATTACAAGTTAGGCGGTGTATTAAATATACATAAATCAATAGTATATTCTTCATTATGGGCTGTAATTTATAAGTAACCTGTTTATGCACCAGTTAGTATAAATTTAAAAGGGTGTCACGTGCATGGAAAGTTGAGTGTGTATGTTGGGGCTAAAAAAAAAAAAAAAAAAAAAAAAGAGGAGAACAGGGTTGGGTTTGTTTTGGGTATCAAAAAGCATGTGCTGTCCAGTGTTAGCGAATGGTGTGTTTGTTGTGTAAGTTGAATGGTCAAACGAGTTACTAAACATGTTTTCAACTAAATTAAAAAGGGGGCAAGAGGCATATAGGTGATGGGTTAAATTGTTGGTCGTTTGGTTTGGTTTGGTTATTCTCGTTAAAGGGTACCGAGAAAGGGGTAAAAGGTTTTTTGTCTTGTTAAGCTTAGTGTGAAGGTGTCTCGGTGTCATTTTGGAGTTAAGAGGGTACGAGAGTGAGTGTGTTGAGAGGAGTGTGCTTTGTTCGAGTTTATTTTGATCTAAAATATATTGTGTGGCTCCTAAAATCGGCTAACTCATAATTTGGTTATTTATGAAAATTAATTACACTATAAACCATTAACTTTAATAAGTTACACTTTAGGCCCTAAATTATGATAAGTTGTCACATTTAACCCTAATTTGAGAAATTATGGATGTTAATTCGGAAGGTTACTAAATAAATGAAAGTTACTAAAAATGGAAAGCCGACTAAAGTAAGTAATCTGATTTAAATAAGATATTAATAATAAGACGATCATGTATTCGTGTAGATTCGCTGAAGAAGGAGTTTGATTCCGATCTTTATGTTTCTGTTATGTTTTCACTTGCGGTCTAAGGTACAGATATTCTGACCTTTCTTATAAGGTTTCTCATGATCTCTTTCATATTCTGATCCGTTAGTTTCTGAACTGATGCCATTGCCATGTTTCCCTTTGCTTGAACCTTCTCAGTTGATCCCATTTGATATGACCTCTGTTATGAACCTATGTTATGAAAACCTTTTTAATTATACTATGGAAATGTTATGAGAAAAACCATTTTAAAAGTTGATTATAAATGATGCGAAACTACTTTTATATAAAATGTTACTAACTTTTATGAAAACTATATTTTGAAGACTATCTCTATAAAAACCGTTTTGAAAGATTGTTTTTATGAAAACCACTTTAAAGGATCGTTTTATGAAAATCATGAATAAAGGATTGTTTAAAATGGACTTTTGATAGAAACTTTTGAAATGAACTTTTGATCTGAACTTTGACTTGATTACTTAATATGAACCTTGATCTGGTAAACTCTGATTTGGACCTTTGGCATTACATCTGATATATCTGTTATGAACCATCTGTATGGACCATCTGATTTGACCTTTGATATATGACACTCTGATTATGATATGATATCCGACTCTTAGTTTGATACCCGAGCCATTTCACTAGGCATGGGGGTTCCATGTCCGTGTCATTGATGCACCAATGGCATGACTCTAGGGCGGTAGAGTGATGTTCCGCCACGTCCCCATTCTGATTATGATATGCGCATTACTTTGATTATGGATTATATATGTTTCTGGGGGGCGTATGGATGCATCCTAGATCTGTTCTGTTTAGTGGATTTAACATGATTTGATATGATTTGTCTGGTGACTGGTACTGTGTGCAATACATGCCTTTCACATATATCTGGGAGTTAGCTACTCCATTTGAAGAATGAGGACACCCCTCATATTATCTGATTATCTGAGAGGTCTCCCCTCTATATGATTTGAAGATTATGGTTACGATATGATATGATTTGATTTGTTTGGGCTCGTGGTGGATGACTGTCCTAAACCTTTACTCTTGTATCTTATTTATATCTTATTCATTATGCTACATCTGTTTATTTCCGTTTACTTTCGTTTTCGTTTATTATATATCTGTTCACTGGGCTTTTTAAGCTCAGCCGCGTTTCTTTTCCCGCGGCAGGTTTTAGTTGGAAGCTGGGTAAGAGTGAAGAGACTTTTGGACTTAGAAGACCTTGATAGTTATTTCGAAGTAGAAGTTATTAGAAGAATTGCACTTGCAGAATTAGTATTTAGCCTTTGTTTCCTTTGTATCCTTGTGTATTCAATATTTCATTTGTAACCTTTGAGAATCTTTGTATTACTTTTGAATGTATGCTTTGTTTGATCTGATATGAAGCCATTAATGTGATACTTTTACCCTTGCCGGGTTGGGGTGTTACAAGCACAACTGATTTTCATCGTTTCATGGCACTCAATGAAATTCATAAGTTCTGCGACGATACATTAAAGGGTGTACGTGATGGGCTAGCTAATAGAGTTCGAGATTCGATGTTGGAAAAATCAAGAAGATGGAATTCAAAGGAGCTGCGACAAGTCAAGGAATTTATT